>NTHP01000386.1:359099-385467 GCA_003416845.1 Oplegnathus fasciatus | reverse complement strand
CTTCACAGACAAAACCAAAAATCCAGTTGCGTTCGATTCAATTTCCTTGAGATAGTTGCTAACCCTGATTAGTATTTTGAGAAATCTCTACCCTGAAAATCAAAGGTATAACATAGCCTCCTGAAATGCATGTGGCCCATTAATCCCTCCCCTCCCTCTAATCGAATTAACTTAATGCAGTTTCCTGAAGCTTCACAGATTTTGTCCCACCTTTTTGATCCCACCCACACATGTCAAACTTAACAATGTCCATATGTGGGGAGTCATACCTTATCTTTCATTTGTAAACTGCTGTCATACAATCACTTTATCGTGCTCTCCTTGATGTAGAGAGCTCCTGAGTGAACCGCCTTGACATCAGATGGTTTGAAGAAAAAAATGAGCAAGCTGGTAAACTATGTCAAACTTTCAGGAATTTCTTTGCAACTATATCTATACATATAAATACACTGTAATTTAAATAGTTGTATTGATATATCTCAACAACCATCATTAAAGGTTCATTAAATGTCTAACATGGACGCTCTTCTCTGACTTTTCCTTTGTTTTGGTTTAAACCTCTTTATCTGCATCATCCTTTTACGAGTCTGAGCCATCAAACCATCTTGAATACTCATCCCTCCTATTCTGATGTGAACTGTTTTTAGAAGCACGTTTGTGCCAAGAAATGGGAGTTTGCAGCCTCAGGAGAGAGGTGAAGAGAGAGACAGAATAAAGAGGAAGATGGTGAGGGAGACGGAGAAGGTGGTGGATGGGGAAGAGAGGGAAATATGAGTGATAGCTTGTTGACTTTTACAAGATGATGAGGGCTGAGTGGGCTAAATTGGATTCGCTCATTGAGTCCCCTGTGTGGTTTGTTGGAGGGGTCAGGAAAGCTCCCATATGACGTTTGACCTCTTCTATTCCCCTCACACTGCCCCTCATGTCAGCACCACTGACCACCATGCACTGAAGCTCACAGCATAATTACATCTGAACTTGAGTCCATTCATGCAAGACTCCAGCATCTGGGATTCTTTATGAAGAGAGGACTTATATGAAACAAGTTTTAATGAATGGAAGTTCTACTTTGCTGTTAGAAAAACAATTCTATAAAATATTAGGTATTTAACTAAATTTATTTCCCACCAAGAATTCCCCCAACATCCCACTTATACACTTCAGTTTGACATGTTCAGAGTCTGGTTATGAGGATGAATGTGTGCTTATGCTCCCTCTTTGAAGGCATTGTTAGAGAAGAATAATGGAATAAGACTGCTAACAAATTAATTATTTAATAAACAGATAAATTACAAGTAAATAAAAGCTTTGATTAACACATTATTATCTCTTACAGTTCATGTTGGACCCTGCGTCTCTATGTGAATGAACAAGGAACCGTGCTCAACATTACTAGTATCCTTTTTTTTTTTATAGATAAAACCTACGGTTTAAACAATCTAAACAAGATATTTAATGTTTTACAGTGCTCCATGGGCAAATTAGTTTGTCCGTTTATTTTGACATATGGGTTGTGCCATGGGTTGAGAGCCCAAAAAGTCTGCTGGACTTGAATGTAAGGATTAAAGGTGAACATTTCAGAGTAAATAGACTCCATGTGTCCTTACACTTTCGTTGATAATTTATTTCACTGTTGTAAATGTTGCTTTGTTGTTACTCATTAGCCATTATAGTGAGCTATTACTGGTTTTTACTGGCAGTTTCGGGAATGCTTGCGACTGGCAAGTATATACATCAGTTCATCTGTTGTTACTTTGTTTCATTTTGAGTCAATTTTTTCCTTCTTGTTTTGTTTTATGTGCCAATTTTACTGCCAATTGACACAGTAAGAGCAGGAGACAGCTGAAACAGGTAATACGTTTATGTTGGTAACATGAAAGTACTGCAACTGAAAAAACTTAATGTAGTATTTATAGATAAAAGAAATTCTAACACAGACTTATGCATTAAGTTCCTGTGAGCAGCATGTATACTTTAGCACACCTGTCTGTCTCATCCTGTATGACGAGAAATTCTTGGGAAAGGGTTTTTCTTTTTTGTAGTTTGTTTTTCTTGTTGTTCACAGGGCCTTTTGTTTTGATAGGTTCTACTTGATGAAGCCGTATCCGGTCATCTACTGTTTCTGTCGAGAGTAATTAGATTTCCCTGGTGAATTCTATACTCCTGAGAAGGCTGGACGGTCAGGGGACTGTAGCTGCAATCCTAGAAGTCATGAAATTGACTCAGCAAACCATGTGTGAAAAATCAGCACTTTGTAAAGTGAAATATACGTACCGTGACTTTCATCCATGCTGTGTTCTTCGTGGATTTACTGTGACATCTTTACTGTCCTGAAAATTACATCTCACCAGAGTGAAATCCATAGGTTTTTATATTGTGTATCTATAGTTTTAATGTAGTTCTTTATTGTAACACTATTGTGTCCCATTCAGAGTGAAATAAAACCAAAAATCTAATCAGATCTTATCAGCCCCTCTTCCCTGCTATAGGTATAATAACTATTATCTTGTATGTGGTCATGCTTAGTCATTAATTGGTTCCATAAAAAGCCATTATGATAAAAATGCCATAATTATGAATTATGTTGTCTGTGACATGCTGTTTCCATCAGCCTTCCATTTGAAATATTAGATCAGAGGTTTACCAGAGGGCTTCCTCTTGCCATCTGGTTCTGCTGTCAACCCATGACTGCTTCCTTTAGTCCTCAGACCTACAGTACAGTCTCCACAGTGACTCGCTAAAGACTTGTAATATCTTAAAAAGCATCTGGGCGTTTCGCTTTTTTTGTGTCAGTGAGTGATGTATGAAACGTACATCTTATCTTTCGAGAAGCCACTTGGCTGCTCTCATGTGCTTCATTTTTTCCAGTTCACGCTTCATGGTGCAACTTCAGGTTTTATATCCTAACCACATTTAAGATTGAGGCCTCAGATGTACAGTATTGCCTCTGGCTGCAGGAATGTGTATGTTGAGAAGTGCAAGTTTTTACTTCTTTTGGGGTTCCCTTTAAAGACATTTTTGGGAAGATGCTCATTTGCTTCCTTGCTGAGAGTTAGACGAGAAGATCAATGACACTCTTATGTGTGTACGGTAAATATGAAGCTAATGCCAGCAGTTGGTCAGCTTAGCATAGCACAAAGACTAGAAACAGGAGGTAACAGCTCTGTCCAAAGATAACAAACCTCTAAAGCCCACTAATTAACATGTTATATGTTGTTTGTTTAATCCACACGAAACCAAAGTGTAAAGATGACACATGCAAAAACATTTAAACAGAGCCAGGCCAGCTAGCGTGAATGAACAAGTATACATGTGAGGTGAGAAAAATTTAAATCTCATTCCCAGTTTTCAGGTCATTTGGTCAGACGGCATTACATTCAGCTTTCTGAGTATTTTCAATTTACTTGGAATGCTTTTAGCTAATTTGCCTACATACTCTAATTAAGTTTATCCCAGGAATTAGAAGGCCAGAGGTTGATGGAGTGAGTGATGGACTGGACACAGGATAATGACAACCCTCCTGCCTTCCTTTTCTACTGTGTCACCATATTCTCTTTCCTCCACCCCGCCCCACCATCACCACTTTACTCCCTCCAACAGTGACCATGGGCTGTTTATCGACTGGCTTCTTCTTCCTGTTTGTGGTACTAAGAGGCTGAAATTAGATCTGCATCGCGGAGGATTTGAGATAAATTGGGCAGCGGGTCAGTCCTAACTCAATTTTCTCTCGGTTTCTGAGGGGGAAGAGGAGAATAGTTCGTCACGATGCAGCAGACAAGGATAACACCAGATTGACACGGACAAGGATGGGGTGGATGCGGGTCTGTTGAGTGTAGGGTGTGTTGCAATTAATGACTTATACAAATAACAGGATATAGATTGTGATGAGCCAGAACAGCAGTTGTATATGCACAAAATCTGAAAGCATTTGGTGTCATATATGTAGTCCTAAAAGAGTATTCCCACTATTGCTAGGTTCTACCTTTGGTCCATGCTATGCAAGGCCTCATCGTTGGCTGTATGCTATCCTCCACTGTGGCTCCCTCGGGTTGGCCCAAATGGCTGTGGTACACAGGGGTAATCGGCCGCTCCCATTACAACTCCCGGGGGAGGAGGGTTTGCTCCTTAGCTTCTTTGTACGGTTAGGAGTCGGGGTGTGGATCTCACTCTTTTCACTATCCCACTTTGATCTGACTCCAGTCCCTGACAGCTGATACTGTAGCTGAACCTGACACTCTGCGCTGCCTCTGTACAAATCTGGAATGGGAAGAGGAGAATGGGATTGAGAGGAGCGGGGCTGAATGCCAGAGTATCTGTTGTTTTGTGTGCCAGACAGACATGATGGCCCTCTTGGTTAAACTCAGCCCAAGAGGTCACGGCCCAAACTGAAGAGGAGGAATGCCCTGAGGGTAAACAAGTGTCTCTTGATGTTTTTGTCATCTCTTCACATGGATGCATAAAATATAACTTGGACTTAATGGTGATATGGGATTGTGTATAACCAAATGATTCTGTTGTTTGAGGAGTGTAGGTATTGTGGATAATATACAGACAAAACCCTGCTGTTCTTAGCCAATCAGGGCAATTTTAAAAAGCCAGAATGGAGAAATAACAGGCATCACTCCATGAGATTTTCCAAAATCCAACAAAGGACTTCAGATATACTATATTTTAAGATGGATATATTCTGGTTTGATGGGACTGACCGAGTGGGTGGGACATATAGTCCCTTCCCTGACATTGTTATGGTGACCATAGGTAGGACAAGCCTGTATCTTGAGATAATGAATCAAATACATTTATCAGAAAATAGTAGCTTGTTACTAGGAGGTTTGGTGAGTCTAGTCTGGGTTTAGTGAAATCCTGGTTTCAATCTGTTGAGAGAGTGCAGACCTAGTGGCAAGAGAAAACAGGGCAGCATGGAAGAAAAGTAACAAAAAATATGATTTATTGAGACAGATAAGAGTCTCCTACATTAAAGTAAATACAGTCAGGGCTTGTTCCACACTGCAATTTACTGCTGGAACACCATTTTTGATTGATGTCCAAAGAGTTCACCATGTCTCACTCATGATTCACAGTGTAGATGGGCCTAAAGTTTGCACGTGGGTCTACCATATTTGCGGTGAAGTCTAAAGAAGTTCAGAACATGCCAGAAGACACAGAGAAAGCTTAACTTTCTAATAACCTTGTCCCTGATCTTATTCCTACAGTTCTGACGGCTGTATTTTTCCTGAAGGGACGTTTCAGAATGAGTCTGACGGTTGTATGGCCAGCCCTCCACAGGTGCTACAGATGGGCCCCACCAGCATTAGCTGCAAAGCTCTGCTATTGGCTGAATGGTGTAGAGCCATCAGCAATCCGAGCCTTCCTGAATTAAACTGAGAGAAAAGCCTTTTAAACAGTGGCTACCCAAAGATCCCTTGGGATACACGGGGGCGTTCAAAGACATTTGTTCCCTGTATGTTTGTGTGATGAATCAGTTGTCTTTCAATCGCTCACACAACGAGCTGTGTCTCTCTGTGTATATGCTTAACCAAGCTTATCAAGCGTCACTGAGGTGTTTTGGGTCCGACTTGTGTTTTCTTAGAAACACTTAAAGGCAGGCCTCCCACTCTCAATTCTCAAGATCCCTAATGCAGTTTGCATACATCACAAACAGACAAGCTGCAACACATTCTGCCTCAGGTAAGCACTAAAACTGATGTTGACCGATTGGGCCTCTGTCTGTCATCACAGACCATGAACATACCTGAACAATACAGTGGAAAAGAACCTAGACATGTATACATTTGTGGGATTCTTCACTATGTTGGGTCATATTCAGGACATTCTAACCATCCGATCCTTGAGTATTTTCACATTTTATTGGAAATTTTGTTAAACTGAAGGATTGCAGGGTCCTCATTTGGTCCAGAAAAAATTGAAGCCCATTTAAAACCCATTAGCAAAAATGCCTTATCATTTTTGCATCATTAGCATGTAAGCAGCAGGCCAGGAGGGTCATTTTTAACCTTCCACAAGAGATGTTGGCGTTACAATGCTGTCTTTATTCACAGAATGCTATTGGAAAAACTCTTGCTTAACACCATATCAGTGTCTTCATTACATAAAAAAACACAGGGATGAAGAACCCACAGGCTCTTTCTCTTTCTTGGATGTCTAGATAGATGTGGGAAAGGTCCGTGTCATACTAGAGAGTTGTATTATCTTTTGGAGTACAATAATCTGCTCCTGTGTCTTCTTCCACATCCACAGTGCAACATTACATCACTCCTTTATTTAGAGGCCATATCAATGTGACATCATGATCATCACTCTATACCTGCATTCACCACAGAGACGGGTAGCTGGGATTGAAACTCAAGCCTGAGTATTATATGAGATGCGGAACATCAATGCTTGTCCTTGGCTATTCTGAAGGCTAATCAGATTTCATGAGGCAGAATATGGGGACAGAGTTCCAGTTTCCTATATGCTCTGTGCAGAAAACACAGTCTAGATACCAGATATAGTGGACGTCTCACTAATAACACATGTCTTGAAGAGATTATCCTATTGGCTAGCATATTTTGGCCAAGACTGGATTACCAACAGGGCCCAGAAGACCCCCAGGTACAATGGTGTGGTGATAAGTTTAAAGCAGTAGTTTGACATTTTGGGAAATGTAGTCATTTGCTTTCTTGCTGAGATTTAGGAGAGAAGACTGATACCATCCTCATGTCTGTACAGTAAATATGAACTTACTGCCATCAGCCTATTAGCTTAGCTTAGCACAAAGACTGAAAAGAGGGGAAAACAGCTAGCCTGGCTCTGTCTAAAGGTAACAAAATCCACCTGCCATCACTTCTAAAGCTCACTAATTAACACATTATATCTTGTTTGTTTAATCCACACCAAACCTGGAGTGTGAAAACATTATGGTTTTGCAGGGGGTTATGTGTACAATGTAAGATGTAAGATTGATTTCCTGAGTTTGCAGGCAGCAATTAATCTCCATTTATTTCAGCGTACCTATCAAATTACCTTGCAGAGATGACTAATGACTAATATATCACCAATAATGTGAGACAAATGTAACTTTTGATGAACAGCAGCCACTGTGGCCACAAGTGGTATTTGCATGATAATGGCACATTGAATTTCCCTTAATTTCCCAAGATTTACTTCAGTCAGTTGCTTTGTAGAACAGGACCACAAGCGGTAAAAACCAAGTGTTACTGGCCAAGCCTGCCCTTTCATAGAAAAGTTTGTTTGTGGGTAATCTGTGTGACAGATCTGGTGTGTATGTGAAATGCCAGCACATAGCCGTAGCCGCAACAGCTGGTGAACTGACTCAGCAATATCACACATTTCACAACAATATTAACCTAAAGTTTAAAGTTTGATAACACTAGCTAACATTAGCCACAGAAGCTACTGTTCAGACCAAGTACTGTAAACTCCTGAGGGTCATAACAGAGCAAAGATGCATTTTATTATATATAAATTCAACCTTTCATTTGTCAGAGGAAAATTGTGTTGTTTATATTCTCACAAGTCACATTGTGTCACCTTACTTTTTATTTAATTATTTATTTTTTCAACATTACCTTTATCATCATGTGATAAAGCAATGGTAAGCAAGGAGTTTTAGGCTCTCAGTATTGGTACCTTGACTACTTCAGATTCTTTCAATAAATTACTTGAAATAGACACATTTCAATACTGCTTTGATTCATTTCTACAGTACTCGCAGGTGATAACATAATATTTAAATCTAAAGACATCCCTGGAACATAAACAGTGTTAAAATATAAAGTGAAGTGGTTACAAGGTTACAAAGCCAGCCTTCTTTGACAGGCGTTTGAAATGTACAGCTGGCTCAGAGTATCAGTGTCATTCACACAGTGTGTTTGTACCTCTAGGTGCAGGTTGGGCTTTTGGAGGTATCTTGGTTGTCTTGGTGCAATTGTTACTGTGCTGTAGATCTTTTTTCTGTTATGACATGAGGGCTCTGTTGGTGCAGTGAGTCACTTGTCAGAACGGGCGAACAAAAGAATCAAAGGGAGGAAGTATGTGCAAAATATTCACATGAATGTGTGATGAAGCAACATTTCGAACAATGTGTTCTGCCTATGGCTGACGTTTGTTGTTGATGTGACGAATAGATATATTTTCGCTTTAAAAACAGGGTGAGATTGTCATGAATTCTGTTGTAAACATGACAAGAAACAACGTGTAAGCTGAGCTTGTTCTCGATAGTGGCTGAATACTTTCTAATGGCACAGCTGATGTATATGTGCCAGGCACCTGGTAAGCAGACACAAATAGAAACAGGGAACATGTGGGAGGTTTTACATCAAATCCAATGAAACCGGTAATGTTTTAATGGCATTTCCCCCTGACCCAACCTATGACAAACAAATAAATCCTTTCTCGTTCACCGCAAAGCCACAGGCTGGAATGCCTCACCAATTACGAGCTTCTGGGTGAATTGTGTCAATGTTCCTTATTTTGTCACTTCCTACTAAATGCGTTAAAGCTTTACCATCGCTGAACATGGAATGATTGTGGACAATAAAAACCGTGACTCTCCAAAGCACATTCCCGTCGTTAAGTTTTAATCACCTCCTTTAAGGCTGCAGACGTTTTATAACCGTTCAGTCAACAAAGATGTCGCTTCTAAGGAATGCCTTAACAGTTGGATCAATTTGATTCATCATATAGCTAACTGAATTTGAATGCACTTGACTTTTTATAACTTTTTACTCCATTTTAGATCAGTCTGAGGCCACAGCGAGGCATGCTCTGTCCTATTTACATCATATGGCAGCGTAATAAAAGAAGGAAGACTATAAAAGAGCTAGATAAGGTGCAACGCAGAGAAACAGGAGTTCAGAGAAAAGAGGAGGGTTTTCCAGGGAGAAATAAGAGAGAGGAACGGCAGACTCTCAATCACGCTGCACCATCTTTAAAGAGGAGAGAGGAGAGAGGAAAGGACAGGAGGAGGAATTGTATAAGAGACTGATGTGGAAGGAGGTGAAAAATGGCTCTATTATAGGCCTAATAGAATTTCCCTTGGCCCCAGAGGGAAACAGAATGGACTCTCCCTCCTTCCCACTTTGCCTCTCTATCCCCTTCATCCCTCCATTTGCCCGGGCCAGAGATATAATTTCATCACTCTCCACTTAATTGTGTGCGTTGCTGGCAGAGCCTCACTCTCTGTTCCAGCAAACAGAGGCAGGTGGGAGAGGAGGAAGAGGAGCAGAATAATAGAACAGAGTGGGAAACCACATCACTTCATTTTTATAGATGGACAGCTTGTAAAGGCGATGGGTTACGTGGTCCCCTCTGAGTAGCCAAGTGTAAACACAGCAGGAAACACTGAGTGGGATCTCAGTGTGTCATACAGGATATAGCACAGGATGGATTTACAGTAAATTCAAATATTTGTATTAGGCTCAAGTCAACATAAAATACAGTCTACTGTGCCCACAAGACCAATAACACAGTACATGTAGACATAAGACTATCATTGCCTTTGTTTATTGATTTTCCTAGACAAGAGAAAATAAAACAAAAAAAGTATTTTTCAGTGTATTGATGAAGGTAAAGTGTGGTCAAAGTTGATTAATTTATGTTTCAGACAGAGTTTGATACACCAATTCTGCATAGAGGTGGGGCAATAACCAATATATACCAATTTAACTATGTCTAACTGGCAATAAACACAGTCTGGGAACCTCTCCATAGCCATGCATATTTACAAAGGATACTGTACGGTGGCATGTAAGGTACATGTATAGAACAGTTCTCATGCCAGAAGGTGGGAAAACAAATGTTTTGTCAACAGAAGCAGAGAAGGGGCATAAGCATATGTATTGTTCTAAAACTTATATTTTAGCTGTTTGTATGTGTGCAAAAGTGAGTTTTTGTTTGTTCATTCATAGATTCATTCATAAATCGGTGTTGAGGTAATATTTTAGAGTCTACCGAAAGTTTGAGAGTAGAAGTAGAAGAGGCCAGGATATCCTGATTTTTAGTTCCTACAGGCCAAACTCCAAAAATACTGGATCCTACATTTCCCATAATACAACTCCATAACTTCACAGGCTTTCTGTTAAGTATTTTTCCAAACCTAAGCCACGATACCTAAGTGGTTCATTTTGTCCAGCTTGACAGAAGAAAATATATCACTAACCATGACTACTAAATTAACTTTGACATGTAAAATAGTGCCCCATTAAGAAAAGTGTTTTGAGTGTCCAATCAAGAATGAAAAACGCTAATTAATGGTTTCTCAGATGACCTGTACTTGAACGGTTTTAACTTTGCAGTTCTTACAATCCTCACTTACCCTCATTATAAGTGCGTGAATGTTACTGAATGGTTAGAGAAGAGAAATATTTGGAAGATGTCATTTCAAACCCAACTGGTACAGCCTTCAATGTATTGTATAGAAAACAGGATACAAATTGAAACTAACCCTCAAATTCACGCCTACTTGTATCTAAGAAAGAAAAGAAACCTGCTCCACCTCTATTACCTTGTCAGACGCTGACCTTTGACTTCAGAAGAAATCAGTCACTTAGTCCCTACTGTCCCACCCAGAACACCATTTTGCTACTTTCAAAGGTTGCACCTTGTGTTTGATCTCCTGTAAAAGTCCTCCGTGACCAAAGAGAACACGTGTGCCGTCATCTAGAGTGATCTGCACACTTGCTACAGTCAGTCATACATCATCATGAGCGTCTACTAAGATCCTCAGAGAGATGCTCTTCTCCTGGTCGTAAAGATGAAGATGCTTCTGACCTTTGACCTCATCTCAGTGATTGCCTTTTCAAAGAACACTGTGCTAACTTGTATGGTATGAGGCACAAAAGGCTTGGAGGTTAGAAGATTGGGGTGAGGTATTTTTTCTTACAGTGCTGGGACCAGTTTCAGAATCAATACACATATTGGTTATTCAGAAATATTTCGGCCATTTGGTGAAGTAGTGGGTTAGGGTTCTGACACAACATAATCAAATTAACTAAACATTTAAACATTTATTATGAGCTTGATTTATATTTTTCCATGTCTTCCACCCACCCTGAGCTTGGAACTACTATGATATTCTTATTTTGTGGCCAAAGGAATACTTAATTTCTTACATTTCATTGATCCTTATTATGGTTTTTAGGGTTATGATCCAGTCAGCATTTCCTGCCATTTCTGGATCTACAGAAATACTTTTATCACTTAACATCTCCAATAGGTTGAATGGTCTGCTGTTAAAGGAATCAGTTAGATTAGCAGATCAATATCACTCTCATGTCTGTCTGTTAAAAGCTACAGCAAGTAGCTTAGCTTAGCACAAAGTTTGGAGACAGTCAAACAAATGGATTAAACAAATGAGATGTATATTAACGTGTTAGTTACTGAGTTCTAGAGGTGCTTATTTTGTTACCTTTGGGCAGAGCCAGGCTAGCTGTTTCCCCGTTTCCAGTCTTTGTGCTAAGCTAAACTAACCGGCATGACATGAGAGTGGTATCAGTCTTCTCATCTAACTCTTGGCAAGAAAGCAAATAAGCGTATTTCCCAAAAATTCAAACTACTGCTTAAGACTAGATCTGAATATATTATTCTTGGTTTCTTCTCAAACTACGAGAAGACCAGGGTTTGGCTTGAAGGAGTTTTGGTTTCATGTTAATTCCTCTGAGATATGAAGGATGAACCTTCAGAGATTATTATGTGCTGTGCTATTATTTCGTGCAAGACCTGTGGAAAGGTCTTTCTCAAAGGTTTCACAGCCTCGCATTTCTGGACAGTCCTAAGGGAGCCCTGTTTCCAGGTTCACACTTTACCCCAGTGGTGATTTGTAGAGTGAATAAGCATGTTATTCTGAGGCTGAGTCATAACACTGACCATAACATGCTGTAAATTAGCCAAGTTAACTGTGCAGCAGGGAGGGATATTACATGAAAACCTACATATTTTCCCACTCCTATAATTGAATCGTTTGATTGCTACCCTTTTCTGTTTTTAGTTGCTTATTTACAGCTTTCTGTAAATTAGCAATAAAGTTTCATTTTTTGTTTTAACATTTCTGTTTTACATATTTCATATTGTTATACTTTCCATAAATGTCTTTTTTTCTTTTATGTAAAGCAAACCGAGACACTTTGTGATTTAACATTCAAAATAAAACGTATTAATTTGATCAACCAAATTCTTAATTTTTTTTAAAACTACAGTATAATAGTCTCTTTTCTGCATTGATCATTTCACCTTTCCTCATTCATTCTTTCCACAGTCTCAACAGAATAAAGGCCAACATTAAAGCTGTATTCCTTAAATGGTGGTCAGATCTTTTAAGTATGAACCACATTAGGAAGTAATCACTTAAGAGGAACTTCAGCAGGTTTCAGCATTACAGAAAGTGTTCATGATGATGTAAATTTTCTATTAACACAAAAACATTGCTTATAAGTGGTGTGGCTCTGCAGAGTCGATGACTGGAGTCATTCAGTGAAGACAACTTTTCTTCACTCGGTTCAACATGAACCCAGAACTCGACTGGTCAGCCAAACTCAACATGGCCTATCCTCTTTCACCACCACATGTCACTCCTGCACACATGGTTCCCTTCACACATCAAACATTCCTTGCTAACGACTCACTGGAGGTTAGCAGCAGTTAGCTGGGGAATGTGTTTTCCATTTGAACCACGGTTCACTTAGAAACTGATCCTGGGTACTGGGACTGGCTCAGAACCTGTTGATGCCATTTCTGATCTGAATAAGCAGAAACAGGTCAGTCTGGAGTGAGCAAGTACGCAGGTTAAAGATTGTTGCTAATTTACATCAAGTTTAATTGGATTGGGAGAATAGTGAAGCAGGTCTTAGCAGGAAGTCTGTCTTTGTCATTATAAGAGTCATTTTGGACAGTTTGGGTGTATTTTAGTGGTACAAATAAAGTGTTTTACATTCACATGCATTTTTTGCAACATGTGGCAAATACATCTATTGTAATGAATATAATTTGAATTTTCTTAACTCATTTTGATGTAGGTATTGTTGTAAACAGTTCTTTATCTGTCTCCTACCTGTGTCTCTTGAATTTCCCCTCTGGTGATCAGCAGAGTCTTCTCTTATGTTAATATCTGTAGACATCCACTAGACTTTTTCCAGCACATATATGAAATCCAACAAAAAATACCCCAACTTTTTAACCATAAGGTATACTAATCTATCACAATATTTTCACACTTGTAACACTACCACTGAGTTAAGCCCACAGTGACATAAAAATATGAAACCAGTGGGAACCAATGTGCTAGCATGTGTCATTTCATGCACCATTACCTTGCCATATCACTCACCAGGGTAAGTCTAATTGCGTTGACATGCTGTTGGTATCTATTATTATAGTATTGTGTTGCCGTTCCTAGACTGACCACACGCAGTGCCATAATTCATGCAGTCAGTTTGATGAAGCTAAAGAGGAACTAGTCCATCCTACTTCGCCCCCTTTTCAGTCTCCCTTTCCTCTTCAATCCCTCCTTGTAACGGTTGAAGCTTCCAGTAATCAGTCTGTCTCATTTGGCTTAGATTACATGTCAGAAGGACTTTAGTGGCTCTTGAGGAAAATGCACAGGCCTTCTCCATCCTGAGGGCGAAATACGAAAGACTCCAGGCTGTTTCAAGACCAAACCATGCTGTTGGATCATGCATATGTATGGAGCCCCCAAGTGTACAATATTAAATAAGTAGTTATGAAATAAATAATCAAATGACCATACAGTTTTATTGGCGTTATTTCATATTTCCAAACAAAACTTTTCTTTAACGTCACATTTTATTTCATAATGTCAATTTTCATAAAGTCTCATTTTATTTCCTGTTGCTAGACCAACAACAAGGTCAAAGTAAGTCTGAATTTACCAAACTAGACACTGCTGCTGTAAATAAACACACTACACATACTGTAACTAACACCTTGTTTTATTTATCTTAACAAGGCTACGCATGCAGCGGTACTTAGCTTGACAGCTTTTCATGTGAGCAAAAAATGTTCCTCAGAGAAATACACACAACTCAACAGACTTTCTCTGCATTATGCTCAAACCAACAGGAGCTTGCTGAAACTGATTCTTCACTTTCATGCTGAGTAATAATCCAAGCTCACAACCTAGCCTGGCCTCAATAAAACGAGAGGTTAGGTATTATATTTGTGTACTGTGTTTATTTATAGCAGCAGCCTCGAGTTGGCTGATTCAGAGTATAGTTAGCATTGGTGTTGCTCTAGCTAACAGGAGCTAACTGGCTAAATTTGGTAGCAGTTGATGAGCTTGCTAGCTAAAGGTGAAGGGGTGGTGACTGGTGACAACAACACTGTCATGTAAAATAACGTTATATAAAAAAAAGAAACATTATAAATAGTGACATTATGAAATAAAAACAGACTTTTGAAAAAGAAAATAAAGATGAACTCCAGTAAAACTGAAAAAATGATTGAATAACATTTCAAAATAATTAGTTGAGTTTTAATAATTTCACAATTCATGAATTCTTTTATATATTTTACTATATTTATCCATATGATTATTTCATAATATCTCATTTATTTATTTACTTTTGAACACTTTGGGCTTCCATACAAATATGCATGTGTATGTGTGTTAACATTGAGTTTATGTCTCGGTGGGTGCAAGTGCATAAACTCTTGGGTTTGTATGTGCATTGTTAGATCAATACAGATGAGTGGACTTGAACTTTATTATTGGTTTTAATGCTTGTCTGATGTATGAATTTTGCAAATTCACATTAAGTAAGTATAGCACAGTATATGTATTAGTATACAAGGAACATTCAGTATTTCTCAAATCTGTACATTTCAGTCCTGGTGCACTGTCAGTCTTGTCACTATAAGCTACATTACCAGGGCTTTTTAAAAACTTGGTCATCCAAATACAGTCTTTTAATCCCCCCCTCTACCCTCAAACCCCCATCTGCATGATTAATGTGTTACTCTCAAGTGCAATATCATGACATGTTCACCTTCAGTTGGGTTTACTATACAAGCAATTCAATGTCTGGTCACCGTTTCTCAATTAAATCTCTCATATCGATCAAACTAAACAAATACTGTCCAAAGCCTCCAACTTCAGTCATAGTTTCTGACAGGAGGACAAACTCTGAAGATTGTGTTGATTAAGCTATAGTACAATTAACAAAGGGCTTTCCGGAAAGGTCATTCTGTGGTAATGGCTAATGGCTACTGAACACACCCATAAAAAACAAAAACATTTTCTTAAGTTTCACAATCCAAAGTGGAGATGAGTCCCTACAGTGTGTTAAATTCCCCAATAAGTAACAAACATATTAATTTACCACAACAAAGTCATATTTAAATTTTTACACTTTTGTATCTTTTCAATTAGTCTATTTGAACTTTACCTCAGACTTAAAATATTGCTGGTGCCAATATTTAGAACATTTAGGACGATTGGGAACTTGGATCTCTCTTTCAACTTATAACTCAACAAGCAACATGTTCCTTTAGTTCAAGTGCCTGGGATAAATGGGATCAATACCACACTCATTTCTGTCTGATAAACACATGGCTACAGCCAGCAGACAGTTAGGTTATCTCAGCATAAAGACTTAAAACAAAGGGAAACAGCAAGCCTGGCTCTGTCCAAATCAAACCAAATCCGCCTACCAGCACCGGCCTATTCATGCTATTGGACAGAGCCAGGCTAGCAGTTCCCCCTGTTTCCAGTCTTTATGCTAAGCCAAGCTAAATGTACACATATGAGAATGGTATTGCTCTTGTCATCTAACTCTCGGCAAGAAAGCGAGTAAGTGTATTTCCCAAACTGTTGAATACCGCAAAGAGATTGACTTATGGTACGGTGCTGTTTTTCCAAATGGACGATTAGAGCCTTTCCAGTTCTTATTAGTCTTAAAGATATTCTAAATTTGTGTTCCCTATTCATGTCCAGTCTTAGTCACTACATTAATACACCTGATGATGACTAATTTGTTAATTGCACCAAGTTCCTCACAAAGGCACCTCCCTTCCCTTTGCCCTTCTTACCCTTTTAAACTAGGACAGCACTGATATTGTAACAACGTCTCATTCACATACATATTGTACAACAGCGCCTTCTAGGCTTTAACTAAAATAAAATCTAGAAAAAGACAAATTATTTACAAGTAAAAAAACAACAACTAAAGGAGATATACTTACAAAAACAGCTAAAAACAAAAATATACAACATCAGCGGACACCTGAAATAGTTCCCAGGCACTTGTGATGCAAAACAGATAATTAATTACATAATTATACATTTAAGTGCTACAATCTAGGACAATAAGAGAAACATAATACCATTTACAGTTGTTATTTGGGAATTAAAATACAACGACCCTTAGAGAGTAGAGGGAGAATACCTTCATTTAAAGTAACACTACAGCGTGAAGCTCAGTATGCTAGTGGTTAGTAACAATGTACAATCTGCACCCGAGAGTGACAGATGAAGTTGGTGATATACAGTAGGTAAGTTTATGTAGCATAGTAAACTATTTGCTCCTTCAAATATTTTCCACCAAACAGACAGTGAACAAAAAGAAAGAAAACAAATAGGTGCTAGGTGTCCTCAGATGGCAACATAATAATATCAACATAATAACATTTTTTAAGTATGCTTTGACAAAATTTAAGCCAAATAGGTGCAACACAACAGAAAAGCACATGAGGAGAGGGATGCATGCATATACTTAAACAAACTGATTAATGCAAATGCAGATTCCTGGATTTCACCTTAACATTTAAGTAATCCAAAACTTTTCCGCTTTCCCTTGGTCTGAATTCATCCCACATCCTTTGACTTATGTCTCCACTGACTCGCCTTTTATCCAGATGTCATTGTTGCAAACAATGAGGAAACAAGACACCCCTTGTCTTTTTCCTCTGGCCCGTTTCCCTCTCTTATTCACCAGTTTGAAGGATTGTCAGTTGCAAGAATTACCACTTTGGATAAACACAGAGTTTCATTTTGAACAACTACAGATTGTTCAGTTAATTATAGAGGGTGCGGTAATAGGTGTTATATAAATGTAGTAACACAATCATTCAAGATACCCTGAGAAATGAAGCAAAAAAGATAGAAAACCCTGGATTTTTGTTTTGCATCCTGATTATTCTGTATGTGCATGGAGTTTTTCTTGGAATTTGTGCACTGGCTGACAATTAGTCGCTAGTTTCTGCATGCTGTTTACTGTTAAGGTAGCATTTCACCATCTATAGCACTTTCTGCAAATTATATGGATTTTAGACATCATTTTTAAAAACACAGAGTTACCTTATATTGGCTACTAATAATGACATTAAACTATATATGGTCCCCTCATGAGAGTGTTCCATACAGTATGTGGCAGGATTGAAAGTCTTCTGTGTCTCCTACAATGAACGAGAATGTAAATGTATGCATGTGTGTGTGTGCGTTTGTTTGTATAGTACATGCATGCATGGTTACATACTGTAGGTCTATGTGTGTATGTATGTAAAGTATGTGTATGTCTCTATTTGGTGTGGGCACCTGTCTGCCTATGTACATATAGTATACATAGTTGTTACTGGGTGACTTGAGTTTTGAAGTCCTTCCCTTTTCTGGGTCAGTATGAAGGAGTCGGTATGGGAGCTCCTGTGTTATGCAGATAAGCCCGAGCACATAGAATAGGGTCTCATGTTGCCTTGGTCAGTGGTCTTCCCCCACAGAGTCCGGCCAGCAGTTCTTATAGCACTTGTTGGAAAAAAGTCTGCAGAAATCACTTAAGACGAAGCCGAAATTGAGATTAACTTCACGTGTGCTGCAGTTCAATGTCTTAAATCTAATACAAGTATTCAAAATAAGAATAAACAGCTGGACTTAGCTTTTGCGTCCAAGCATCCTTCCTCAGGTTGTCATATTTGCAAAGATCCAGAGACTCTGTGGTATGCAGGCGTCATCGGGTTGCAGTAACAGACACAAGCCATTTGACAACTTATATTCAAAAAATCTAACATGGCATGTAAATAATGTCGCTTGTCCGGTATGGTTTCCGACATGTTTACTCCTCTTTGGTAGCATAGATTTGTAAGGTAACATTTAGAGATACAACACTGGCTTATGAAGGCTATGAGAAGGGGACACGCTGACTATGCTTGTTTAAGAACGAAGAATAAAGATGTAGAGGATCAAGTTGTAGGAATGAATGAGCCAGGTATCCACAGTGAATTCAGTTCAAAGGCCATTGCTGCTCTATGGTTAATAAAGTCAGACGACGGTAAGCTGGATGTTAAATAGAGTGTAAAGGCAGGTGGATATCAAAATGGAATGATTATAGACATTTTCCCTCCACATGGGCTTTACATTGTGTGGATTTTAAAATGAATGATTATATCCTGATGGCTAAGTGAAGGGTTCTGGCTTCCTTTGCATTTATTTGATTAGTTACATTGATATTCTTTCAATTTTTGTCTAATATATGGCATCTTCCTCTCTTAACCCTTGATTGAACATGAAACGATTCTTCAGGATTCATGATACTGCTGACTGCTGGCTTCAAGAGGGAATAGCTTAAAGCGGTTCTAGCATGAATTATGTGGAGTGGAAGAATATTAAGCTTAAGGTTCAGGTGTTTTGCTGTTAAGCTTCAATCACACGACAGAGGTGGCGGTCGGCTTCGCAGCACTTGGGCTTAGCACCAGACTCTGGGCGATGTCGTCACGGTTGATCTTGCGCAGCGCCGTGCACAGCGTGTCGATGCTAGCGCAGTCCTTGCTCGCCCAGTCGGACAGGAGCGCACGGACAGGATGCTCTTCCTGCCGGAAGGTCGCAATCCGCTCCTCCTCGTATCCCAGCAGGCCCGCCAAGTTGCACCAGTCGCTGTCGTCCATGTGGTCGCAGTCGTCTCCTTCACTGCCCCTGAACAGCAGCTTCTCTACCTTCTCTCTGGTGTGGAGAGGAAGAAGCAAACATGGCTCTTCATCCATGGTGACAACTGCAGAGAGAAAAGAACAAGTTCATGACATTTCATTATTTGAATTATATTAGTTAAATTAAAGTATATTTAGCTTGATATGATGTTGAAGTAATACTAATTTGCCAATAGTGAAATCTAAACACATTTTTGCTCTTTATGACTCTAACATAACACAGTAAGGATTCTGCCTAAATCCTCTTGCGTGAGCTTTTCAATCGGCTGTAATTACATGTAAAAGGGAAGTGATGGAGTGTACATTTCCGGCAGCAAAGCAGCAGCGGGTAGCTACATTGCATGAGCAGCAAGAGCCTCTCTGGCTGACCAGTTCCATTAAAACATAATTTCAAATCAAAGGAAAGATGCTTCTTCTTCTGTCTGACTGTCAACAGGAGTCAACAGCAATGCCTCCACACATCCCACCACTTTCACCAAACCTCAAACCTGGAGAGAGAACTGCCAAATACTGTTCTTGGGGTAAGCATGTGGTTTTAAAAGTCTACAAGTCTCTCAAACTGGTTTGTCAGGACAGGACTGGAAACTGCCAGGAGCACGTGCTGCCAAAAACACAAACACTGTAGCTCTGTCAGCGTTGTAATCCTTATTTGCTGATGTGCTACAGTAAGTTTGAAAGGTCATATTCAAGGTGGAGTTGATGCAGCCACCAGCGAGCTCATTCCTGAGGGGGAATTCTTTTCTTTCGACTGACATGGTGGGACAGTTCAGGGTGCAGTCTGCGTGTACATTCACACTAACCCAAAATTCAGGTTTGCTATCCATCAGACTTAATGGTGGATTAGAAGAAACTCATTACTGGAGGAACTCAGCACCAGATAAATGTTGACTTTTGTGCTGAAACGGGCTTACGCCCATTTTAAGTGCGATAGTTTGATAAATGAGGACTATTGTGTTTATTGGTATTAAGGGAGTGGCCTCTGTTTAAATACGGGTATAAGTGTGTTACCTGTCTGTGCCTGAGTCTGGGCCTGCTGCTCCTGCAGGCTTTGGCTGTCTACAGAAATGCCGCTGTCACTGTGCAGCTTCTCTCCCTCAGGTGACGGCGTCTGGTTCTGGTTGGCTGTGCAGTTGTTGGCTCCTTGCTTGTTCTGCTTGCAGCTGTTCCACCTGAATGAAAATGAGTTGGAAGGGGAGAAAAGCTCAACTCAGCAAAAAGGCAGGAAATCAACAATACTGTATGTATGTGTCGGTATCTCAGTTGTTTGTGATTGCATAAACAGACAGTGTGTAGAGAGTTTGGATGACTATAAAACCAAACCCTTTGCATAGCTAACAAAAAAACTAATATTCACGTTATATTCTACAGAGCTGACGGCAAACTGCCTTTAAAGTATTTCAGTCAGGAATCAATTCATCTTCTCTTTCCTATCTGCTGGTCTTAATCTCAAAAGATGGTAAATACAAAACAAAAAAACAACAATAAAAACTTGAACATGTTATCATTCAGCATTTGTGCACACCCAAATCAATTAAAACAACCATGATTGATGATGTTGAGTTTAAAAGACCATTAGCCAAGTCTTGCCTTGGTAATACAATATATGGAATAACTAATGTAACGCCTTCAGAATTTCCTTTCCTCCAGATATTATGTTATTATATTATATATAATATTTAAATGAGAGCAGTGACCAGTGGGTAAAACATCCTCTTCACACTTTACACCACAGTGAGGTAGCTCAAGCAAAAGGTACTGAATGAGGCTTTAGTTGCAGCAAAATGTTTAAAATGCTGCTGTCAGTTTCAGTGTTTGTCCACCTCTGCTCCGATCTGTTTTTGAATGTATAGACTTGCAACACTTGCCATGCCATACAAAATAGTTGGATAAACATATTGTACATTCAAAATTTAACAGTGGGCTGTGCGGGTTTCAATACATGAGAAGAGAGTAAACAGACCATATTGTGGCCCACAGGACAACAGTGTGTTCTCGTCCAAAAAAGCAGCAGATGATTTCATTAAATATGAAACTGCAGAAATTCAAAATCTGATTTTAGTATCAGAATCGGTATCAGATCTCTTTTCTCTTTCCTCCAGCTGTTGAATTTCACATTCTTTAAAATATCTGTTATTAATATGACTATTATTTTTGACTTTGATGGAGAGTAAGCAGATCAGCAGACACAGGGAGAAAAGGACGGGGTCGAATTATTCAAACTGTGGACATCAAAGCACCATGGCAGTATGTTATGTGCCTTAGACCATAGGTTCTCAACCGGGGGTATATTTCAATTACACGTGTTAATATTTTAATGTCTTTTCTCTAATTTCTGACTTTTTTCTTTTAAACATTAGGATACGACCTTTTCAGTCGTCACTTTTCACTCTGAGATGTTAAAAAACACAGGTTGGAACACTAGGCCACCTGGTCACCCCTGGATTTCCAATTTATAACAACACAGAAAAAAAAGTTTTTTTCTCCTTACACCAATCGCTACTGAAGAAATACATGGCTGAATAGATCTCACCACAATTCTCCAGATCAGAAAATCACATTTTCTAAAGCTTTCTCCAACTAAAAACATTTTTAAAATATATTTCAAACTGCAACTACTTCTTCTTACAAAACACATCATGTTTGTGTTTCTGAAAAAAAGGACAACTCAGAATTACAATATCGTAATGTACTGCAGTGGGTCGTCAGGTACCACAATGCATCATTTTGTTTACTGTGTGTTACAATCACCTCTTGAAGATGATGAAGGCCACGAGGCCGACCACAACTGCTGCCAGGATGGAGCAGTAGATGGGGATGAGTTTGTCGTTCAGACCCTGGTACAGCCGCTCCTGAGAATCACCATTAGTGGTGGTGGTGGTGCTCTCTGTAGAGAGTCCGTCTGGTGGGGGTCTGTCTGGTGAGGGTACTTCTGTGGGAAAGTCGTCATAGGGGGTCATGGAGAAAACCAAAAAGGGCGTGGGAGACACTGAAAGGACAAATAGGCATAGAGAGAAATTCTTTGTGAAAACAAAGCAACTTTGCAATAACAGGCATTTACTGTACATTTAAGATATTAAAGGGTCAGTGAAACTTAATAGATTTTTTTGGCCAATAGGCACTTGCCACTGGCAGTGGAATTAAGCTAAAGCTGTAAACATGACACTGACATATTTTCACCATTTAAGTTTATATGGCGAACTTGTTAGCAAATAGTTGCCTATTTACACATCCAGCAGACATGGAGCAACATTAGCATTCATACGGAGTCGTGTTTCTGGCCACCTGGTGAATGTAAGTCCAATGTTCACTCTAGCTTTTAGCTCTGTTTTTGGTCTCCACCAACCCCTGAGGGAAATATCCATCTTCAGTTGAGCTGTAGAGCTGAGGGGAAGGGCAGAGTTGTGATCATTTTCCCCTGGGTTTCGTCACTACAAGCGCTAGGGCTACACGATATTGGAAAAAACTGACAATACAGAAGTTCTACAATTGAGAAAATGTAGCGCCAAAGGAAAGGGCTGTTTGACAGCAAGGCAAAGCGGTGAAAATATTCTAAATATAGCGCACACTTAAAGGCATAAGGAGCAGGATTTGTCGGTTGCTGTTTGTAAACGTGACATCCAAAGTTGGGCCCTCCTCTCCGGCTAAAAGCACACGCTCTTCTGGTGGTCCCACATGCTTATGATCTGGTGACTGGTCGCTACGTTTTTATAGAGTCCTGCCCCTCACACTCTACGCGCTGTTATTGGCTGGGGGCTACACACCACTGCCCAGAGGTTGATGCCCAGAAAAGTCTCAAACAGACAGAGGGCATGGTCTCTGCAGATACAGACACCACCACACACTTCTACGGAGCCATAAGTAATTATTGAGAGGGATTATTTTTGTTTGAGTCTATACATTGTTTTTTTAGGAAAATCCTACTCGTTATGCCTTTAAACTGATATGGATGTTTTTAGTGGACCTTTTTTTTGTAGCTAAAATATGTTTTTGCTGCTGTCCCTGTCCACAGCAGTACATTGCTTAGCTTCTGTGCCAGTACTCCGGTCTGCTTCCAACTGGGAGCGCGGTGACCGCCATCTACTGTAGGTAATGCACTGACTATGGATAAGTACCTTATATAACCCCACTTCAAGAAATCCGAACTATCCCTTTAACATGAAATTATTGAATAGTGCAGATTTCATTTTTGCAGCTGGGTGTGGACTTTGAAAGAGGCTGCTAGAGGCTTGAAGCTACATTAGTCACTACTAGCATGATGCACCTGAATCAGTCAAGTTGCATCGTGGGTAATGGCGGTACCAGGTTTTGACAAAGAAGAATGTGTGAAATAAAAAAGACAATATCTCTGGTTCTGCTGAATTGATTTTGATACTTTTTAAAAAAAAACTGTCCATCATGAGCCTGTTATGCCCGTGTTATTATAGGAGTGCAATGCTAAATTGGTTGAGTACTCTTTTAACATCAAAAGCGCACTCAAAAATCAAGCATTGGTTACTATGCATACTGATTTTTTGGAGTATACTCACAGTAAATTTGTCTTTTCAAGTACCAGCTTATAATTAATATGTATGGAATTGGGACACCGCGTCAGTCTAACAAATGGATTTTAACAAATAACGTCATATTTAATCGAATCAAAGGACATTTTTTTCTTAGAAACTTTAAAATGGCAGCTCTCAGAGATAAACTCCTCCAGGCCAAATGCTGCCCCACCATCAGTAGCAGCAGATGGAGAGACATGCTGTAGACTCCTTGATACCCTGCAGATCAGGATATTTTCAGCTTGAAGATATGATTGGAAAATGCTATCCAAGATTTAAATACGGCTACAAATATGACACTGAGACAGTCACTTTTTTTGTTTCTATCCGCCATAGCCAGCGTAACCATAAATGTCTGTCATGCTGCAAACACATACAACAAGCACACTCACACACACATTACATCCCACATCACTTGGTCATTTCCCCTCCTCCCCAGGGAGCCATTATGGGGGTAAGAGCAAGTTTGTCCATCCAGTCCTGTCCACTTTCCTCCGACCATTAACACTAAGCAGACATGTTCGCTCCTCACCGCGGATGTGGAAACCTATCCTCCCCTGTCACTTACTTACAGTTACTCACATCATCAACAGGAAATCATCGTGTTGGCTTCCAAGGGCTCTAAATACCTCAGGAGAGCTGCTGAATGTGAGCCATTTTTCACTAATGAGGCGAAAACATTTTTAATGAGGGGTTATTTAGATGGATGGCGCTGCTGTGGGGCTTTTAGCTGAAGGAATTTTGAGGATGTGATAAGTACTTTTTGGCAGCACCAATATACTGAACATCCTATTAACTTATTACGCTGGAAGTCCATCATTCTTAATCGTTACGCGGTAAAGCCATCGATTTTTTCACTAAAAACAAGTCTTATGATTATGTTGGTGTCATATTACTCTGAAGCCTAACAGGATCTATCTACTTCACTGTGTCAGTGTTATTTAACATGTGACATGTGGCAAGTACATTTGTTTTGTGTGCAGTAATAGGTATTCACAGCTGTCATAACTGCCTTTTTGTCTTGCTGCTAATTTGTCCTCAGCCAGCTTTATACTTTGACTGTCACATGCTCCTGTTACACAAATTGGGTGCCTGTTAAGTGACCTCCAGGTGCTTTCAGCTCACTCAGCACAACTTACCTCACACCTTCTCCCTCCCACCTGTACTGATATGTATCATTCAGCTTTAAAGTCAAAATGAGCTTTAAATTTAAAGGGAATTTTACACACCAAAGTCTGTTAACACCTCGGGAGCCTCCACCTCCAGAGGCAGCGTCAGTCGGGGTTGAAGATTACAGATTTGAAAATGAAAAAAAAAATCTGGGGGTGTGACGAAAGAAGTGAGCTTGCCAGACCTCTGTAGCCCCTTCCTCATCTCTGCACGAGACTACATTAGCCGCTACTAGCATAACTTACCAGAGTCTCCAACTGAATGGTCGGCGTTCCGAGAAGAAGAATGTTTGGAATAAAAAAGACAACATCTCTGGTTCTGCTGAATCGATTTTGATCCTTTTTACTTAAACTATCCGTCATGAGTCCAAGAATGTTATAGAAGTGCAGTGTTAATGGGTGGAGTACCCTTTCAGTAAATTAAAACACCAATATATTGGGCTAATATCTGTCGGTAAATATCTATAAAACACAAAATACATACAAATAGACTTCTGATGATGCACTGCAGCATATCAAATTCATTTCCCTCTTCAATACTCCCCCATAGACAAACACAGACACATACATACACAGCACCATCTCCACCATGGCTTGTCTGTCTTTCTCTAGCCGACTGTTTTCACCCCCCATCAACACACGCACACGCACACACACACACACAGACTCGAAACCAGACACCATTCATTGACAGAAATCTTCTTTGTCCAGCACAAATACTCCCCCCCATCTCTTTATCCTTCAATCCTCTCTCTATCCATTTTACTGCTGGCTACACTTTTGCTCGCTCCTATCAGGCATTTCCTTTCCTGTCAATCAGTCATCATTTGGACGATGTTTATGTTTTTCTCTCTTTCCGTCTTTTTCACCTCCATTGATGGTAAACACAACATCATTGTTGTCTGACCTTCCTGGTTCTATCTTTTATTCATTTTGTTCATTAACCATTTAGCTCATCCATCCATCCTTCCCTTTACTCTCTACATCTCTGCATCATTACTGCGCTCCCCCTCCCTGCCTCCCTTGATGATTAATAGTTAAAACAGGGCCCTAAGTGCCTTTACTGGACCACCAGCTCAACCTCTCACATTGGATGGTCTGGCCTCAGAGGGGAGTGACCTTCTCCTGCTGAGCTCAGCTTGTTTCCACCATGCAGAGAGCTCAGTGGTTACTGGACTGCGAGACTTATCATGTTGAGACATTTTAATGATCAACTCAGCAATGATTCCCTTATACTGTAAGCTTGAGTCATGAGCTGCTTGTATAAGCTTGTATTTAAGAGGAAAAAAATTACCTACATCCAGGTTAGATTGATTAGATGACTGTTAAAAATAAAAAATAAACGTATGTATTAAATTTCAGATAATAGTGCAAAGAAAGATATACATTTCAAGGAAATCATCATCACCATCATACTGATGTGGCAAATTCAAAATAATTGAAAGAGCACACATTTAAGCTGAGAAGAAATATAATGTAATAATAATTCATTGTGCCACAAAAAACATATTCAATGCCCAAAATGTGGGTTAACATACAGTATGTCTCTGTCTTGTGAAATCCATGTTCTTCCAGGTTTTTAGCTAAAGTGATTAATTAATTGTCTCTCTGTCTCAACAATATTATATAACAACTGTTAATCTATATGATCATAATTTATATCATGAATGGTTATCCATAGACTATATAAAAGAAGTGGACGTAGCTTCC
>NTHP01000386.1:343858-359080 GCA_003416845.1 Oplegnathus fasciatus | reverse complement strand
AAGTCTGATTGTATAGAAGTCTATGAGAAAATGAGCATACTTCTCACTTGATCTATTACCTCAGTAAACATTTTCCTAATGAGTTTATGGTCTTAATCGCTAGTTTCAAGTCTTCTTCAATACAGCATGATGTTCATTTTGTAAATGATGGTCCCATTTAGAGTAAAATAGACGATAAAGCAGGGTATGCTTTAAGGCGTGGCTATCTTGTGATTGGGATAGAGGTGTAGCAATGCATATCCAATGCACTATGTACATTGAAATAGCTGTGAACTTGTTTTTGGGTGTTGTCTGTGTTTTCATCTTAGAACCATAGACTGTATAAAAGACGTGGAAGCAGCTTCCGGGTCTGACAAGTGAAGTCAATGCGGAAGTGCCTTAAACCTGCATTATTTCTAATGGCCAGCAGGGGGCGACTCCACTAGTTCCAAAAAGTCCAAACGGTAGTCCACAAACCAATGGGTGACGTTACGGTGGCTACGTCCACTTCTTTTATACAGTCTACGGCCGTATCTCAAATGCCTTTTCAAGATGACAAATATATGTTCTAGTCCTAAAATGGTCTTCAGTCTGATCCCGACACCTAAACAGGACACACTCTAAGCTAACAGTGCTTTCATATATTGTATTCCCATTTTAAAATTATAGGGGTGCAAACTCGGAGGCTCTGTGTCCAATTTAAAGAACAAAAATATTGTCAAAATGTGGCAATAGCCTGTCATTAAGATCATAAAACCTGAAAGACGTGGAGCTGTCAAAATCACAGGTTCAGTCAACTGTAACTCCTGTCAACAAACCACTTATTGTATTTATTGTTAAGCATTATTTGGTTGTTAGTGAAATTATTGGTATTTTCCTCCTGGCTTTGTCTGGTAATGATTAACTTCTGACTGGAAATCCAGGCACATGTGTACTTGCCAGTATTAGAGGAGTAATTACATAGAGAGAACTCTGTGCCCTCCTATGAGTGTATATGCATACAGTGGGAGTGTGTGTGTAATTTGTGTTCAAAGTCAGTGTTTGTGTGGGGTAGCAGCCACGCCTGAGTTAAACTCCTCATTCCGACCTCTTGCAAACAGGTGTTGCTGCTGTTTCAACACCTTATACTTTAAAAGCTGACTTTGACGTTAAACAGAAAGGAAAGGATGGGCTTCCGAGACAAGCAAGTTGTTTTTTTTATTATATGTCATTACACCTGAGCACAGCCGCAACTGCTGCCGAGACCTGCCCAACAAAACCTGAAATGCCTTCACCGGTGAAAGACATTTTTATAGTATTCATGTTGTTACGACAAGCACAAGTGAAGGGATAAATGAAGATTATTGAAGAATGCTGTTGCCCCTGTTTTGTTGACCTGCTTTCAACAGTTGCGATTCCTCACGATTCCTTCGATCTCTTCCCTTTTTCTCACACGTTCTCTTTTCTCCTTGAGGCCTCTGGCTCGGTTCCTACCTTACATGACCCATCTCATTTTTCTGCCCGCGTGCCCCAGACTGAACACACCCCTGAATGTGTATGCATGTTTGTGAATCTGTACGGTTTGCATGTGTGTGCACGCCTGCGCCTGTGTGCGTGTGTGTGTGTGTGTGTGTGCCTGTTCTGCGGCAGAATGTGATCAGCACTCGTAGAGGTCAACCAGAGAAACCCGAGAGTGCAGAGGAGTAACTCCATCGCTTTTATCGACCAGGCCACATTCTCAGCATCTGTTCCCTCTCTCCACTCTTTCAGGCTTTCTCCATCTCTTTCTTTTCTGTGGCTCTTCCTGTGTGCTGCTCTATTTGTCATTTATTTTCTGTTATACACTTCAGCTATGGATTTGCATCTCATTGCACTCTTTTTGTTTACATTTTGTGTGCCACTTTCTAACAAAGCCCCATTTACAAAAGGTTTAAAAGCTTTAACTAATGTCTTAACTATTAATAAAGCCTTATAGATCAGTTATAAAACATTAATAAGATCATGTTTTGGGTTGCCAGGTCGTAAAAAATCACTCTGTCTGGTGTTTATGCTTTCTATTTGGTAATAATGCAGTCAAATGCATGTATTAAGAATATTATGAATGATGGGTAATCATTACTACATACTTAACAAGTCATTAATAAACGGATTTTGGTCCTCTGCAGCCCTTTTTTACAATATATGTGGTCATATTGTCCAATCAGTCAACAAGATTTTTCACAATCTGGCAACTTCAAAGTTGTTCTTATTAATGACTTCTAACTGATCTATAAATTATTTATTAACCATTAATAAATCTAGTAATTACAACTTATAAACTCTTTATAATGGGTGCCACATTAGAGAGTGGTACCAAACTTTGTTTATTCTGAAATGTGCTACTGTTCACAAACAGGTGTCTTTTTCTCTTCTTGTTTCTTTATTTTAAGACACAGAAGTGCAAATAAACATAAATAAATGAATATAGGGTCAATATTAAAGCCAGCTAGCTAGTTTAAACCCAAGCAGCCTATTAGTATTAACATGAATATGTTTATGTATGCATTTACACACTCTACGCCAGCCACTTTACACATTTTTGGAATAACAATACAATCCTAAATTTCTGGAATCTTAGAACTTTATAAAATCTTAGAATTTTGTAACTCATAAATCATAGAAAACTACAAAACCAGCTTTCAGTATGACAGAAATAAATCAACAAACAAGCCAAAATTCCATGAAATTCCATCTTCATGCCACAGTGCAGTGATTCACCGCTATGGCAGATAAAAAGATAAATATCACTGAGAGAAAGACTTGGCTTGGCAGAGACATAATCCCCCAACACATACTTCAAATCCTCACGAGGACAAAACCTTGACTCCCCGAGCAGAACTTTTGGCGATGAATGAACGGCACGAGCGAAAGCGCAAGTGTTGTGGTCACCCTTGGACCGGAACGGCCCGCTCATGCCAAATCACCTCCAAAAATGTCCCCTTGGAATGTCGAGAGGATAAATTCCTGGGGAATGGCAGGCGACTTCAGGAGACTGAGTCATGGCCACAGGGGTCGATTCTTGTTTGGCAGTGGAGAAAGAGACACAGTCGACTTTAAAACTTCCTTCAGCGTTACAATGCTCATACTGTGTGGAGCAGGGAGCAAAAGGGTTAAAGACAGAAGGTCAACTGCGGCCATAGAGCCCAAGTCAGTGGAGATATAAGTCAGTAGATGTGTGGAGACTAAGCTATAGCCACACAATGAGTGACTGTGCGATACAAAGACAGTTAATTGTTTAGTCAGACTGGGATTGGGGATTCTTCACAGCTATTGATGTGGAAATGCTTTGGACGCAGGAAATCAGAAATGTCGATGGCATTTTGCCCTTTATCGTTTTTCCCATTTGTCTCCTTTATCTGCCTGCTGGCATTGACCATTCAATAAGCCCCTCCTATGGACAGTGATTGTCCAATCATAGCTTAGCAACCATAACTAAGCACGACAGATCCTGTCAAGCTTTGGAAATGATATCCACATGCTGAAGTGGTGAGCATGGGGCTCTAGAAAAAGCGACACTCGATATTTAGAGACTTTGGAGGGTCGTGTGGTGGTGGGGGTGGTGGTGGGGGGGTGGGGGTTTGCCTTTCCAAAAACAAAAATACAAAAATTGCAAAAGTTTAAGAAATGGATGAAACTGTGTGTTTGTTTGCTCTAAAATAAATTGCAAACGTTAGCATGCCTAGAAAAGTAGCTTACTACCTGATAATCTTACTCAGCATTACTTAAGTTTAGGCTAATGTTAGCTTGTCTGTCCTGCTCTTTATTGGATTTGGGGAAGTTTACACTCTAGCAACCCTTGCTAAACTCGTTATTTGAAATAACGGTATTTTCGCCAAACTCAGTGGTGAGTCCTCCTACTAAAAGCTTTTTCTCTTGTAATGTGAAAGGTGAAACATAATGTTTGTCCAATATATAAGCTAAGCAGCTAAACAGGGTTATGTTAAAAATTGATCACTATAAGCAGATGATTATTATAACTGATTGTGTTTTCTTTTTCTTTGTTTCTCATGCAGATAACCATCTAATTATTTTATACGCTATTTATTTATCACGTGACCGGACATTATCAATCCACTTGACGAGGACGGCTTCAACCACAGGTGCTTTCCCCGTGCACATACGTTTTCTGTCTCCATCACTAGCAGCAATAACTGTTTCTCGTTGCTTGAGCAGAATACACGAGGTTGCCTGAGGAACACCAAGTTTCACTGCTGCATCTCGTTGGCTCGTTTTTGGCAGTTTGTCAAAACCTTCGAGGAGACTTAATGTTTTTCATTAAGAGAAAATGACTTTCTTTTTCCCGTCATGATTTCAATGTGCGTGCCGCACCAGACTGAGGTAGCCAGCTGGAAGCAGACGGGTTACAGGTAATTTTTTGCCTGGGACATGCGGCTTTAGCCTCACTCTTTTAGCCTGATATCATATATGTAGCCAAGTGCAGATTTAAGATTCTGGTTTTAAACCGAGTCAGCTTAAAAATGCTAAAAAGTCAGTACAGCTGATTAAATCTGCCAGAAACAGTTGTCATATCAGCCGGCTAAACTGACGGTTAACGTCCTAAAGTCAAAAGCCTGCTTCTGTCTACCTCTGTCTGAAACCAAGGACCCATTGTTTCAAAAACTACTGTGAATTTTATTTGGTAAATATTCCATTCTTATCATTTTATATGTGCCGTGATAAGACGGAAAGCTTAACAGGTGTAACAAAAGTAACTAAGGGCGGCAGCATAGCAAACAGCCAATTGCACATGCACCAGTCTGTTGACACAAACCATGAACAGAAAGCCCCCCCTGCCTCATTCATTCCCATCTTCCCTTTCCCTCCTTTTCTCCGTCTGTCCCTCCACGTTCCTCTGTCTCCTTGTCTTGATTTAGTTGAACTGGTCTGGCCCTGAGTGCTGTGCATGGGGCTAGTTAGCAGATTACACTTTCTGATTTCGGGGCAGCCTGTCAATCGTTAAGGTCAACCAAACTCAGGAAGGAAACGGCTCCCTCCTACTACTCACCTATCAATTCAATAACCAAATGCACTTGGCCCAATCGCCCCCCCTTGCTTCCTCTTAGCCGCACCCACTCGACCTTCATCCTTGCATATGCTGTCTCAGATCTGTAATGTTCAATAAGTCATCTTATTGATTTCAATCTGTGCGTAGGAGCGGGAGTATCAGTGCCCGTCTGCATGCATATGGCTCCGCGTGTGTGTCTTTTGTGACTCATATTTTAGTAATCCCTTAAAGTTCCTTTTAGTGCGTGCATGTGCATGAATAATATAATTGCATGTGTGCTGCAAACCTCAACCTGTTGCCCCTGCCACCACAGGGCCAGAAACCCAGGCTTTGGGTTTACAGGTCAGCCCACATATGTGCACTCAATCCTGGGTACAATCTCAAGGAAGAACAGGGTCGAAGAGTGAAAGCCTCTGTTTCCCACTAGCCTTGAGGGCTCGTAGCCAAAACCTCAGGCTGATAAGAACAGGCAGCGACCACTCTGTCAATCTCAAGCATTGCTCATTCAACTTTAACCATGGTGTGAAAGGGCCTTGTCACAGAATGGCTGGCCACTCCCATTGATAATGCATTTTCAAATAATATTTCTCTGGGCTTGACAGGCATTACCCTGTAAACAATCCTATCATTAGCCATATTACATACCAGTTTCTTACCCAGCCCTGTCCTCTGCAAAGCAAACCCCTCCATCTCAGATAGGGGTTAATTATACCCATGATGTTATGGTGACAAACATAATCTCTCCCTGATTTATATTCATAGGCAAGGTTTTTTCGAGTGAATAAAGTGTTACAGTACATTTATGTACCACGAAAGGTGTAAAGTTCAGGACTGTGACACAAGAGACCAGGGTGCGCATCTTGAATCCCGCATGTGGTTAGGTTTAGGCAACAAAAGTTGGTTAGTTAAAGATTGTGGTTTCGGTTAAATGGTAATAAACATGTTGTGTCTATTAACTTTAAACCTGAAGTGCTGCGAGTGCCTAAACATTTTGGTGGAAAGCAAATATGTCAGAGAACATAACATTTAGCGACTTGCCAGAACTTGATCTGGGCTGCATTACATTCACTTCCAAACATGTTTCAAATTAGTTTCGTACATGCATCATTTCCAGCAGACAAGGTTGACCCATACAGTATTGGTTTGTCTTAGCTGATATGATAACACAGTAGATGTCACTTCAAAGGCCAGTTAATAAGAGTGCTAATCAACTTCACTTCACTGCCTCGGTGTTGTTGTGACCCCTGAAGGGATTGTGGGGATTATGCCATGTTGTTCAGTGCACATCCCCAGGGGGAAACTCATACTGCCTGATCTTCCCACAAAGACCCCCTCCACATACAAGCCTCCCATGACCTTCAACCTCTTACCCTGCTCGGCGGCCTGCAGAAGAGTGGAAGTCATATCACACTTCTTTAGATAAGCATCTTGCCTTCAGNNNTAAGCATGTTTTACCATCAGAGAGAGATGAAGAGAGTGAGATTTTTTCCTCGTACAACTCAAAACAAACCACTAATCCCTTTGGAAGTGTGGGAGGAAATTGGATTTTCACCCCACATATCAGCTGAGCTTGTATCCACATAAAGGGGTGCTAAATCGTCACAAGGGAAAAGTCACCACAAGCTTAAACTCAAGTATAATCCTAACAGTACCCGCAGTAAATCCAGCTTTCTCTCTAAAGATAACCTACAGTATAGTCAAGGTGATGTTCTGATCCCTCCACCTTCAGTTAAACTATGTCTCTAATGTCTCAAGTTACGACATGTCTTTTCACGGGAAGTGGCCTTCTGTGTGCTCCTGTCTCTCCCTCCACCCTCCTGACTGTGTGTAGCCTTCAGGCCAGCGTCGCCTGACTCCACAATACTAATGGACATGGACGTCTGGCACTACGGATTTGTAAGCACTGATAACGCTTGAGCTTCGGTAAAAAGATTACATTAGAAATAAAGAGCACATGATTGGATTAGAGCGAGGAATAACATATGATGATGAAGCCCATACACAATGGGCTGTGAGCCGTCATGCCTGGAATCACAGGAAAATTCACATTCATCATGAAGTATACTACGTTTGTTATCTAAAGGATGTTTTAGTATTGGAGTTCTGGCTTCTTATATCTTGATCTTGGATGAATCATCTCTCCATCCACCACACTTCTCTCTCAGACCACAAGTTGAATCAAGCTGCATTAAAGCATCATCCTCAATGGAAGAACCACTTGATAGAAAAATTGTACATGTTCGTCCACATGCTGTGTCCACTTCTGCTTATCAAATAACCTTTCCTATCTGTGGTATTGTCCCTGGTTCTTGCAAAGCTGGGCAGACACTAACATTAAAACAAATTCACTACAATATATAATGGATCTTTTGACGGCACCCATGTGAGAAATCAGATCACAGAACTCAGAGCTCAAACTGCAAAACAGAGGAACCAAAATTTCTGACATGCATCTACTTGTTCAAAAGCTGAATTGTTGATCATTCAAGCAATTAATCTCGCATCACAACCCTCCTCAAAATGAAGCCGACCTTATGGAAATTCAGCCTGATTCTAAAATCTAGTCCTGGGTGACATATTGGGGGTTAAAATCAGGTTTAATCCGTTCAGTGTCTGTCCAGCTCAAGCAGCCAACTTTCATAGATATGTAATATCATGACCTTAAAGCCGTTGACTAACACAAATCCTCCAGCGTGGCTTAAGTTTAAAACGCACAAATACTGAAAATAGGACAAAAACAGAGGAAATAGTCACAAAAGTATATGTAGGCCAAATCTACATTAGTTTCACTGTCTGTTTCACTCATTATGAGCTCCTTCAAGTAGCCCCATGGGCTAAACTGAAAGCCCTCACAGGCCAAACGGGATCATGGGAGAGGCACAAAAGACTCCCTTTAGCCTGAGACTCGCTCTGTCTTCACCACTGTGATAACAACATCCTTCAAACCGCTGCTCCAACAGACTGGATGGCTGATCAACAGACTCCTTTTATTGTCATTTCACAAAAGCGTTGATTTAATCTGTGAGGCATCAGGTCATTGGAATGAGCACTGACTGCAGTCATAAGGAATTCGTGATTTGGAGTGTGATACCCACAGGGTGCAATGATATAAAAGAATTTCAGAGCCCCGTTCAGAGATATGACCTCCTTCTAAACCCTCAACACAGAAAGAGGGTGATCTTTGTCTCTGTGGATGGGATGAGTCCGTGAAGACAATGAGACAAGCTTTGGCGTGGCATTTAGGTCGATGGGCCAACAATGTCTATAGTGTCGCGCTGAGATGATCTGATTATGTGGCTGACAATGTGGAGGTCCAGTGCATCGTACTGTCCGTACAGTGCTGGACAGCGAATATGTGCCCACATGGATTCTATTCAGGCCATCGTGACCCCGGGCCATGCACCCCATCACTCAACTTCACTGGCCCTGAAAAGAAGTTCATGATAAACTTGCCCAGTGTTTAGATAGGGTCATCCCACAGCCATTTGCTAAGTAGCTGAAAAATAAATCTCTGAACAAGTGGATTAATTGTCTTGTTAAAAGAAGGAGGAATTTCACTTTATTTCCTTCTCAGAGTAAAACAATCTGATGAACGCCTCTCTCTTTCTCTCTCTCAAATTCAGCGTTTTAAGTGTTCAGAACTTCACATTCTATTATTTAAGGGCCAGTTCACCCAAATTGCAAGAAACATGATATTTTCTGTTTTATCTGCTAATAAAACAGCATTATCAGATAATAATCATGAATTTCTGCTCCTCAATACAGTGGAGGTGAATTCAATTTAGTTTGGCAATAAAACATGACATTTGTAAAACAGCAATGTGAAACAATGTCCTCGTTACTCTAGAAAATCCACAGACAACTTTGTGAGCGGCATTTGTCAGTTTCCAGCATCCACGTTTTTTGTTCCATGTTGGGGTATAAATGGCAGCCAATGCATGTGAGTGTGTTGAAACTCTAAAGTTTAAAGAAACAGGTTGAAATTTTGGGAAATACCTTTATGTACTTTCTTGTCAGGAGTTAGACAAGAAGACTGATACCACTCTCATGTCTGTAGAGTAAATATGAAGCTACAGCTAGCAGCCGCTTAGCTTAGCTTAGCATGAAGACTGGAAACAGGGGGAAACTGCTAGCCTGGCTCTGTCCAAAAGTTAAAAAATATCCAGCTACCAACACTCCTAAAGCTGACTGTCTAACATGTTACGTCTCGTTTGTTTAATACACAAACAGATATGCAAATATGACAAGTTGGGGTTTTTAGTGGGGGTTATGTGCTGAACTATTTCTTGGCCAGGCGCAGTGACTTCATGGAGCCCTGGCCGATCACCTGGCAACCTCACAGTTCCAACAGGTCTGAAGTTGAGATACACACAACGCTTTAATTAGCTGGTAGGCAGATTTTGTTACCTTTGGATAGAGTCAGGCTAGCTGTTTCCCCCGTGGTGTACACATCACCACAAGCCTCCGTGAGCTAATTGTCTTACCTTGGCAAACTGTGTCAGTGACGGAGGTGCAGGCCTGTAACATTTCCCCCTCGTCACAGGTGGTGCAGGGGATGCAGGGCTCCCGAGAACTTTCTTGGTCCGAGTAGGTGTCCCCGTTGCACTCCTCACACACCGTGTCGTGGTCAAACTCACAGCTGAACAGCATGCCCTGTCCCTCAGGACATTTGGTGCAGGGCTCACACCGCTGCGAGAGTTCACTCAGAAAGTAGCCATAGTTGCACACACAGGTGGCGTCGTTGGAGTCTGTGCAGGGCGCCTTCATGCGGAGCAGACCTGTGCATACTGTGCAGGGCTGACATCTCTCTGTGTGACTGAAGTTTTCTGAGAAGGTTTCACCTGAAAGGAGAGGGAAGAAAAATAGCCATTGAACTTTTTATCTGCCAGAAGGATGACTTCTGTTTCTTCAGCCATTCCACTTCAGCATCACTTTTTGAAACAAAAAACAACAAAACAACAAAAAATAGCAAGAAATCGTTTCTTCATTTTTCCTACCCAATCCTATGGGGTGGTGGACAGTGATTGCATGCATTACTGTCTGCCACAGTCTTTTTTTGATAATACCAAAATCACAGGTCAAGGGTGTGAATTTTTAGATTCTATAGATATTGGCTTTAAAGTATTTTTCTCTTCTATTGCCCATTTGGAGATAATTTTTCATGCTTTTATTTCATCCTCTTAATTTTTGCAATTAAGAGGAAAGACAAAATGGCTAAAATATACATCAAAAAGACCCTCTAGTGCACCTACAGGCTGCTTATATCTTCTGTCCAAATACTTCTGTATTTAAGCAGAGGTTGCACAAGTCCAGTCAGTGTCCTCTGTATTGTTGAAGGTCCATGTCAACAAATATGTCTAAAAAAACATTTTAAATTCTGTATTAAAGGATAACATGCATAGTATAATATTAGATTATATTATACTATATGTGATTATTTTAAAATGCATTTTCTTTCTCTTCTCTCATTTGTTGTTTTAAATGTGTGTCACAAAGTGGAATTGTTAGCTACGTTACTTCTCAAATTTGGATTCAGCTTTCCTAAGTCACACTAACATGGAAATTCAGTTTTATATTTTGAAGGATTTTTAAAGGATTTTTTAGATGATGTACTTAAGCATGTTTCATAAATGTTCTGTATACCTGAAAGATTTGCTAGACATATCTGCAGAGGACGCAATCAATATTGCATGTTTTATGGAATTGTATTTCGGCTGGATAGAGAACTGGGAAACACACTAAATTATGCAACAGACCTATTTGTAAGAAAAGCGTGTGTGTGTGTTGGGGGGGTAGACTGTGAAAATATGACCTCAAAATCTCTATCATACAGTATGTCTAAACTGTTGGTGAGCATATTCTGCACAACACACTTTCTATTTATTTGTAGAACTCTATCGATTAATCGATTAGTTGACAAACTCCGCAGCTGTATTGATAATTACTTGATCCTTTTAGTCATTTTTTCAGAAAAAACTTCTCCCTTGTGAGGATTTGCTGCTTTTCTTTGTCTTAGGTGATAAAAAACTGAATATCTTTAGTCATGAAGTGTGAAAGGGACAAAACAAGCAATCTGATACCATCATCTTGGGCTGATTGATATTGATTAATCAAGAAAATAATCGGTAGACTAATCAACAATGAAAGTAATTGTTAGTTGCAACCCTACTATAAACTAAACTAAACTAAGCCACTCTGATGAAGACATGCTTTGCGTTGAAATGTTAGTGGCTGTACTTTAAAATAAAAGCTCTTATTATAACTGTGTGCTCAAGATCTCATCTTTCCAGATCCTGAACCTCAGTCGTCCTGTCCTGTTGAAGCACCGGTTTGAGATTCCTAAACTAGTGCTGCAATTATTGATTAATCTGTTTTGTGTATAAAATGTCAGAAAATTGTGAAAAATGTCCGACACACTATTCCAGATCCTGCAGTGATGTCTTCAAATTGCTTGTTTTATCCAACTAACAGTCCAAAACCTGAACATATTCAATATATTATCATAGAAGACTGGCAAATATTCACGGGCGGAGAATGTTTGGGATTGAAATTCATCAGTTATTAAAATTGTGGCATATTCATTTTTATTTCAGCTCTAAACTAAACTGTGTGTGGTAGGAGACGGGGGCGGGGGGGTGGATGGGGTATAGACCCTTTGCAGCTCAGTGTCTCATAGCATATCAAGTTATCGGTCTGCATCACTGGCCCACCAACCACGGCGAACGCTCTGATGATGCAGAGATTAAAACAGAGATGAGGAGAGACAGACACAGCAGAGACTGTGTCATTTGAGATGAATCCGCCTGTGCAATTCTGTCCTAAATTGCTGGTGTCAAATGTGGGTTCTTCACATTTTTGTTTAATTATGTCTTTAGGAGGTGGACAAACTACCGTCCCTCGATCGTATGTGGGCCTGTTGGTGTCCAGTCATACACTGTTACCCCCCCACCCCCACCTCATTATCTCCTGCAACACCCTCCCTCTCTTCAAACAGACACACACACTCAGACTCCCCCCCCAATCCCCACGAGTGCTCTCAGAGCCATTATCATAATGCCATGCATCAATAATGCAAGTCAATACATTAATAACGCTAGCCTGCAGCATGGAAGGGTGGGGGGGTGGGGGGTGAAGGAGGGGGAGGTTATGGAGGCGGAGGGTACAGACGGTCTTTTCCTGGCTCAGCACATCATATCATAACAGTACTTTCGCCTGTAGTTCAATCCTTCGCTTTGTTTTCAGCATCCATAAAAGGACTCCTGACTTTATCCGCTCAGCATGAGGTGTGTGTGTTGGGTACATGTGTGGGAGTTTTTTGTGTCTGCTTCTGTGTGTGTGCGGTTAAATGTGTGTTTTCCTGGACGTGTTTGTACGTGTGTGTGTGTGTATGAACCATTAGCTGCTGGCTGAGAAGTTGGCCTGGTCTCCATTCCAGCTGTACAGCTGTACTTGCTCTGTTTCATCTCCACTCCTCTGTTCATTCATCCAAACTCCTCTGTGTGTTTCAGCTGGCCGTTCCTTTTTCGCACATCAGCCAGGCCCCCGTTAACTATCTGCACTAAATGAAGCCTGAGCGCTGTTTGGAAACCACAGTCTGTCTCTTATAAATGGATGCTTGTGCACATTAGATGCTATCAACTGTGGGCGATATGCCTGAAACAACACATGCAAAGACATATGGTGGGTGGGAGTTGATGTTGAGAGAAAATTAGGAAGAAAGAAGAAAGTGTAAGTGATTTATTTTGCACGAGTTTTTGTTAACACCTAACAAAAAATCTCTTAAAGTCTCCACTAATGGACTGTTTGATGAGGCCTGACCCCCTTTGTTATGATATATGTCTATGTAAGCGGATATTAAAATTTGGGACAATTTGGTAGTGAATTTTAGTGTTTTATAGATATCTGTCGGGACCCGGGACACCCAGCTTGGAACTGGAACAATCCCGGACAAACCGGAACGTCTCGTCACCGTATACATACATGATATGATGCTAAAAGAGTGAGACAGGTCCCCGCAAAAAGTCATCCTCACTAGCTGATGATCCACATATAAGGAAAAAACATGGAAATAAAGAAACAGCTTTGTTCTTGTATCACAGTGTAGAGCTAATTGGTCCTTGTATTATAATGATAAGGAACAATATAAGATCAGACGGTTATTGCACCATAACATTACCTAGCTGAGCTGCTTAGTTTACATACTTGGACAAGCCAGACAAAGGTTAGATTTGCGCTTTATTGCTCGTAAGCTGGTTAGCCAAACATGCTTAAAAAATCCCCTTTTTAATCAATTCCTTACACTTTTTGGTTTTGGAGAGGGTAAAAAAAGAAACCACCATCCAAAATCTTTATATATGGAGTATCACCTTTACTACAACCCCCTGCACACCACTTCATCGTGGAAAAATCCAAAGTTTGACACCATGCCGTGCCTAGTTACAGTTGCTAAGCTATGACTGGACAACCTCTACTTCAGGGCGGGGTTTATATGAATAGTCAACAGGTCGGAGACTGAATAACCCACTGATGGCTGAGACTTCAAAACAAGTTGTTGTTATGATGCTTCTGCACACTCCGGCTCTATCAGCCTGCATTAGTGATCTAATCAATATGTTTGATGTGTTCTTAAAATATCATTGTGATGTTATCTGATGGAGAGCTACTATCTACTTTGCGTTTCTCTTTTTCCATGAGTCAGTGCAGAGCCTGTCTGGCCTCATGACATTTTTGAGAGCCTGTCGCTGTCTGTGTTTGTTCATGTCTGAGCAGAACAGGCACTGTGAGACTGAAAATTATCACCCTGAAAGCCTCCGTGTTGTGCAACAGAGAACAGCAACCTCAAAGACAAATATCATTAAATAAAATCATTTTGAGCCTAAAATATGACAATAATATATTATCAAGATGTAACTCTTGGATCTGAGACACACTTATAAGAACACACTCATTCCAAAGAAACCCCACAAAAATACAGATAAATTATTTTCTCCCATGTCTACATTCTCTGTGACTTCTCTCATGACCTGAAGTCTGAATCCTTCACTGACCCAGGGAGGTTTACAACGTCTTTCTAGCCTGGACGCAGGATAGTCGGGGAATTCATACGAGGAAAACTCTGGGAACAGCGTAGCAGCTGGCTGTGTATCAACCCTGGCCTCTGCAGGCTCAAGCTGACCGTTGACCTCAGTTACAAAAAACCTTAAATTTGTTTTTCCCAACACTTAAGCAGAAATACCTCCGACAGAAGACCTTAAAAATCCTTTTGAGCTCCTCAGTCACCAGTTTACAAAATCTAAATCTAGACTGCTTACCGTCTTAATCACTGTGACATAACTTATCTGATGCTCTAAATATCTCCCACTTTTTTTTTTTGCAACAACATCTGGAACTGGTCCAACTCCTGTATCCTCTCAACATCACTGTCCTCATAAAGTCTAACAGTCCAACACAGCTTCTCTCCCTACATGGTAAGGGCCATGAGGAGGGCAGTAATGCTGGAACACAGTTAGGTCTGGCATCTAGTTTACTTCCTAACATGCAGCTGAATCAGACCAAGGCTTTACATTTAGGCTGCAATCTGCATAATATTTGAGCAGTTTATCAGTTACTGACACATGTAACACAGCTGTTTGCTAATTGCTTCACATGCTCTGCTAAGTACCATTTTTCTTCAAAAGTATCCTTTCCTCAGATCCAAACTGATGTTGAGGCCTGTTATTGTGGTCTGTTTTTAGCCACACAAGAGGCATGGCTCTGTAGATGTCAGTCAGTCCACCAATTTGGTCCAAACTGAAATATCTAGATGAATGGGACTGCAATGAAATCTGGTACTAATATCCATGGCCTCCAGAGGATGAATTCTAATGACTTTGGTGATCCTCTGACTTTTCATCAAGCCCCACCAGCAGGTTAAAGTTTTCATTTATGCAAGGTGAAATCTCAACATCTTCTGGATGGATTGGCACAGTATACTTATATATATGTTATATATATATATTATACCAACATACCAACATTCACCATTCCTTGACAACGTATCCTTTGGTGATCCCTGACTTTACCTCTTGTGAGGTTCACATTTTTGCCTCAGAACAAAATGTCTCAACAACTATTGGACGGATTGCCACAAGATTTGGTACATGCATTCATGTCCCCCTCAGGACAAATTGTAATAATGACTTTGGTGATCACCTGAATTTTTATTTATAAGCGCCATCATC
>NTHP01000386.1:311507-329292 GCA_003416845.1 Oplegnathus fasciatus | reverse complement strand
CTGTAGCTTGTATACACACATATTCTTTGATATCTGCAGGCACACGTAGAGAAAATAAAATGTAAATGTAAATCGTCTCTTATGTCATTTCCTATCAGACACCTGTAAGAATGCACATGGGTTTATAGAATATAGTGTATATGTATGACTGTGTAAATGCACATATGTATACAGTATGTGTGTGTGTGTGTGTGTGTGTGTGTGTGTGTGTGTGTGTGATATCTCAGATAAAATCTCTAACAGAGGCAACACACAGTGTAAAGGTTACTGTAATAACACATGGATAACAGCGTGTTAAAGACAGTGAAACATTGTCGTCTGGGACTTCATCTTTTGTTGACTGTTTCTAAGGATGAATAACATGCTGCTATGTGTTTCTTCTTCTTCTAATTCTACATATATTACACAATAAAGTACACTATACAGCCTGTGAAAACAGGTGTATAATGTCTTTGGTGGCTCTAGAGGAGCTTTGAAAAATCTGAGAAGTGATATTACTTTATTAAGTTCAGCTTGTGCTTGACTACAAATTTATACCAAAAAGATTGCCTTACTAAAATTCAAGTGTGGTGTTTAGAGGATGTGTGCATTAACCAGCCATGGAGGGTCTAAAACATATCAAATTGCGTGATGGGTTGCAATAAAGTGCTTATTGGTACAAAACAATGGGGAACAAGGGGGGACAATGGGGCATTTTGTAGGAAAAGAGGAAATAAATTATACTTTAAGTATTTTTGTAGATACTAGTTACTTACATGGTACAATACTGGAAAACAAACAAAGTTTGGGGAAAATGGTGTTAACAACACTGATATTCTGCCAAACCTATAAAGTAATTACATATGTTCAGTTATAATATGATACCCAAACTGTGGGGGGTACAGTAAGGTAACTGTTTTGTTTCCCAGAACTGTACCCCAAAGATACCCAGTATTTACAAAAAGAGTACAATGTATTTCTCCTTTCTTCTAAAATGGCTTTTTTTATTCCCTTGTTCCCCATAGTCTTGTTTTGCTTCCTCTGTACCTACACTTAAGTAACAGTGGGAACTGGTAAGTATCTATTCATACAAAGCACTGTAAATCACACGCTCTATTATAAAGTGTTACCATATTCTTCTTTTTTTTTGTTCTTTTCATTTTTTTTATTTTCTCAATCTCTTCATGTTTGCACATGTGCACATATTGTTCTGTTATTAAAAAAGGAAAGAAGAAGAAGATTGTGCAGGAGCTCTTCTTCTTTTTATTCTTCTTCTCTCCTCTTTTTCGTACCACTCCAGCAGAGCCTTTAAGCCAGGTGAGCCGTGAACACTTACAGTTAAAAAAGAAAGAATGTTGCATTATGGGTTAAGTAGGATCCAGTGTTTTTGGAGCTTCACCTAAACTGGGGATTAAAAGTCAGGATGTCTTGCCCTCAGCTGCTTTGATTTTTTGTAAATAAATCTGCACTTTTTAGTCCTTCAACTTTATGAGAGTGCAAAACTACATTGCTGGAACATCCAAATGTCACCAAAGGATGAAAAGTTGGGTTTCTGTATGGTTAAATGTGGTTCTATCTGGATTTTCTAGCAGAGCAAAAATGAACAAGAGTGCCTCCTTTACATCCCCTTCAGAGGGTAAGTCACCTCAATGCTGCTTTTTTTTTTTGCCAGCAGGTTCAGTGCAGTACTCCAATGTATAGGTGACTTCTTTCTTGTCATGTCTCAGGCCTCACTTTCGGGCAATGGACAGATATGAGATGTCGACCATCTTTAAGGGAGAGGAAGAAGAGAAGATGAAAGCCGACTTCATCCAAAGTTTCACTCTCTACCCCGATGGTGTTGAAGGTGAGCGGGCGGGCCCGGCAGTGTAATCCAAGCCTTTGTTGTCCTCCAAACACAGACATTAAATGTGATAAGATGCTGGTTGGATAATGACACAGTGCGACAGTGCGACCTGCACATACCAAGCCACTGTATTTACTATCAATATTATGGGTGAGAGCAGAACACATCACTCTGTCCGAATTAGAGTGTGCATGTCCAAGTGTGTGTGTGTGTGTGTGTGTGTGTGTGTGTGCGTGTGCGTGCATGAATTAGTCCCACCCATTATCAAGCAGAATGCACCCACACATACACACAGAGGCAGCTTTAAAGAGCTGGTGTTTATAAAGTCACGCTTTTTTGCCATTCTGGGGTCAGTCACTTGTCACTGCTGTCGGCTTGGCGAGTGCCTGCAGGAGGTAAGTGTCACCTTTTCTGCTGCAGTTATGAATGGTATTTGTACAATATTACAAGTAAAGCTGTAACTTTGTGGCATGGAAAATATACTGCACACTTACTATTGTTATTGTCTGGTGGTCAATGCTGCAGTAAGATGATTTTCAGAGATTAGTGCAGGATTTTCTTTTTAGTCTTACTTAAATTATGCCTCAATTACAAAGCTTTGCACACATTTTACAAGAAAGTAAGTCTCAGAATGCATTGAAGATTGCAGATTTCATGCTTTAATAATGTGAGAGTAGAAAATTTAGCGTTAAATACAAAATGCATTGAGTCAGTAATCCAAGCCATGGGGTCACACACCACTTGATGAGAGGTAAACCGTCTTCAGGTCGGCACAGCGGGTCCAGTGTTTACTGTAATACATAAGTGTGTAAGTGTGCTGCTCAAATTTAACACCTGGTTTGTGTTTGAGTTATTGGTTCAGAAAGACACACACAAATTATGCAATGTGGGGGGAAAAATGTGAAATTGCGGAAGAAACTTTGCATGTGCCCTCATATTTTCTTAAGGATTGAAAATTAATAGTTATCTTCCCACATGCATATTGACGTAAAAATAAAAGTAGAAGTTTGCAAATAAGACACACACATTGCTTTTTGAAACATATATAAATATGTGTTTTTCATTAAGTGTGTATGTGTGTGTCAGATGCATGAACATTTATGCATGCAAAACTGAACTGATAAAGTTACAAACTGGGTGCAAATTGACACAGTTGATACTTTACAGAAATCTGCAAAGATGTATTTACAGATGAATGCACCTGTGTGTGCACACTGCTCTTACACCTACTCATATAACATGATATACTGTATATTTATTCATTGTACATATGATGTGCAAATTTGTTTGTGATTCACACCCACACACACACACACAAACACGGACGGACTGTAGACAGTGTGTAGTCAGTCTCATCCCAATCTTCCACCCCTTTGCTCAGCTGTGTTTTGGAAATAGATCATTCTGTTTTTACAGACAACTTTAGTGCTGCGGTCTGAGATAAAATGGACACTCTGGAGATACAGTATCTTACATAAGACTTAAGTCACCCGCCAACAACAACCTGAATCCATATTTCTCATACAATGTATGTCTTTATTATTCATCCAGTTCATTCTTTACCACTTTCTAGCAAAGCTTTGAACAAGAAAAGTTCACATAAATATCATTATTTTTGTATTGCCAAAATCCACCCAAACACACAAAATTTTAAAATGTGTGTGAAAGTGAATTTAAATATGAAATGTGGAACATACTGTATTATATGTTATTGGAAAAAAATGTCTTGTGTTGGAAAACAGAGGGGTTTTTAATTGGGTCCATTGTGTCTTTTCCAGCTGCCTGGAAATCAATACCAAAGCCAACCCCAGTGCAGAGTGTCAGGTAAGGGGCACACACACGCACACACACACACACACACACACACACACACACACACACACACACTGTATATTCACTCCAGGCACACGACATGTATTGACAGTCCAAACATGTCCAGGATGAGCCATCATTCATGTCCACACCGGAAACAAGCAGTGGCCCAGAGCCTGGAGCCTGCTGGTTGTTGAGGCAGGACAACCACCATGTTTACCTTATAGACACAAAGTGTCACCTGGACATCACTTTTCCACATTAGCCTGATCCATATCCACATCAGTGCTGCCAAGAAGATGACAGAAATGCCAGTAGCCTCATATGATACGAAAGGTTGTTCAGTGGAAAACAACACCCAAAATATCATCCGTGTTTTTGTAATGTAGTGAGGCATGAACATGATTTTATCTGATCCTGCTGTGAAGAGGGGATATCTCTCATAGGGACCAAATGGCACACAAAACGATATCTCTATTGCTCTCTATGATATTTCTGAAGCTACAAGCTTGGGAATATTCAGAGAGGTTTGCTCAAAGTCATTCTGGGAAATGTAGAAGAAGGAAGGAAGAGCTTTTCCAGTTTTTAGCCCTGTCCAATGTCAGTTTTCTTCTTCTTATCATTATTATTATTACAAGTAACATATTACACATGTAGACTTATGTTATTCATAATGCAGCATCTGCATTACAACTATTGATAAGTCTGAATATTAGAAGTAGTAGAACTAAGGACATGTCCTGGAACATATCTTTTGTTGGAAAACAACACTCACATACCTATATGTACATTGAAACAGTTGAAAATGACTTTTAAAGCTAACCAAAATTACAATATTTTAGTACCAAATTTCCTCTTTGTGTTTCCCTGGATAGCTGTAGTTCTTTGCTGAGCTGCAGTGGAGGGACAGTAAGAAAAAGACAGAAAATTTTGGTACTAAAAATATTTTTCGCAAGACAGGAGGAACAATTACAGCAACCAGGCTCCCTTTCAATGTACATATTGTGAGTGTTGTTTTACAACATTTAACCTGAAAATAACTTAAATTTACTTAATATAAAAACTATTTGTACCTATAATTTCCATCCCCCCTCTAATTCAGTTTAGATAGAGACAAAATATTTGCTCCCATATCTTCACTCACAGTGACACACACTGACAAGTAGGAAGTGGCCAGTGAAGCCACAGTTGTTCCCCACAGGCTTAAGCTGTACTTGTGGGAGGTGCGAGTTTAATTCATCCACCTGCCCCATCCAGATTTCCACTCTCTGTCTTGCAGACAAAAGCATGTTTGTGCCTGTGTCCCACATTCATGTGTTCACATTCAGAGGTACGCGGAGCTGAAGGAGCTAATGAAGGACCAGAAGCAGGAGACCTACTGGCAGGAGACGGGCCGATGGGGGGGCTACGAGGAGAGCTTCGACCCTCAGGCGGGGGTGTGGGCATCCTCGCACATCTCCTACCTCACCTTCAAGAGCCTCATCCAGCTCCGACGCACCATGAACACAGGTCAGTGAGGAAAGTCAAAGAAAACACATCTATCTATGTATCATTATTTTCAGTGGTGGAAAGTAACGAAGTAGCCTTCTGTAGTAGAATTTAGAGGTACTTATACTTTACTTGAGTATTTCCATTTTATGCCACGTTATACTTCTACTCCACTACTTTAAGAGGGAAATATTGTACTTTTTACTCCACGATACATGTACATGACAGCTTCAGTTACTAGTTACTTTGCAGATTTAGATTATTATTACAAAATTATTGATATTGATTATTTGTCAACAAATGTGATGTTTACACATTGATGACTAGAGTGTAATTATTACCACACTGCTCTCTCCTCTTTATGATCCTCTCTGAATATCTTCCAACATGTTCCTTTGTCAAGGTGTGACGATTTTCGACTGTGAAGAGCGGACCCTGGCCAGCATAGCCGAGAAGATGGTCAACGAGATGGTTAACAAGAAGGAGATCCAACCTGGAGACCGTGAAGGAGTGCTGAAATCTCTGCTTCAAAACCGCAGGTATCCTCCAAGACATCACCCGACAGTGACTCAAACATAAATGACCTACATTTAGGCTTTTAGCTGATGCTGTTATCCAAAGCTGCAAGTGAGACGGGGAGGTTTCAGTATCTTGCTCAGAGAAAGTTGAACAGAACACATAGCTATTGTGGAGGTCAAACCTGTAATTATGAAACACCTCCTCTGACCGCCAAACCACTCTGCCCGTCTGCTTAAGTCTACACTAAAGGTGACCAATGTGTGCTGTAGTGACCTCGCACTTATAAAAAACAGGTCACACTAAAAGGGTAGATACTGTCACTGTGTTTTCAAAATTTTGTTCAATGAGTTGCGAAATCTAAAGGAAATCTTCTGTGTAATTTAGATCAGAGACCACAGAGCGTTCAAGTTGCCCAAGATGTTTTATTCTTTTCTCAAGCACACATTTATCATTTGATCGGTTTCTTTTGTTTTTCTGTTGCCAGAATTTTTGAAATATGAGTCCAAATTGCTTCCCACTGTAGAAATGTTTGACTCACAAAAAAATTATTTATGGTTTCTCTACACTGCCAGATATGTAAGATTCTTTAATCAGAAGATTAAATGATTTTCTGGTGAAAACTAAATCCCTAATTGTGATTTATTTTTGGGTTTTTTGCCTGAGCACAGTTGAATTTTGAGATATTTACTCTAAAATACATTGTGTGCCGAGAGTAAGATGAGAAGATTGAAACTACTCTCATGTCTGTACGGCAAATACAAAGCTACCGCCAGCAGCTGGTTAGCTTAGCTTAGCATAAAGACTGGAAACGGGGGGAAATAGCTAGCCTGGCTTTGTCCGAAGGTGACAAAAACTGCCCACCAGCACCTATAAAGCTCACTAATTACAGGGACCAGATGACAGGTAACCAGTGGAGACCAGTTAATTGTCCTGGGCAAGAAATAGCTGTAGAGGTGTGGTAGGCAGATTTTCTTACCTTTGGACAGAGCCAGCCTCTGTGCTAAGCTAAGCTAATGTGGCTGCTGGCTGTAGCTTTATATTTACATACAGACAGCGTGGTATTGACCGTCTCATCTAACTCTCGGCAAGAATTTTCCCAAAATGTCAAACTATTCCTTTACTTTAATGTATTTGTCTACAGGTTTTTGTAAAATGAATGAAACAGATTTCAAAAATATTGCAAACAGGCCTAATCTCATTCAGCTCAAGTTAAAAATTCACCAGCCCCCGGTCTATTATGTAATTAACTGTGTTGTTGAATGATTGCAGTGAATGGTTTGTTTGTCTGTCAGCGCAGCCACTCAGTCTTCAGTCTGACACAAAAACAGCCAATGACACGTGTCGTTTTCTCCCCTTCAGCCAATCAGATGACCCAGAGAGCCAAGCCCTGACTGATGGGGTGGACCTGCAGCATTTTTCAGTCAAGGAGAGGGTGAGTTCTTCCACTGATGAGATCATCCTTATGAATGGTGTCACTGATAATAACATGATCTGATATCATGACAGTGGGGAGATCTTAAAGTGATCTTAAAGGTGAAAGTGACTTCTGGCATCAGACCATTTAGAAAGTCATGCAGAGGAGTCGAGGTCTTTAAGGATTCTGGTTTGGGATTTATTTTTAGATGCATACATTCATACACATTTTTGTTCTACCTCAGGTTTTTGGATTAAGTGATTTTTTTTTTCAATTTCTGCACGTGTTGTTCTATTTATGTGCTCAGTTGATCTTATTTGGTTTTAAGGCCTGTGGCACAAGTCTTGACATGTTTGCTTTTATTGCAAATATGATGCAAAGTAAGTATTTTCACACAGCTGCGATGGTCAGATTGTAATTTCCTCCTGGGAAAAGATGCAAAAATACAAATTCACAGATTTGATTCAAACAGATTATCAAGGCAAGCTCCGCTTTAAAAAAATGGGTCTGGGACAGTCTGATGTTTGCTCACTAGGTCTGCTCATTCTGTGTTCCTTTAGAGGGATGAATCTTACCGCGTTGAGGCCTCCATGGTGCTTGTAGGTAAGCCAGTGTTTGCGTTGTTTTCATTTAGCATCTGGAGTACAGAATGTGTGTGTTTGTTGCTGCAGAAACATTTTTCCAGTGTGTATATGTGTACATTTATCTATGAATATAATATTTCTGTCTCTTCTAACCAGGAGCCTTGGACTTTCTGGAAAAGCCCACAGTTGTTTTTGTGCGTCTGAAGGAAGCGGCGGTGCTCGACTCTGCCTTGGAGGCCCCGGTGCCCGTACGCTTCGTCTTTGTCCTGGTCGGCCCCAGCAAGACTGACATGGACTACCACGAGACTGGCCGCGCCATGGCAGCACTAATGGCTGATAAAGTGAGTTAGCTGACACTAAAGTGTGTGAGCAGTGACACATTAACAGAACACGTACAATAATTTCAAGATATGATGGCTTTTAAAGAGGTTGAGCCTCTGAAGCTGTGGTTGCAGGACAGTCTAGAGATAATATTACAGTAACTGTGTTATTGTTTTGCATTTCCATGTTCAAGTCCGAGTCCAAATTGAGCCTCAAGTCCTCTGTACTTGAGTCCAAACCTGAGTAGCTTGACTCACAGTAACCCATGTGAAAGTAGAAATACATCAAGTCTCTCTTCCTCATTCCTTCATTTACATTTTTTGACGCCTTGTCCCTGATCCTGCCATCTACAGTCCTAACATCTCCTCCACTGTCTCCATTCCAGGTGTTCAATCAGGCAGCGTTTCAGGCGAAGAGTGCTCGCGAGCTGACTGATGCCGTGGCCGACTTCATGGACTGCAGCATTGTTATCCCACCCACCGAGATCCAGAATGAAGCGATGCTCAGCTCGATTATCAGCTTTCAGAAGAAACTGCTGCAGGACAGGTTCCAGGCCTCTGATCCCACGCTCCGCCTGGACTCCAAGCCTCGCAGGGGTGAGTGCTACAAATACACACCCAAACCTACAGAATCTTTATGCAGCACACACATGAACAAACCAATTATTTGCTGGAGTGGTTTTCTATTATATCAATTGTTGTATTCACACTAGATTGAAATTGTTTTCCCACAGTTTCCATCTCCACCGGGCCTCCACCTGAAGACCCCCTGTCCCGCACTGGTCAAATGTTTGGCGGGATGATTCGAGACATAAAGAGGCGCTACCAGTACTACAAGAGTGACATCACAGATGCTCTGAACGCCCAGGTCCTCGCTGCCGTCATCTTCATATACTTCGCCGCCCTGTCTCCTGCCATCACCTTCGGAGGACTTCTGGGTATGTGTGCAATGCATATTTGTATGAGACCTGCTGTTGTATGCAGTAGATATCATATTAATACTTTGTCATCATCTTTGCCTCTACAGCTGATAAGGTGGACAACATGATGGGCGTTCCCGAGCTCCTCATCTCCACCAGCATTCAGGGCATCATCTTCTGCTTCGTTGCTGCCCAGCCCGTCCTGGTGATTGGGTTCTCTGGTCCTCTGTTAGTGTTTGAGGAGGCCTTCTTTGCTGTAAGTTATAACACTGAATCATATCCACATCTAGGCGAAGTGTAGAGTTTTCTTTCCCAAATTTGATGGTGGTCATAGTCAGAGTTCAGCTCATCCCCTCTTTCCTTCATTCAGTTCTGCAAGTCCCAGGGCATTGAGTATATTGTGGGGAGAGTGTGGGTTGGAGTGTGGCTGGTCATCATTGTGGTGATCATTGTGGCCTTTGAGGGCAGCTTCCTGGTGCGTTTCATCTCCCGCTTCACCCAGGAAATCTTCTCCATCCTCATCTCCCTCATCTTCATCTACGAAACCTTTGCCAAGCTAGGGAGGGTAAAAACCATCTCCATCCATTTAACACATTCATCAGTCCCAAATGAAATCTGAAACGTTTCACTACTGGGATTATAGTGCTGCTTCTCATGGCCAGATTATAACCTTTCGTCATCTACTCTCTCCTGACTTCTCTCTAGACCTTTAAGGCCCATCCGTTGATTCTGAATTACGATCATCTGAATTCAACTCTAGAAAATCCCTGGCACCCAAAGGTGGAAGAGACGGTCATCTATGACAATGCTACCGGCAACAGGACTGTTATTGTGAACACCATTAAGCCACCTTACCCCAACACAGCCCTGCTCTCCATGTGCCTCATGTTGGGCTGCTTCTTTATTGCTTTCTTCCTACGCCAGTTCAAGAACGGCACTTTTCTTCCTGGAAAGGTGAGTTGGAGGTCATTCTCAGATTGTTTCAGTAAAGACCTTTTTGCCAATTATAAATGAACAGGTTATTCATGTTAAACTTTTTTGCCTGTGCTTACCAGGTCAGACGTTTGATTGGTGACTTTGGTGTGCCTATTTCCATTTTCCTCATGGTTATCATCGACTACAACATTGAAGATACCTACACTCAGGTTGGTCCATGAGTCTAAGCCTCCAAGCCCAGTTTATGTGCTGAATACAGCTGAAATTTTAAAGGATATGTTCACATTTTTTCAAGTATGAACATTGAAGCAGGTTTTGCTTGCTGTAATCATTCCTCCTGTTCATACTGACCATTAAAAGATCCCTTCCTAACGGACTTCCTAATGGAAGTGATGGGGGACAAAATCTACAGTCCTTGTTCCGTGCAAATACTGTATTTTGAAGTTTATCTGAAATTAATATGAGGCTTCAGCAGTTCAAATTAGTCGAATCAAGTGGATATCTTGTATTTTTACCAAAAAAATCCCTCTTTTTATTACTATCTCTCCACTGCAGCTCAACAGGGAAACACAAAGAGGGAATTTTATACTTAAAACACTGTAACTTTGGATGATTTTCACTAGATTTGATTAACTCAGACTGCTTAAGTCTTAGTTTATTTTCATGTTTATATGGGCATCGGTTTAAGACAGGCTTGAAAAATTGTGAACCTATCCTTTAACACTCCTTAGATTTAATAGATTTAATTAAAAACTGGTGGCTTTTTCTTTGCAGAAACTAGTGGTTCCCAAAGGTCTGATGGTATCCAATCCAGCCAAAAGAGGCTGGCTCATCAACCCCTTCGGAGAGCACAAGACTTTCCCTGTGTGGCTGATGTTTGCATGCTGTGTCCCGGCCTTGCTCGTCTTTATTCTGATCTTTCTGGAGTCTCAGATCACAACGTGAGTCGTTATATCTCAACAACAGTATCACTCGGTGAATTATCAAATTATATTTCCCGGCTTTAACCAAACATTATTCATATGTTGCATCTGTTAAACAGTCTGATTGTGAGTAAACCTGAGAGGAAGATGGTCAAAGGCTCTGGGTTCCACTTTGACTTGCTGGTTTTAGTCGGCATGGGAGGCCTCAGTGCAATATTCGGTGTGCCTTGGCTCAGTGCTGCCACGGTGCGATCTGTCACCCATGCCAACGCCCTCACCGTCATGAGCAAAGGAACAAAACCTGTGATTGAGAAGGTGATAGAGCAGAGGATCAGTGGCATTCTGGTGGCGTTGCTGGTTGGTAGGTGCTGTCTTATCATCCATAATCATCCTTAATGTTTTCTACGACTGCATGTCAGTGCACTGTCCTTTATCTGAATGCCTGTTTGTGTCAAGGTCTGTCAATCCTGATGGAGCCGATCCTAAAAATGATTCCCATGTCGGCCTTGTTTGGGATCTTTCTCTACATGGGAGTTACGTCACTCAATGGCATCCAGCTGTGGGACCGTATGCTGCTTCTGCTCATCCCTAAGAAATACCACCCTGATGAACCCTACGCCACCAGAGTAAGTAAATGATGTCTGGCCATTTTATCTCACATAGAATTGAACATTTTCATGTCAGGACATTTAATATTGATTGATTTTATTTGATGTCATGTCACGAAATCATATTACATCCAATAATTGTGGAGCATAGTAGGACTGTTACTACTTCTCTTTAAATGGAAATGCTCCATATATACCAGTATTTGTGTACAAAGTTAGAAAGTGTTGAGAGTAATCTTAAGTACAAATTTGAGGTACTTGTACTTTACTTGAGTCTTTTCTTTTCATGCCACCTTCTTCTTCTTCATCTCAGAGGGAAATATTGTAATTTTCTCCACTAAAATTATTTGACATCTTTAGTCACTAGTTATTTTACAAATTAAGATTTGGGCATACAAAACATATGGGGAGCTTATGAAATATGTTGTTTTCTTAGAAATTAAACTACTTTACCTAACAATATATACAAGCACAGCTGAACGATTAGTTGATTGACAGAAAATTAATAGCTTAAGTCATTTTTAATGCAAAAACATTTTATGCTTCCAGCTTCTCAAATGTGAGAATTTGCTGCTTTTCCCCTTTACTGTTTTAATAATTTTAATATACTAGACTCAACAAGCATTGAGAAGGTGTCAGACCAAACAATCAATTGAACTGATTACTCAACCCTACATAAAAAAAGTACCTTAACCAACTACAACAGTAAAATCCTGCTTTTACATTAATGCATCAGTAATAATAATCTAATGATATAATATATAATAGTATATATTATACTTACATACTTTTACTTAAGTAACATTTTCAATGCAGGACTTTTACTAGAAGAGGACTTTTTTCACAGTGTGGTATTAGTACTTCAACATGAGTAAAGGATCTGAATACTTCTTCCACCACTGTTGACTCTCATCTGAACTCATATAACATTATGTCACATGTGTTGGCCGCTCTTAGAGCCTCTAAATCACATCAGAAGCCTAAAAGTATCCATGTGTGCAGTCATGTCTATCTGACTAACATTTACATGTTGGCTACAGGTGAGCACAGGACGAATGCACTTGTTCACGGCCATACAGATAGTGTGCCTTGCAGTTTTGTGGATTGTTAAATCTAGTCCAGTATCCCTCGCACTTCCCTTCATACTCATCCTCACCATCCCTCTGCGGATGTTCATGACCGGGCGTCTCTTCACTCAACTGGAAATGAAATGTGTAAGTGGTTACCTCTCGACATTTAAATAAAGTAATGCAGATGTGTGTGTGTGTGGGTGTTAAGCTCTAATTTTTCTGTGTCTGTTGCGTGCTAGTTGGATGCCGATGACGCCAAAGTGACATTCGAGGAGGAGCCGGGGCAGGATGTTTACTGTGAATCTCAGATGCCATTGTAGATGTCTTCCACGACAGCTGCCAGCAACGTTTTATTTTAACAGAAAGATATTTATTTTATATGTGGCTCAAATGAATGTTTCATCTGCATGTGAGCACAAACATGTTTTTTTTTCATGAAAAATGCAGCTATAGATTTTCTTTGCATTATGTCTGTACACACTACTAAATCTAGAAATACTCATATAACATTGTGCAACATGTTTTTACAAAAAAGAAAACAAACGAAATGCAAATGCTTTTTAAAGCATTTAGAAGAGGCACTCATATAAGAAATAAAAATCTTCAATCCAACAATGGACAGACTGAATGCTGAGTGAAAAATATTGCTGTGTTAAAAGCCAAAATTGTACAATTTTTCAAGGAATCACACGTTGAATGTAATGTTGTAACACTTAAGTTATTATTGTATTCACTTGCTTGATGCGAGTAAAATCCAAACTCTGAATTATGATTTATTAAGCAATGATGCAAGCAAATATTTTAGCAACAATGATCAAACTGGGAACACTGGAGAGCTAAAGGACAACACCGCTGAATGTGAATACAGGGAGAGAGAAAATGTTGAGTTTGTGTGTGTGTTGTTAAAATGTATACTGTGTGTCATGTTGCTCTCTTCTTGACATCTCTCTATAAATAATAAAAACTACCTCCAAAAAGACCAACCAGTTTAGTTTTATTGGTTGTGGTTAGCTTTAGCTTTATTTTTCTATAAGATTTTGATCATTGATTACTTCTCACTTTGGTACCTGTGCATGCCTGGTACACCAGGAAAAAATCAAATCAATCTTTATATAGTTCACTTATTTCATTCAAGATTGCAATGCAATAAAGTAATGTACAGACAATGAATAGATACATGTAAAACTCTAAATGACTGTAAAAGATTGCATGATTAATGGGAGTCAACGGCTGACAGGGGCCCTGCAACATGCAGGATTACACATGTGTTTCAGAGCCACAGCTGTGCTGCTGTCAGGGTGGACACAGATGTACAAATGCTCTAATGCTTTGTAATGCAAAGGGCGAGGTATTTACAGCTAATATTAGAAAGTCAAGGCAAGAATGAAGGTTAAAAAGGCAGGTGATAAACCAAATGTGATGTCCTCTGGAGACAAGACAATTAAATGTGGTTTAGTGTTTTTAAATTAGTTCATGAAATATACTGTATATTCTATAATCTATCCGCAGTAACACGATTCAACACCCTCCGGCTCAATAGGTGGCGCCTCGCAACCTCAACACTGCTCTGCGAAGCCAATAAGCACAAAGAAGAAGAAGAAGAGCACGCTCATTGGCTGTTTTCTGGCTGCTTTTGAGTGACGCTGCTCTCTGCTCGTTCCTGATTGGTTGCTCTCTCAGCAAGGCTCGCTCACCCGGCATGGAGGCGCTTCACACGTTTTCGGCTGATAAACACAAGAGATGAAGGAGTTTCTCTGCAGTCTGTGCGGTTACGGTAACAATTAATAAATATATCGTTTGATTAAATATCACTTGCTGTTTATTTATCGGTAACTAAACTAAGCTCGATAGGTTAGCTAACTAGCTAATGTTATTGTACAGTTTCCGGGAGTCACATGGATTGACCTGAAGTTCTGTCCAGTCTGCATCGCTAAACACTTCTGCAGGAAACACTTTTTATTGGGAAAATGAGTAAACTTAAAAGTGAGACTGAAGAATCTGGTGGGTGCAATAAATACATCTTTCAAATCATTTTTTTGACATCTGATATTAAACTCTTATAATGACTTAAATTCCATTAATTACTAAAAGATGACATTATGCTCGTCAATCAATAATAATAACAATAATTTTATTAATTCCAATGACTGACTGTCATTTCTTTACCCCTGCTCTGACTACAGAGTGGACCAAGGCAAACCTCCAGAAGCTTCTCGCTGCATTGAAAGGCAGCATCCCAGCCAATGAGAGAATGAGCGTATACACCAAAGGACTGAAAGCTGTGGACTGGAACGAGGTGGCTTTCCCGCCTTTCTCTCCTGAAGAATGCCAGGAAAAGTGGGGAGAGATTTTGCAGAAGGTGAGTTGCAGTCACAAGGTTTAACTGCTCTGAAGCTTTCAGTCATGTCACACAAATATACTCCTGCAGATGGAGCTGCCCACTTGTCATAGAAATGTAGACAGTCAGATCTTAAAGGTGGAGTCTGCGATTCTGGAGAGCCCTGATTGATCCGAACTTCATTCAGAAAACAAGCATTTCAAAAGTTGTTTGCTTGTCGTCTTGCAGACAGACCAGACAAAGCATGAATTCAGACTTTTTACAAATCTGCATCATGATGTAGTTATTATGGCATCCTTTTGATCTGTTTATTGCAATTAAATCACAGCAAACTCTGTTTATTTGGGGATCATACCGCTATAGTAAGCCAGATTAATTCAGCTGATGTGTGACTTGCTAGATACAGTGAATATTTAGTGATTCTGACACACCAATTATGAAACTGCCACTCACCGGAGACAGATGGAGAAGCGAATATTCACAATAAACACAAATGATCCTGCGGCCTGTTTGTTTCCCATTTACAGAGCCAGGGCTGTGTATGAACACCAATATATATCACCATTTTGGTACTTGATTTCAGATCTGAGGGTCTGAGCTAAAGTGAATTCTGATGCACTGAAGTTTTCCTCGTCACAAAGCATGTTTCAATGAAGAATTCCTACATAAATGTGTTATTACATGTTGGTATTTGTGGATGGGTTGTTAGCAGGGTGCTGTTTTTAGGATTGCAGCAACAGCTAACAGGGATTATAATATTTTTTATAATATTTATATATATCTTATTTATCCCTGAAGGGACATTTTTCTTTTCACTTGCTGTTGCTCAAGGACACTTAAGTAGTGCAGAAGCTTGAATCTGGATCCACATGTTAGGGGAAGACTTTCCTGCTCATAACGTCACCATAATGTTAATTTTTCTCCTTTTTCCTGTCAGAATCAGAATCAGAATCGGGTTTATTGCCAATTAGGTTTACACATACAAAGAATTTGGTGTTTTGGTGCATAACAATAAAATAGTGAATAGTGAAGAGAAAAGAAATAGAAAGCAAATAAAAAGCAAGTACTGCAACAGTCAAGAAACTTAAATAATACAATAAAAATATGAAAAAATGTTATATAAAATATAATAAAATATATATGTTTTTAAATAATTTGAAAGATTTCCTTCCATAGTGAAAAAAGGCAACAAACTACAATTTAGAATTTCAAAACATTCCTTTAAGACAGTCTTATAAATGTTGTTTGTTTAGTGTAATATGCTTGTTGTTCTTGCTCAGATGCGTAAGACTCGGACCCTCACAGAGATCATCGTCGAAGCTGAAGATGTCATTTCCAATCCTGCCCAGAACATTAAGGTGAGCACAGCACAAATAAGCTTTAGATAGCTACAGATAAAGGCAGAAATCTGGATGTATTGCAGACTGAAAGGTTGCTAGCAATAGCTGCGCAATAATACCACATGTTTCATTCTGTGAGTTAACAGTGAGTCATTTTCCCTGCAGATCCATCCAGAGCTCCCGAAGAGACCCTGCCCTCCAAACGCCCTCTTTTATGAGGAGAACTGGGCCAAATTTCATGTGCAGCACCCAGGGATGACCCGCCGAAAGCTGTTCAGGTTCATAAGCAAGAAGTACAAGGTGCTCCCAGAAGAAGAGAAGGTACAGTCAGTGAGAGGCTACTGATAAAACAGAGCTTGCTATTGGTATCTGGAACTTGTCATTTGGTATCAAGTTTTAAATGATGAATTACTGACTTTTTCCAGTCTCTATATGAGGAGAAATTCCATCTTGCAACTGAAGAATACAAGAGAAAGATGCTGGAGTTCAGGTAGTAAATTAATTAGTTTTAATTAATACCTTACCATACAAACACATGTGATTTGGCCCAGGCTGTAAATTCAGTGTCACGCTAATTTTTTGTCTTTCAGGAAACATTATGACAATGAACCTCCCAGTGATGGGCCCAGGACGAAGAAGAGGAAGAGGGTCTCTGCAGAGCCCCTAGATGTAAGTGATGCTCACACCAGCTAGTCCTACTCACAAACTGCACTGTACTGTTTGCATGGTTAGCTGGGTTTATTCTTTTTTCCCAAATACTTATGAATATAATATTCATGTTTTATACAGTTCATATTACAACAGTTATTTGGAAGGGCGCATGTTTGATTGCAATTACATAACACTGCTGGCACGGTTCTAAATATGAATTAATTATCTCCAAATTGATGTGTGACCTCTCTTTCTTCAGCAGCCCGATGAAGATGAAGATGCAGAAGGCCTGCCTCACAAACCTCCTTCGTAAGACACACACACACAATTGGATTGTTTTGCTTTGTTGTATGTTCATAGTTCAGCAGCTTTCATCTCTTTCACTGTTGTTTTTTAACAATTCACTGGACTTTTATTGTGAAGCTTCACCCAAGTTTGTGATCATTTCTGCCACCATAGTGGATCAGGACGTAACTGGAGCAAAAATCAGCAGGTAGTTGAGATACTGTGGTAAACTTTAATTTCATCTTTCCACAGCTTTTTAAGTGCTGGCAGAGACAGTACAGTACAATTTCAGTTTGGTTCCAGCCATGACAAGCCATATGAAATATGTGTTTATTAGTCTGGTTTGTTTACCACGCTGCTGGTACACGTGGTATACCAGTATACCCAGTTCAAACGGGCACCGTGCTGGTCGGGTTTTGGAGTGCACTCTCTTTATGACCTCCCAACCATCACTGAAAGGGTGCGTCACATTTGGTTCCCTCAAAATCTGACCTCATTTACATCTTCATCCACTGCGGGGCATGTCCAAGGGATCCACTTGACTCTTGTCTATCTATTTAGACTCAGCTTTAGCTCCTAGACTTGGCTTTATCATAGTTTTTAATCATCTTTTTTGTCTTATCTTTTGGGTAAATGAACTAAACCAGCTCAGCCTAACAAGGATGCAAGCAGTTAATTCACTGGCAGCTGAGCACATGTTTGGTGTGTGTGTGTGTGTGTGTGTGTGTGTGTGTGTGTGTGTGTGTGTGTGT
>NTHP01000386.1:276885-303200 GCA_003416845.1 Oplegnathus fasciatus | reverse complement strand
AAGTCAAAGACAATCATTACTAATGGTTTGTCTTTTATTTTCACGTTCATCGTCAGGCTCATAGTTCTCCAGTTGAATTACAATAATGGCGTGTGAGAGAGACGCAACTCTCGGTTTGTCATTCACCTGTGGAAACTTGTTTTAAATTGTCTAATTGTACAAGCAGGTATTTGCTGCAGAAAGCAGGTTTGTTTTGTTTCATTTTTGGTGGATAGATCGGCTTGTTTTCTAGCATTTAAAAACTGTCTTTGTATCATGTGTTTACATTGTAAAGGGTTACATATATCCTTGGTGTGAAGTGATAGTGTAAATATTCCAATAGTTGAATTGCTGCTATCATGGCTCAGTTTGTTTCATCTGTCTAGCATAATAAATGATTTGTTACCTGTCGTTATGTCTCCTCTTAACTTGGAACTTTTAACACTGAAAGAAAAACTCAAGTATGTACAAGTGAAGACCAAAAGACCAACAGGGGAGGCTGTTGATCAAATGAAGAGGTCCAGAGATGTCTCAGTTCTGATTATTTTAATACACCTATTGTAAATGTTGCTTTGTGAAAGTTTATTTTCATTAATGTACCGTATCTTATTCTTACGAAATTGAGAAACAAACTCAACAAAGTTCACACAGTTGGAGATTTTAATCGAACTTAAACGTTCTGCTTTGAGTTCCTAGAACTGAAAACTGCCAGGGCAGCCAGTTATGCTGCCTTTGAGTGCTCCTCCCAAACTCTGACATCTGAGCTCCGATACAGCTGTGCGAGTAGGTCATAGGGCTGGTTGCAAAGGCTTGAAAATTTAACCTTTAAGTTGGGGGTCCTTAATGCAGGCTATTGGTGGGCCATGCACACAAAATAATGCATCTAAGATAAATCAAATGACATGGACAGTATTATCCAAAGAATTTGAGATATCTTTGACAACAACAACCCTGTCTTGAACAGCTGTGTGTGTGGTGTTACCAGTGGTGGAGTGAGTATTTGAATTTTAATCTACCTTATACCTCTACCGCACTACAGTCCAAAAGGAAGTATTGCACTTTTTACTCCTTTACATTTATTTGACAGCTTTAATTACTAGTTACTTTCCTGGTTAAATTATTTATATATATATGTATATGTATATATATATATATATATGTATGTATATGTATATATATGTATATATATGTATATGTATGTATATGTATGTATATATGTATGTATATGTATGTATATATATGTATGTATATGTATGTATATATGTATGTATATATATATGTATGTATATGTATATGTATGTGTATATATATATATTACATTCTAATAATCATCATTATAACTACTGTATATAAAGTAGTTAAAACTAGCTCCACCTCACCCAGCTACAACAGTAAAATGCATCAGTATTAACAACCTAATAATATAATATATAATAATATCAGTTACAGTATATCAAGTAATACAGGGGGCACCAGTGCCGGTGTTGTATTCATCGATTTGTGTTTCACCTGAACTCAACTTAGCCCTAACCGCAACCACTTAAAACCACAATTCAAAGGGGAACCCGTGCACTGGTTTTGGTTGCCAGTTTGTACACCTTTAAAAATTTCAGAAAAATTAAAGTGGACCCAAGCGGTCTATGAGGCCAAAGGCCACCCCTTCTGGCGGCAAAGGCAAACCCCCCTCCTGCACCCCTGCTCTGAAGCAAAGCTGGATTACCAACCAGGCATACAGGCAACCGCCTTAACCCCCAACCTGGGGCCCCAACCCCCAGGGCCCCTCAAAGTCCCAGTTTCACTACTTTGCAATTTGCACCACAGAATGACAACATCAACTAAGGCAGTCCCTGCATTATTATCTAATGTTGTGGCCATGTCTTTTAGAGAGGCCCCTAATTTTAAGTGTTTTAGTTTAAATTGTGCTCACATGGTACATATCCCTAAATAATGTCATGTTTAATCAAACTAATCGAGACACAGAAAACCCAGAGGCAGAGACTACTGTTCCAGCATGGCAATCCTGGTTGGGTCTCTGTGTTTTGGGGCAAATAATGAAGCTGCCATACATAGTCTGTTGTGGGCATTGCTCTTAATAGAAATTGGGAGGCGACAGGGTGGTACACAGTGCATGGAGAGGGTGGTAGGTGGACAGAGGGTGTAAACAGGGGCCCAGTTAATTTTCCACATACTTTTAGGTCAGTTTATTACCATTCCTTCAAGTGGTATTGTATTTATCATTACTGGAATCTGAAAAAATATGTTGGGGGTGGCAGTTTTGATGTAGAAACAGTGACACAATGGCAAAATGAGGTGTGGATCAAGCATCAGTGTCCATGAATGTCACATATTATGACTTATAGCCCCAGAAAATACAGCTTTTAATGAAATATATAACTAAAAAACACAATTTCAGGCTAAAACATCATTTTTAAATGTGTTCTGGCCAAGAAGGTAGACGTTAGATTAGGCGAGGGTAACCGTTAAAGTGCGCCGAAATTTGGAACTTGGAAATTTCCGACATCTGTGAAGGCAGCATTTTGCATTGTATGTGTAGGCAGTTAGAAGAATACTTGGTATCGCTTTAGACTCTCAGTTAGTCGTAAGTGAGGCGTTATCATGCTTTTCATCAGCCTCAGAGGGGAAATATAGCTGCTAGTTAGCGATGTTAAGACTTGAGAACAAGGGGAGGAGATGACAAACAACAGCCACCGCTTAGAGCCCAGAAAACAAGCACTTGCAGGCAGAAGCAAAACCCGGAACTTGAAACGGTAGGAGCTAACATTAGCTAGCTTTTTGTTGACAGTGCGGCTGCTGTCAAACCAGAACCTCATTTAAAGTAACTGTTAGCGAGCTAACTACTTTCAGACTTACACCAGTATACCTTATTAATTCAGTGGCTTCCCAGACTTGTGGTTGGAGCGAAATTTGGTAGAAGTTTCCGTCACTTTTTAACCACTTGTGGATCAAGAAGATGGCATCAAGAGGAGGCTTCACGGGTGCTCCCATGAATCCGAATCTGCACCCCATGAATGTTGGGCATGCTGCGGGCATGAGGATGCCAGGCATGCCTCAACCTCCGGCGGGATACCCCCGCAGCATGAACAACGCTCCCCAGTACCCCCAGGTTGGTTTTCTGCTTCATTTCTCTTTATTAAAGAGGTAAACTTGGTCCTGAGCGAAAGGTGAGGGTAACCTTATCTGACTGAAGTTCATTTTAACAGTGGCTTCTTAAAGTTTATGTTATGTGTGTGTGTTTGATGCTTTTAAGAGTAAATGCAGCACTAAATTTGTATTTAAAAGTATCCAGCTGAAGTCACCTGACAAATAAGTAAAACTAAAAATCACCTTAAAGTTCATTACTCTTAAAATATCAAGGTGTGGACACTACTTCCGCATTTGAAAAATGTATGTAATTGCTCCCTGCCACCAATAAATTGAGTGTAATATCTTAAATATGGCGTTTATAGAGATTAGTTATTGTGTACCTCTTTAAATATATATTTTTAATGAACATTGTTTTGTGCATGTGTGAAAGAGGACAATCACGTGGCTGCCCCTTTAGCCTCCTGTCAGTTAGCTTGAAAACAAAAGTAAGTTTATCATCACCACCATCTGTCCAGAGCTAAGCCTGCATATATTATCCAGGTTTGGCCACCATCTGCAGCTTCATGGCTTCTTTAGTTAACATGCACTGTTACAGTTGTCTCATGTTATAAACACATGGGCTCAGATATTTGCTCTTCTACGAAAGGAGAGACCAAACAAAGTACGCAGCAGCAATGTTAAGGTGGAAAATTTACACACGTTGTTGTTGAATCAATTAAATTTTGTTTTAGTTCAGACTTTCACAGCATTGTACAACAAGATAAAGGTTGAAACGTCAAGAAAATCACCATTACAGACACATACATACAAGACAAAATTAAAACTTAACTTTTTTATTGCCCATAATACTGGTGTAAAATCAATGAAAAGATTTGAGAAAGAAAGAAAAACTTAACTTTTAAATTGCTGTTCTCCATGTTATCCAATCTGCACATACTGTACATTTATACAAAATATTCCTTTTCACTACCTGACTTGTTATTTATGACTAGTACTATAAATCATGGTAACACAATAATATTCAGCATAAGTATGTCTCTGCTCTTTTTATACACCATGAATGAAATATACAGAGACATTCAGTAAGCTCTGAACAGCAAGACATTGACACCAGTTGTGCAAATCATGTAAAAATTATATATATATATATTCGTTGATCATCTGTAAAATAGTGTCTTAGTTGAACTCATTTGTATCCTTCATCTTATTTTCCTTCCATAATCTTTTTGGCTTTCAATCTGATATCAAAATCAGCATCACACTGTAAGCATAAACCCATCTTTTGTAGACCAGTACTGCAGGAAGAAAATATCACCAAAGCATATTTTAATAACCATGATTTTGTTTAAAAGGAAAGTAGTGAGTACTAGAAAGGAAAAGTTGCGCCTATCTGGAGAAAGAAACTTGTTTAGTACGCAACAATGTTTATTCAGTGAATTCTTATGAACTTGAAATCATAGCTTCAGCTTCCTTTCTTTTCTCTAGCGCTCGGGGATGCCACCCAATAGAGTGGGGGGCCCCATGGGGTCAATGGGGGGTCAGCTGCCTGGTCCTTCTTATGGTGGTGGGAACATGTCCATGCGGCCAGGCATGGGGCCTCCAAGCATGGACTCCTCGAGGAAACGGTTCCTTCATCAGCATCAACAGCAGCAGCAGCAGCAAGAGGCACTGGGAGGCCTAAGACGAGGGTAAGCTGTGGAGAAGTGAGAGTGTTTGTGTGGGAGGAGGAGGAGGAGGGGAGGAGGAGAGGAATAATGCCAAGGTTGATTGACCAAAACAGCCTGGGGCCAAATCAGGGAATGGTACCGCCTGAGACTTTGACTTTACTGTCATATAAAAAGGGCTGCAGCTAGCATTTCATTGTTGATTAGTCTGTGGATTCTTCTCTCGATTAACAAAATTAGAAAAAAGTGAAAAATTACAATTTCTCAGAGCCCACAGTTCAAAAGCAATACATTAAATTTATGCTCATATAAAACAGAGAAAAGCAACAAATCCTCACATTTGACAAGCTAGAACCTGAAAATGTTCGTCATTTTACCTATTAGACTTAATTAATCAATTATTAAGATTGTCACCAATTAATTGACTAAACAACTATGTAAAATTGCTAAAACAAAAACAGTCAGTTAGATTTCGTTATAGTATTTGTTATTTTGTTGCTTTTTATGATATAATGATACCACAAAAGTGTTCATGAAGATCGTGAACTTTAAAAAAGGCTGCCGTGTATAAGAGGGACGTGTCGTTATAAAAAGTGGGTGTTTTTCTTCCTTAATCACAAGAACAACAGTTAGTTTAAGGACCTCACTGGTGATGTTTTTCTCAGCCAGGATGAAAACTACAGCAGGAAGGGTTCAAAATGTAACTTAAAATATGCTAAATGAACATAATTGCGTCCAGTGGGAAATGTTATTCATTTTCATTCAGGGTGTGTTTTTCTCTCTGCCGTCTGTTTGTGAAGTTACTGTGCTGTTAAAAGCACAGCTCAGATCACGCAGACACGAGGATAGGAGTATCTCATGACTGGCCTTTGCCTTCAAAGCAGCAAAACACAAGTGTGTATTTTAGACCTGCTCAGTGATGCCACGCTCATAAATGTGGCGAGCCGTGACGCGAGGCAGCATTTCCAGTTTTCTTCCACAATGAACTTCTTGTCTTTTTAAAGGTTTATCTCATAACGACATTCTCAGTGTAGCAGGATTAGTGAGCCACAGGGCTAGAAGCAACTTCCTTAAGTTCTCATTAAAGAGCTTGGGAGTTAAATTTAGCCATAATGAGGAGGAACTGTGTAATTTAATTTAAAGAAACAAAACAGCTTTTACGAAGTCAGTAGCGATGGTAAGTGGGAGCCTGAGGTGCTCATTCGGAGTTAGTGAAGAGATAGCACTGGCCAAGACTTTGTTATCGCACTATGAAGTTTTCACACATAACTGGTGAATGAGGTCTTTCTGTTAATCTTGTATGTGTCAGTGCGCAGCCATTTCCTTGTATATTGGTTAGTGAAGGTCATACTTCTAAAAGGGCAAATGCTAAATAATGAGACATTAACAGTATGTCCTTGTTTGACTAAGTAATATTTTTAGCCATTGGATCCTCTATATTTTAGAGAAAGCATAATGGTTAATGTGGTCAATTCATGTGTGTGTCTTTTTTTGGCAAAATGAACATGAAGTACTTTGTAATATTATCTTTTCTGTGTGATTCAGGGCAAAAAGACGCAAGATGGCTGACAAGGTCCTCCCACAGAGGGTAAGGCAGTTTTGACCCCCTAAATCATACATCAGATGGATCCAGTTTAATTACAGTCGGCTGTATTCCCTTAATATTCATGTCCTGCTGTTGGCCCTTTAGATCCGAGACCTGGTCCCGGAGTCCCAGGCCTACATGGATCTCTTGGCCTTTGAGAGGAAACTGGATCAGACCATCGCCCGAAAGCGCATGGAGATTCAGGAAGCCATCAAGAAGCCCATTATGGTACCTCTTCATGATAGCGCCCCCAGAGGGTTTAATGTTATAATCCTTAAGATTTCAGTCCTGGTTGATTTGGCGACACCTGTGGTCACTGGAGGTAACGGCAAAGTGCAGTTCGAAACTACAACAAACACTCCTAGGGGAGCTACTTTTTCAGAAATGCAACAGAAGATCAAATGTATCTGTTTACAGTGCAGCCAAACAAACTCACATTGCTTTAATAAAGAAGTCAGTCGACAATAATCGCAACCACGATCTGATTTCATGCTGCGCAAATAGTTTTCCACACAACAGCAGGACACAGTAAAAGTCATCTAACGGCTCACTGTGGCTGGTTTTGTGGACGCATTTTTTATGAATGATTGTTGTTGGCGCTAACCTCAGTGACAAATATAAGGAATATAAGTTTCCTGTGATGTCTTCACAGTAAAAGCCACGCCTTGTATCGCTCACTGAATGCTTTTAATGTGAAACAGCAGCTGTAGGAAATGTTCGGTTTGCATTAACAAGCCTTAATACAGCTCTGGTATTAGGAGAGTAAGGCTGGATAACATGCATGCATCATTTCCTGCTTCAACTCATACATAGCATAAAAAAAACAGTTTGATTTCATGAACATATTTTAAGGATTATAACTTTAAATTTTGCAGTGCAGTTTAAAGAAAGTGTACTTTCCAAATGAGTCAGATTCTTGTTCACGTTTTATTTTTGTTTGTTCCTGATGTATCTGCTTGTTCATCTCTATGACACAGCAAAAACGCAAGCTCAGGATCTACATTTCTAACACGTACACCCCCAGCAAGCCTGAGGGCGAGGAGGCGGAGAAGGTGTCCTCCTGGGAACTGAGAGTGGAGGGAAAGCTTCTGGAGGAAGTACGTGAATAACTCTCTTGTTACATTTGAATCTTCTTGCTGTGTTTCGCCATCGTCCCAGTGTGGTCTGACTGACTCCAAGTATTTCAGCCTCTGTTATTGTGTTTCTGAAAACTTCAGTCACTCTGCTCTGGTTGGCCTGTGTCCTTGGCTCAGACCTCGCAACCAGATGTGTGTTTACAGCTCTCCCCACTCCACCCCACAACTCCTAACACACACACACACACACACACACACACACACACACACACTCAGACACACTCAGACCCAGGCTCATGTTCTCTTTTGAAACGAGGAATTGAAACCACTGGCCGTTACATACCATGAGCTGACATGCCTCCCCTCCCTCCATCAATTCCAGCTCGACTCATTGTGTCATCTGGGGCCACATGAAGGAGGATTTTTTTTATTTATTTATTTTTTTCCGTTAATTTTTCTCCCCAGGCTCATCGGTTTAGGCATGCGTAGGAGTGTTACATGGAGTAACAGAAAAAGAAAAGGGATGTGAAGGAAGGAGTGAAAGGGGTCGTGTTGTGCAAACAGACTTTGTCAGGGCTGGGAAGAGGGCGGGGGTGCAGCAACAGCTTTTTCTAGTTGTCTCCAGTTTTGTGCTTCGCCACCCCCAATGTGGTCAGAGCTAAACAATGCAGCTGCACAGACTGACACAGCACAATAAGAAGACATAGATAGATAGCAATCTTCTCTCTGTCTTTTCACACTCTTTTATGCTCTTTGTATTCCTAGCCTGGCAAGCAGAAGAAGAAGTTCTCATCTTTCTTCAAAAGCCTGGTGATCGAGCTTGATAAGGAACTCTATGGACCTGACAACCACTTAGTGGAGGTATGACATCACTGTAAAGGCATTTGATGCAACTACCTCAGAACATTTTAGGCACACGGACACCAAAATGTGAGACTGCCAGCCCAAGTACGTTTTTTTTTTTTAGCTCAGTTCAGCTGGAATCATTAAAACTTTTGGAACCAATCCTGTCTGAGCTTGTTTGACAGTGAAGGGGGCTGTTGAAGTCCAACCTTTAGTCCAACCTTGTGTGACTTATGCTTGAATTCATCCCACAGACAGGGTTAATCCACCCCTTTATAAATGTCAGTTTGATTGACATATTTTTAACATTAAAAAACATGTTTTAGCGTGGTCAAGAGTCCAATTTACATAACTATCTCGCACACAAAAACTACAGTGGTTAAAGCAAGTATTTATGGTGATAGATACCTAAAGATTGCACCATTTAATAAAACTGCCACCAAACCAGTATGGCCATGGAGCATTTGCTTGTACATGTCTGCTAGTCGATCTACTATCTATATTTATATCTATATACAGATGCAAGCCGTAAAGGTGGAGTAAATTGTGGGCTTTTATTTGACTAACATGTTTCTGATTAGATTTAGACTAAATTTTAAAAAATCTGATCTTTTTACTTAATTTTATCTTTCAGTGGCATAGGATGCCCACCACTCAGGAGACCGATGGTTTCCAGGTCAAAAGACCTGGCGACGTGAATGTTAAATGCACCCTTCTGCTCATGCTCGACCACCAGGTACCACACACATGCTCAGTTACCGTCTTGCAAACAGCCTAGACGGTATGACTGGCTTCCCTTTTTCAGTCAACACTTTTCTTTGCCCCAATGCTTTTTTTTTTTCCCCCAGCCCCCTCAGTACAAACTGGACCCGCGGTTGGCTCGTCTGCTGGGCGTGCACACGCAGACGCGGGCCAGCATCATGCAGGCTCTTTGGCTCTACATCAAGAACAACAAGCTGCAGGATAGTCATGAGAAGGAGTACATCAACTGCAACCGCTATTTCAGACAGGTAGTGAAAGGATTTTGAGGCTACGCCAAGCAGCAAAATGCTAGCTCACCACTGAGGCATACATTTCCCAGTGTTGCTTTGATATTTAAAAATGCTTGGATGGATTATATCAAATGTGCAGAGCCTTGCAAATATTGAGGGATTTCTAGTAATTCATACACCTAATAGAGAGAGAAGTACCATAATTTGTACTGTCCGTAGGTAGCATGATTTGTAATTTAAAGGCATGTATTATTAATTTAGAATAATGAAGAATAAATCTATGCATATAATTACCTAATTTGTTCCCTAAATTAATAATTTACACATTCAAATGAATCATTTGTAGCTTCGAATTTTAAATGTGCAGCTGATATACATGTATTATATTGTGTTTTTAATGTTTTGATGCTTGTAGAAAGACAAAGTGAAAGCTTTACATTTAACATGTCAAAACTTGCTCTGTTTTCTGTCTAAATGCTGTTCAGATCTTCGGCTGTCCTCGCATGAGGTTCTCTGAGATTCCCATGAAACTGGCGGGCCTGCTGCAGCACCCTGACCCCATCATTATCAATCACATGATTAGGTAGGGGAGTGTGGATCATTATCCCTCTTTCTGTGTTTCTGCATGCGTTATGTGTGTGTATTCAATATCTCATTTATTATTCTTCCAAAGCTTTTTTGCTCATAATCTTTAATTTTCAACCACAATGCATTAATATGAGCTGTTCATTTTATGTCCTCAGCTTTATGATTTGGGCCATCAATGTTCAGTCCTGGTCTGCTCGTACAAGTTTGCATCAACATGTCTCTTCCTCCCTGATTACAACTCAACTTGAATTCTGTTTTGCTGTCTTTGTGTCTTCTCTGAGCAGTGTGGACCCCACAGATCAGAAGAAGACGGCGTGCTATGATATTGATGTGGAGGTGGACGATCCACTGAAGGGCCAAATGAACAGTTTCCTGTCCTCTACAACCAACCAACAGGAAATTGCTGCGCTGGAGATGAAGGTGACAGCTGCCAGTCAATCACAAATACCTGCACCTCACTGGCTTTTAGGATAATGGTAATAAAAGGAAAGATTTAAACAAAAATGTATTTTTATTACTGTACTGGTTATATTCACTGCAGATTCATGAGACGATTGAGTACATCAACCAGCTGAAGACCGAGAGAGACTTTATGCTGAGCTTCAGCAATAATCCACAGGACTTCATCCAGGACTGGCTCAAGTCTCAAAGCAGAGATTTGAAGGTGAACTTACTATACCTGTTTCTCTACAGGAGTCTTTATAGGATGTCATATTCTGCTCTTTCTTTAACACATAGTAAAGAAAAGATTTGTCAAAGTCTTCACAACATATGTTTGTACAGTAAGGTTGAACTGTAGATATCTTATTGTAAATTTAGTGTCAACTTTCTTCTCCTCCACTTCTTTAAGCTTATAATTTGAGGAGTTTTATTCCAAAATGCTTTTGGAGCATTTTTTTTTCAGGGAAAAGAATCATTGTCCGGCTTAGCTTTCCCAATAAAAACATGCTCTAAAATACAACCTTTTTGTATGCAATGGTAAAATGTGGCCAGTTCACCTGGGCAAAAGAACAGCCAGCAAAGACCATAATTCCATAAATTTACAGCTTTGCTTGCTCAAATTAAATGGAGAGACTTCAATGTCTGGACAAACATGCACTCCAGTAGGTGCTGCGCTTGTTTATTGAATCAATAATCGATCAACCCTCTCTGCCAGAGTAAACTGACAATGTTTAAGTCACTCTTTAAAACATTATTTTGCCATTTTGGGAATGAAACCGTTTTCTGTATTCGTGAAATTGTGGTTTCTCGTGTTCAATGATAAATTTCTTTTTCACCAGTTGATGACAGATGTGACAGGAAACCCAGAGGAGGAGAGGAGGACTGAGTTTTACCAGGCGCCCTGGGTACCTGAGGCAGTGGGCAGATACGTTTATTCCAGAGTAAGGGATTACACAGCCTAATGCACTGCTTTACAATGTTTGATAGATGTGTTATTGTAAGGTTTCAGTAGATTGTTTTATGTGCACTGACACTGTCCCTCTTTTGTCCCAGGTGCAGCAGAAAAGACAAGAGTTGGAGCAGGTGTTGGGTATCCGCCTCACCTAAAGACATATTCCAGAGGAGCTGCAGCCAACTTAAGTTGATCAAATGTTAATGTCTGCTTGATTGAAATTGGAATTTGCTTGGAAAAACATAAGCTAATGTTGCAGCTTAAACGTCCACAAAGCCATCGTCACCGACATGGTGTGATAAACCAGCTTCTACGTGGGATCTTTATTGTCCCGTAGATAATAATTCTCAAATCAACAAAGTAAATGGGACCAAAGTGATGATTCACGTGTCCTTAATAATATGTTTGCCTTGCATTGTTTGTCATTTTGAGCCTGTTCCAATAATCTTTGCCTTGTTTTGCAATATGTTTTGTTTATGGTACAATATGCTTGAAACATTTTAAGCATTGGTGCTGTCTAGGTGTTTTTCACCATCATGTTGTGTGCTATTTTGAAAGGGTGTCTGTTTACGTTCACATTTGAAAGCCATAACCTTTAGAAAGGAACGATACCTTATGTCTGGTAACATCTCAATAAAACCAGAACTGGGAGGCATGTTAGAATTAAATATATATCCATACTTAAAAAAACATTTAACACCAGAAATATACATATATTTTTATTTCAAGAATACATTTAGAAAATATGGATTATATTCTACAAAAGCATGGGAATACTTAAGATGTCTTATGACTTAGATAGGAACTAATAAGAAGCTTTTTGTGCCAACAATAATTTTACAAGTTTAGGTGCTGTTTTTTATACTGGTGTAAGAAAGCAGGATTTCCAGGAAGGATTGAGCTCCTTATTTGTACAAGGACAAGAGTTCACTGTGTCCAGCTGTAATGCAGCAGCTCTTTTGTACTTCTTGAATGTTTACATGCTGTTTTGTTATTGGGGTTTTTTTTTCATTGTTTTAAAGCCAGGAAGAGGAACTGTGGCAGGCTCTTTGGGTTGAAGGGTTCTCCCTGGAAGATCCATACCTCCCAAGAAGGTTAACTGGTATTAATAAAACAGGTATGCAGATGTAGTGTGTCAACTAAACAGTACACCAAATGGTGGTGTACTGTTTATAGTTTCATGAGTTAACTTTTTATTGAAATGCTCTTTTGTTAAGGTTTTATATGAGGGGATCTCCTGAATTTCTTTAAACGTTCCATGTCAACAGATATCACTGTGCCAAAATTTGTTTTGTGAAGAAGGCACTTATAATTTGAGAAATGTTGTGTGTACAAATATTTTTTGTACAGCCTCTTTGTAAAATGTTTGCATGTTGTGTATCAATCAAAAGCTTCTATCTTTTATACGTTTGGAGGATTTTTTTTTTTACAATAAATATACTTACAAATGTTTGGTACACTGTATTTTTTCATAATATAGAACCTATTACAAAAAAGGAACATACTGTATATAAAACATTGCCCATGGTGTTATTATTAATGGTGTAGGCGTATATTTATATCCTTTACTGTGTAGCGTCGGCTGGGGTCATGGCGTGAGTGTGCATGTTAGGGCTGGTTGAAGAGCTCAGGTGCTTCTGAGAGCAGCAGTTTTAACCGGTATGGCTGGTTTTACCAGTTAAGACGTGTTTACCACTCCTCAAATAAAGACCAACCTAAATATATTACTCTTCCAGTGGTGGAAGTACATTTACTCAAGTACTTTACTTAAGTACAAATTTGAGGTATCGGTACTTGAGTATTTCCATCTCATGCCACTTTGTACTTCTACTCCACTGTATTTCAGAGGGAAATATTGTACTTTTTACTCCACTACATTAATCTGACAGCTGTAGTTACTTTCCAAATGCATTGTAAAATAAACTATAATAAGTGTATAATATTTGCAATTATTTGGATAACTGATGAATTGATTGATTCATTTTTTTTTGCAAAAATGCCAAACGCCTCATGATTTCACTTTCTGAAATGTGATGATTTGATACCTTTTCTTGTCTTAAGATTTTTACACACAAAACATACAAAGAGTTTATAAAATTTGATGTTTTGTTATAAATGAAAATACCCAACAGTTTATACAAGTACAGCTGAAATGATTAGTCGATTAATCAATTAGTCAATTGACAGAAAATTAATTGGCAACTATTGTGATAAACGATTAAGTCATTTTTCATGCAAAAACATTTCATGGTTCCAGCTTCACAAATGTGGAGATTTGCTGCTTTTGTATTTATTTTTAGTAATTTTGAGGTTTGAACAAAACAACCATTATAAAGGTGTCACTTTGGGTAATTGTGACGGCATTTCTCACTATTTTCAGAATTTTTACAAACCAAACAATCGATCAATGGATAAAATAATCAGCAGATTAAATCATAATGAAAATAATCACTAGTTGCAGTCCGATACAAAATAGTTAAACACGAGCTCCACCTCAATCAACTACAATAAAATCCTGCTTTTAATGCATGAGTAATAATAATGTAATGATATATAATAGTATAACAGTCACATTTTTCTGCACAAATACTTTTACTTTTAATACTTTAAGTACATTTTCTTGATTATACTTACTAACTAACTTTTCAATGCAGGACTTTTACTTGTAACAGAGTATTTTTACAGTGTGGTATTAGTACTCCTCCACCACTGCATGGCTTTATAATAACTGCTACAGAAGTGATTTTAGAGCCAAAGTATCACGTTGAAGGGTTGTGTGTACTTTTTAAAGAAGGACTATAGGTAGCAATGTGCGCATTTATTTAATAAAAATCCCCCGAAGAAGAAGAAGCCTTCCGGAAATACGTGTGTCCTCAAGCGGATGCAGAAAATTCCAACATGGAGGTGGACGGGATCGATCATGTAGGTGTTTTTTTCTGCCGTTTTGTTGGTTTTAATGGTATATTATCAAAGAAACGTTACTATTGCGCGTTGAGTCGAGTAGTTTCTTTAAACCATGTGTGAGAATGAATGTTTGTGCGGCTGTGCTGTAAATAGTGAAATGTTACTTCATTGAAAACAATAAATGTTTAGTATGCTGCCGGTTTGCTGTCTCATTGTAGCTAAGCTAGCTAAAGAAATGGCTAGCTAACACTCACTGTCAATTGTACGTAAAGGTAGCTTGAGCTAGCTACTCTGAATGACTGGCAGCGGTATGTCGGCGACAGTCTTTCTCTGTTTTTACGTTTATAATATATAACTGGTGCTAAATACAATTTAAAATAACTAGTTTCAGGATCACCAAGTGTTGTCTCATTTAGCTTTGTCAGTGCGAGTTAGCTGACGTTAGCATACGTTCATGTTAGTTAGCAGATAAACTAGCCAGGTGATTATAGAGAGGTTGGTAACGTTAACTTTTAGCCCACTTTATTATTGTATTGTTGCAATAACTGGCTCTGGATAAATGGATTTTACTGACTTCAGATACCTTGATTGTGTCCACACTTAAGTACTATTAAACAGGCTCGAGTGTTCACAGATATCCATTACATTTGTGTGGTTCATGTAATTTGGCATTATTTTGAAAATACTTAAAAAGAAAGAATCACGTCTTTTAATTAATTAGGTTAATAGTCGACCAATTGAAAGTTAATCAACAGCAACTGAGAAATTTAAATTGTCATTCATCCAGCAAAAATTCCAAGTATTCTCTAACCTCTCAAATATGAGGATGTGAAGCTCTTTGCTGTTTTATATTATTGTAAATCTTTATGGTTTGTGCTGTTGTTGGACAAAACACGATTTTTGATGTTAAACTAATGATAAACAGTTTCCACTGTTTTCTTACATTTTACAGACTAAATAACCCTAACTGAAAACAATAGTCAACAGATCAATTGACAATGAAAATAGTCATTAGTTGCATCCCTACTCTTTGGTAATGTTAGTCACTTATAAGATTCAGAGTCATTAAGAGCTCTTGATGCCTGTGTTTAAAGTAGGTCTGGAACTAACGATTATTTTCAGTATAAATTAATCTGTCAATCCTTTTCTCGAATAATCAATTAGCTTTTTGGGCCATAAAATGTTGATCAGTGTTTCCCAAAGCCCAAGGTGACGTCCTCTAATGTCTTGCTTTGTCCACAACTCAAAGATATTCAGTTTACTGTCATAGAGGACTAAACAAACCAGAAAATATATTCACATTCACAGAAATCAGAGAATTTGGACACTTTTTCTTAAAAAAAACTCAAAATGATTAATCAGTTATCAAAATAGTTGGCGATTAATTTAATAGTTGACAACTAATCAATTAATCGTTGCAGCTCTAGTTTAAAGTTTGACGATTTTTTGTCTTTGACAGATGGAGATGGGGGAGAGTAAAGGTGGCTCAGGTCTGCGACAGTACTACTTGTCTAAGATAGAAGAGTTACAGGTAAGAAAATAACATATCTACAAACTTTCAGCCGGTAATGTGACTCAGATCGCATAACTCCTGCTTGGCTGTCAATCCTGATCCGCTGTTTTTTCAACAGTTGACAGTAAATGATAAGAGCCAGAATCTCAGACGTCTGCAGGCACAGAGGAATGAGCTCAATGCCAAAGGTACGCTGTTTTTCATTACCGCAACATCAGAGGATTTTAAAATCTCATTTTATTTATCTCATCACATAAAGCTGTACGAAAACTTTTCCCATTTGTGAAAATATTAAAGTTCTACTGTCTGTCTCTCAGTGCGTCTCCTTCGGGAGGAGCTGCAGTTACTACAGGAGCAGGGGTCCTACGTAGGAGAAGTGGTTAGGGTCATGGACAAAAAGAAAGTGCTGGTCAAGGTATGCTGTGTACTTATACTTGAACTATATTTTGACAACTAGCCAACAGGTTAAATTAACATGTCTCCTCATCATTTTCAGGTGCATCCAGAAGGAAAATTTGTTGTGGATGTGGACAAGAACATTGACATCAATGATGTGAGTATTTAGTTGTTGTCATCTTAATTATGGTTGCAATTCAGAGTACTTGCATAGTTTTCCCATTGTTATCTTTGCAATAATAAAACACAACACTTGCAAAACAAACATTATGCCTTTCACTTGTAACCACCAGACTGAATAGCAAATCCAACAACCTGTATTTGCTCTCCTGTACAGTCAGTCGCTAAGATAAAGGAGGATTTCATGTCAGGAAACATGAAACCTGATGTATTCTCTCATTTTGTCTCCACCAGGTGACTCCAAACTGCCGTGTGGCTCTGCGAAACGACAGCTACACCCTGCACAAGATCCTGCCCAACAAGGTGGACCCTCTGGTATCCCTCATGATGGTGGAGAAGGTGCCGGACTCCACCTATGAAATGATTGGTGGCCTGGATAAGCAGATCAAGGAGATCAAGGAAGTGATTGAACTGCCTGTCAAGCACCCTGAGCTGTTTGAGGCTTTAGGCATTGCACAGCCCAAGGTGGGTGATTGACAAGAGAGCTGATAGTGTACAAGAGCTGTACACTTTTCTTTGTACTGATTCTTAAAGGAAACATTCCTCTTGTTTTATTGCCTCAGGTCAGAGAAAAGGTTCAGGTTCAAATACAAAAGTGACCTCTTGAAGTTAGTAGGTAGACATTTCAGCAAGGCAGATATGGTGGCGTCATTGGGACACAAACATGGCCTTTCAGATAAATGAGCGTCTCTAGCCATCTTGTGTATTGTTGCTTTTTATGAGACATATTTATATTAATTTGTGTTGTTTATACACATTTTGAGATGAGTTTAGAGATTGCAGAGGGTTGAGAACATTTTCTAGTGAAACCGTTCAGGAAATGCCTAAACTGCATCGTCATCCAGCTAAAAAAAGACAATTAAGGTTCCTTTGAGGTACAAAGATCTTATTTGACAAAAGTGATGTGTAGTGCTGCAATTAATGATTTTTCATTACAGATTAATCTGCCGATTATCTTCTGAATTTATAGTTTTGGTCTATAAAACTTAAAAAAACAGTGGTAACGATTAATAGATTATCAAATAGTTGCCTAATTGTTACAGCTTCAGTCATATGTTGTCTCTCTCTGTCAGTGTGTTGATGGTTCTTGTGTTTTGCTTTGAATGTTTGCAGGGTGTGCTGCTGTACGGTCCCCCAGGTACAGGGAAGACCCTGCTGGCCAGAGCCGTGGCCCACCACACTGACTGTACCTTCATCAGGGTGTCTGGCTCTGAGCTGGTCCAGAAGTTCATTGGAGAAGGTGAGCTCTTCTGTCTCTTCTAATACTGTAATCAAGTTAATTTCCGCTCTTGATTAATTTTATCAAATACTATTCTGGTTGTATAACTTTTATTCCTCCCTCTCACATTCGCCAGGTGCCCGTATGGTGCGCGAGCTGTTCGTCATGGCTAGAGAACACGCTCCCTCCATCATCTTCATGGACGAGATCGACTCCATCGGGTCATCTCGCCTGGAGGGCGGCTCAGGTGGTGACAGTGAGGTGCAGAGGACGATGCTGGAGCTGCTCAATCAGCTAGACGGCTTCGAAGCCACCAAGAACATCAAGGTATCACACACACCGTGAAATAATTCCATTTGTTTTGAACTTTTCACGTATTTACTGATTATTTACTATTAAGATAAGAATACCCTGTTATGTATTTCATTATATAGCTACTTGAATCCTTATGTATACGTAAATGCGGTTTTATTGTGTGCATAGGGCAGCCCCTTCCTCAGTTACAGTTTCTTTGGTACACTTCACTTTAAACCCCCATGTATTATCGATAAGCAGTATATAAACATAATGAATTAACACATTATAAAAGCGGATATAAGGACATTTTAAGTGTTTATGTACAGTATTTTCAATAAGTATAATCCTATGAAGACATTTTATATTATGATCATTAACTGTTTTATATTGTCATTCATTCATCTATTTATATACCAGCATCAGTTATGCATTCACAGGAGTTAAAGTTGTTACAAAAACCACTTAAAAAGATCTTTTTATCTGCTTACAACTTCATTAGTGTGTTATAAACCATTTATTACATGTTAATATATTTTTCTTTTACCATTGATCTGTTCTCAATGCACAGAATAAAAGCGTACACCTTCATTTATATAATTAAGTACTCTAATAATTATATCAATTTGTTTTGTTTTCATGTAACTAAAATTCACTTTCTCTCTCAGGTCATTATGGCCACCAACCGTATTGACATCCTGGACTCGGCTCTGCTCAGGCCAGGCAGGATCGACAGGAAGATCGAGTTTCCCCCTCCAAATGAAGAGGTAGTCACTTGGACAGTATACATACACATATTAATACATGCTGTGGGGGGTGTTTGTATTTGAGCATATCTTACCTCTGCACCAATAGGCCCGTCTGGACATCCTGAAGATCCACTCCAGGAAGATGAACCTGACACGTGGCATTAATCTGAGGAAGATCGCAGAGCTGATGCCCGGAGCCTCTGGTGCTGAGGTTAAGGTGAGAATTGGCCCGCTAAATGGTGGCAGCTTGGTCGATAAATGAAGGTGGTACACAGCTGACATTTTATTTAATTTTCTTGTGTGTGTATTTTTAGGGTGTTTGCACAGAGGCAGGGATGTACGCTCTGAGAGAAAGGAGAGTTCACGTCACCCAGGAGGACTTTGAGATGGCTGTAGCAAAGGTTTGTGTAACCATTCACTTGTACTTGCTTATATTTCCATAGCCCTTTTCACACCACTAAGACTGTTACCCGTTCTGTTCACCAGGTGATGCAGAAAGACAGCGAGAAGAACATGTCGATCAAGAAGCTGTGGAAGTAAAAGGCCTTGTGTATTCTCGCACACAATGCAAACACATATGTATATTTTCCTTCTTTTGTTTATGGTTTGGTTTATAATTGTTACATAAGTCATTCTAAAATAAATGGTTTCCCCAAATAATAGTGGATGGTTTGTGAGTTAGATTTTTCTCAGACAAATTCAGCACGTTTCTCTTATTTAATTCAGACTTTCAAGTCAGGTAACAGTAACATGAGTACAGTTTCCAGTGTGAGCAGATTTAGTCTTTCATTTTACAATTATATATCTTCTGTAAATGCTCGATATGGCACTTCACGTTGTAGCTGCTATTATAGTAGACATCTCACATAATTGATCTTGCACTACGGCTCGCTTTAGGAACTTTGTCCTACATGCATGTACTACCTGCGTGTCAGAGCTGTTGCACTGCCATTGTACAGGTTAGCTATACAGTACATCATTTTACACCGAAGAATCTAAAACAGAGGCTTACTTGATGTTCAGACTGATGAAAAGCAGCTTTCAGTCATTGCAGATGTTCTTTTATGATACTGATTTGACTCAGCCAACTGTCACGAACCTGTACTTGTGGAATGGTTAGTATGGCAGTAAACACTGGATCGCTCCAACACTCAGGACCTCCGGAGGCTTTCCACACTTTTCTCTGTCCACTGTGTGGGCCACCGATCCAACTTGAGCCAGTCCAGCTCAGATAAGCCGGTTAGCTTCTCACCCAGGACACGGGCACCCACTGAGGCTCCATCTGCACCTTCTCCAGTACGACCTGAAGCTCAGCTAAGGCACTGACTGGGTCCTCCTTCACCAACACGTAGTCCACCCATTGGCCGTAGCACTCGTCCATCCGCTCAGCTGACTGTTTCATCTCCTGTAGGTCCTCCTCCTAGTCGGCACAAGGAAGGAGACATGTTGAATCAGCACACAGGTGGAAAAACTTTAATTTACAATAATAAGTTACAGTTCTTCAAATAGCTGTAATTTGTCTGCAGTATGTTAATCAGCATCAGCTAGGAGATGAACAGGAGAGGCTGCATTTAACTGTATGATGAAATTCAAGTTTCCTGTGAGCAGTGTTTTCATGTAACTCACCGTGATCCCCAAGCTGAGTGAGGAAGAGGAGCCAAGCGGTTTCCTTTGACCGTCGTAAATGCGTGGCCTTACAAAGATGACGTAAGGTTTGAACTCAGCGGTACGCAGACTCTTCAGTGCCTGAATGTGAGGAAAAAACACTCAGGAACAGCACATATGGTACTTCACAAAAGATTTTTACTAATTTCACATTCTACAACAGATGTTAAGTCTTCTGCTTGGACTGTGTATGCAGTCCTGTTGAAAGCAAGTGTGTCAGTGTGTAATGTAGAACTAAATGATCAGTGCTGATATCCTTCATCTAACACCCTAAATGCCTTGTAAAGGTCTTTAAAAAGAGTTGTGAAACATTGTCAGTAGATAAACATTAAATATCCTCAAGTGGACAAGAAAAATTGGAACATAAAAGCCAATAAAACTCGAGTTACTCGAGTCTGACAGAGTCTTCAGTTCACAGTGAGCTAAATGCTCTGCATTGTAGACAGAATCCAGACTTAGTTAAATTAGAACTAAGATTTTACTTGTCAAATTTAAAGCATGGCTGTCAGATTAGTGATGATAAGACTTGGAATATACGGCTTCTATTCTGCATTCTGTATGAACTGTCGGGGGCTTTACTGAGACAGTTAAATGAGTTGCAATAATCTCAGTGCGATAAGACGACGTGTAGGTGACTCAACACAAAAAAATATATTTCACATTTTTTGATGATTGTGATCAATGGTTTTATGTTGGAAGATAGATCCAAGAAATGAGGGGAGGGATCAAACCTTTTGTATCTGTACATGCTCCTGTGTAAGTCACCAGGACAAGTCCTTGCACATTAATTGAATTAAAAGTAGGCTACAGGAACTCGTCAGCTAATGAAATTATCATCAAAATCAAAAATGTATTTGGTGTGTAGCGCTGCGTGTCAGTTTAAATACTAACCTCTGGTTGTGCATCCACCAGACAGGCCTTGTTTTGATCCAAAATTCTGTGAATGGACTCCAAACTGGTGCCGTACAGATTATCTTTATACTCCCCATATTCAATAAATCTGCAGAAGCACCATGTTGAATTATTCAGGCAGAGAATTGTAAGTTAATAGGCACTGGCTGGACAGATTAGTAACAAGTAATGACAAATTTTGGAAGGCTTCAGTTAATCCATTTCTTCTTAAATAAAGAGTAAACCATTTGCTGCACTTAATTGCCTGGTTTACAGGATATTGTATTCAGCGTCCAATACTTACTTGCCATTCTGGATGTCGGCCTCGAAAGCAGCTTTAGTGATGAAGTGGTACTCCACTCCTTCTCTCTCATGAGACTTCCTGGCTCGAGTGGTGTCTTCAGGCCACGTGTTCAAACACAGCCAGCAGGAAGACAGGGAGTAAAAAAAAAGATCATTACTGAGCATTTGCATGTTTTGGGAGAAACACTTTACAATAAAGGTTACAAAACACAAGCTTATGTAGTACGTACTCTCATCGACATATGAAGCAGCTTTAAAGCTACGTCGGGTCTGAAATGATCTTTTCTATGTAACTGGATTCCAGCTAATTTGATGGCATATAAATTAATGTAATTGATGATCCATTAACTAATTACATAAAGTCATAGTGACTTGATCTTTTTTTAAATGGTGAGCAGCAGAAATTCATGACACATCCTGCATTAATTCATGCATCAAGTCATCATGACTCATTCATTAGTTATTACTTAACATTGTGTTTTGCACCCTTATTTTACAAGCGTTACCGTTTATGGATATGTGAGTGAGAGCCTGTATATTGTATGTAATCATATGCATCAAAGATATAACGAGTTGAGTATGTGTGTCACACTGTCCAACAGAACTGCTGTGCAAAATTCATGTCAATACTGTCCTCTCCGAAAGGGCACATTTATCACAAGTATGACATTTTTACCCACAAGCAGTTTGTGCTGAACAAAACTTATAATCCCTCTCAAAAAAGAAAGAGCAAGGTTGGTGCATATGTTGCCACATCGTAGCTAATTAGTTTTGGTGCATAAAACCATCCAGGGGATGGCACTGTCTGCAACAGTAGATGAATCTTATTTAAATCCTACATCACTGGCATTACAGCTACTAACAGCTTCTCAGGTGAAAGCCAAAGCATCTTAACCCCCTAGCACTAATGCTTATTATACTTGAGTGTAAGGTTAAAACAAAAAAAGCCAAAAAGGAAATATTTAAAAAGGCAAAAAGACTTACGAGGCACAGCCAAACCATAACGTCGAGGATTTTCTGCGATCACCTTCTGTTTGAGCTCAGTGATCCGAGCTCCCAGGGAACCTATAACCACATCATAACAGAATGAATTGCTGACAGTTATACGAGGTTATACAAGGTGACCGTGTGTTAAGGAAAAAGATCTGCATGCAGAAGGACCTCTCTCAGAAAACACCTGGTTCTACTCTACAGTGTTTTTCATGTGGCAGAACCAGACTCTTGGGAGAAATACGCTCAGATTTATGCTGATAACAGATGTGTGTCAATACATAAATGTCTTGCCTTGTGTAACTAATAGCAACCGCTTTTCTAAAATTACCAGCATACCATAGTTTCTTCAGTGTCACCAAACCCCACCTACCTATCAGCACTATAAGACGAGGCCTTTCACCGGGGCGGGGCAGATATTGTGTTACTTCCTCATAAATCAGGAACTCTGTGTGATTGGCATCTGGAGTGTGAGGTTCTCCTGGTGAACCTTGGCGATCTCTCCTGAGGCGGAAACTTCTGCGCAGGCCAGCTGTGGTCAAAGACACGCGAGTAGAAATGAAAGATGGGCAGAGATCCATACACTAAAACCCTCTCAAAGTCTACTGCAGATCAAACCACATTGAAACCTTGATATTGAGAAACGCAAGTCACAGGCTTAATAAAAGAGCAAATTTCCAAAAATTCCATCAATTTCAAATCAGTATTTCTCCCTGGTTAAAAATCAAATCCTGTGCCACACATCACACAACACAAAACAACACAATTAGAAATCAGTAAGAGTACCTGAGTAAAAATCCCATGAGAAAGCATGGCCACAGAAGGCAGGGGCTGCCTTACTCTTGGGAGAAACTACAGCTCATATTAGACCAGTTATTCAGCCAGCTTAAATCTCATCAACAGAACAGAAGCTTGGAAGCCATGCATGCTGCGTCTACCTCTCCGCCAAACACAAACACAGCACCTTTAGCGTGAAGTGTGAGGAGAGGCCATTTGTGAAGAGAGCTGCGAAAATCTCGTGGCTGCGGCGTACTGCACAAAAAGCCTGCCAGAGTAACGAGTCCACACACAAAAAGTGCTTTATACAAAGCAAGGGCCTGAAGATACACCCACAACAAACACACTGCCACTTATCAATCCTGAATCCTAAAGCAGAAGTCCAGCTATTTTTAACCTCATCAGTTTTCACATCATTGTCCATCAAACTAATCAAATCAAATCAAAATCACTATTGTTTCATTGTAGAGGTACTTGCTTTTTAGTGGCCTGTTGTGAACATACTGATTATAGTTTACCAGGTAATTTTTTAACATGTTCTTCAGCATGTTGACGAGTATCAAATGTTGGGCTGATGATGGTGCTAAAGGAAAAGTTGAGGGATCACCTGCAGTTCATCCTGAGGGGAGCATGAAAGTGTGCACTGGATGGTAATCCATCCAATAGACAGTTCACTCAAACCATAAATATGGTTCATGGTGGCGCTGGAAAAGTCAGGGGATCACCAAAGTCATCAGGCTGCATCTTCTAAAGACAACGAATGTCTGAACAACTACGTGATGGTTTGCCACGAAATTTGGTAGATATTTTAGTCTGGAAGTGGTGGACTGACAGACCAATACTGCCATCCTTAGAGTATAGTCAAAAATGAATGAATCAGTCGATAAATTATAAAATGTTTAAGACTCTTAAATATCAATGTTGCATAAACGCTATACCGTATACTGTGTAATGAGTCATTCTTATGTTAGTTCATTCATTTATTTTGCACTAAACATGCTGAATATATTAAGAAAGTAACACAACCTCTTAAAATATGTGTATAAATGTGTGTCTGTGTATATGACTTTGGTAAGAGTCGATCTGTATGATGGAATAAGACGTGAAAATAAGGTCCAGGTCAAAATGGCTGTGTTAATGCTTTCAGGCACAACAAACCCACAGAAGCACAGTCACATTAAGCCAATAACAGCAGCCAGGAATGAACAAACTGAGTTGTAAAGACATCAGTAGATCAGGTCAGGTGTGGTGGAACAAACAAATCTTTTCTGTACTTAAAATGCTGAAGAAAATACAGATTTTAAACTTACACCTGTCCTCACCATTCAACCAAAAGCAACAAAAGCACTCCACTATAACGCCTCAAGAATAGTTTTGAAGTTTGTAAAAGAAGGGATGGATTGAGCAGAAATGTGATGTTGCAGTGATCAGTATAAACTCATCGGCCGTGCCTCCTCACCTATGTCCTTTCCATTCAGAGCACCCTCACTGTCACAGTCTTCTGTGGGACGACATGCAGGAAGAGAAGACAGGGTAAGAGGAGGGAGGAGAGGTTGATGTTGAGGGTACTTTAATGTCAGAACACAGCAGGTTAAGTGCAGTAACTAAATTAATTTATTAAAAGATTGAGGGTATAAAGGGAAACTTTAAAAAGGTAAAAAAAAGGGGTCAATTGTAGAGGGAAAAAAGTGCAGCATAAATTGTTTTAGTTTAGGTGGTGTGCGGATAGAATTTCATTTAGAAATTCTGACCATGATAACATGGAGTCAATGCAGGGATGATTTTTCTGACATGAGGGTTTGTGCACGTACCTCTCTCAGCACGATCATCTGAGGTTAGCATTGCAAGGAATAACACAAAGTATCACTATAGAGGGTGACAGAATATTACAACTGCTGTATTGTAATATCACCGCTGCTCTGCTCCCAGTGCACATGATTGTAAAGTAACACTTTCTCAAATTCACTATAAAACTTCACTTTATTTACATCTCCTATGTCCTTCCTAGATTTATATCTTTATAAAAAGATAGGGCTTTTACCTGGTCCACAGTGTTCTTCATGAAAACAAAAAGTACTCAGTACATTATGTTCAAAGAGCAACACCTTCACAAACATCACTACACTGCAGCATTCCTTCATCTTTTTGTAAGCTTAGAGAGAATTAATGAGTTTAGCTTTTATGCTACAGAGATACAAGAAACAGACTTAACCACCAGCTGTTGTTTTTTCAAAACACTTTGTTTCATTTTACTTTTAAATTGGATTAGGAAATGAAACAATGGATTACGTATTTTTGTTTGGAGATTAACCTCAGATCCCCTGTTCTCTTTTCATAATGTCCCTCTCTGTATCTCCTTGGTTGGATTAGATTTAGCCAATACAAGGGGTATCTGTAGATCTAAGCTTCTTGTACATTTGTGGTTGTACTGTAGGTTATGGGAGACAATGTGTGACTGCAGGAGTGAAACAGGCTTACATGTAGGTACTTTGGGGGAGACAGGGGGAGGGAAAGAACCCATTTTCATCCTGTATCTCAGGCGCCTGGGAAGAACAAAAACAATGATCTGAATAAGGTAACAACCTAACCAGACATTTTCAAAACCTTGTCATTTATTTGGCAGCAGAGTTGATGCCGACTACCTCTCCTGGAACTGTGTAGAGGGGATGAGGGCAGCGCGCAGGTTACAGTCGCCCACCCTCTTGGCCTGCCACCAGGTGGCGTCCTCCTGGCTGACAACCTGAAGAATGTCCCCCCTCTTAAAAGGAAGTCCTGCCTCTTGGCACGGCGTGGCCTTGTCCTCATAGGGTGTGTAGTCAAACAAAGCCCGGAGGTAGACCTTTAGGGAGCAGGAATATTCTGTTAGCAATGGTAACTTTAAAAAGGGATAGTTTGACATTTTGGGAAATGTGCTAATATTTGCTTTCTTGCCGAGAGTTAGATGAGAAGATCAATACCACTCTCATATCTGTCCATTAAATATAAAGCTAGAGCCAGAAGCCAGTTAGCTTAGCTTAGCATAAAGACTGGAAACAGGGGAAAACAGCTAGCCTGGCTCTTCAGGAAGTCACCGCTCCCAGTCAACAGAACCACATAATCCGCCGTAAAACCATAACTTGTTGAATTTCCTTGTTGAATTGGTTTTTGTACGGATTAAACAAAACGTGGCAATAAGTGAAGTTGAAGCCGCCAGCATGCTCCTTCAGAAG
>NTHP01000386.1:193599-272381 GCA_003416845.1 Oplegnathus fasciatus | reverse complement strand
AAAAAAATCAGGCCACTGTTGATGCTGAAAATAGAAGCTTTTCCATCATTACAAATGCATCATCATTACAGTAATAAAATAAAAGCATTGTTTGGACATGTTGGATGTATTTTCTATCTTGTTTAGGGATAATATTATTTTATTAAAGCAATACCATAACATCAAATGTCTATCAGAAACAACAAATGTTGCGTGGAGTGACATTCAGATCCAAGTCCCCAAAGCCTCCCTGAAATCCAAATCATTTCCTCTTTACAGTAGAAACTACGAGGCTTAGTTTATTAATATCTGCCTTTGTAAAACTTGTAACCACCAGACTTCCTCCCCAGATTTCAGTGAAACTAACTATCATTTATTGTAGCTGTTTGATGTCAGTTTGCTGTTTGGGTACATCCAAATAAGACTGGCATGTATCCCGAGCTCCCCAGTAAAGTTTGAGATGATACCTCACGTTAACGTGTCATACGTCATATGCATTCTTACAATATTCTCTCAGTTTAAGCTCCAGTAATGTCTGCTTCATATATTAGCGCTTGCATTATTTATAAGCGTATACGTATAAAGCATCAGAGAGCTTGAGCAAGTGGCTTGAGCGTATGTTTGGCTGTACCTGTGCTTGCAGACACGATGGGCATGGCTTCTATCATTCAGAGGAGGCAGGAGGGTGCAGAGAGGGGGAGAACAGGGAGGGAGGGAAAACAAAGCCGGTGAATTCTCTCCACTGGCTCCTTCTGTTCCTCACGTTTGGCCAAGGTGAAAAAAGAAAAACACGGACACGGCTGGGAATGGGGGAAAAAAAACCCAAACACATTATGACTCTTAAAAAGCGGATTAATCTAAGATTTCACAGAATTCAATGTTTTCCACACAATTTTTATTTTATTCTCTTAATTGTTTTGTTTCACAGGGATTAATCTAAAACTACACAGGCTTACAAAATAGCAGTATGGGTCTATAGGATTAAATTTGAGACACATTTTAAAAACTGGCTGGTAGGTGCAACAAAAAGTTTATAAAAGCAAAAACTGGACCTCTTGTGATGCTAATAGAGAGCACAGTGAGGTTATACACCTTGGAGCTCACTTCGTAGAGCACATCATTTCTCATTTAAAATTACTTCTAAATGTAAATACATTTTGAAAGGGCAACCGGCCAGCCAGGCTTTGACAGTGATGAATCAACCTATTACTGTGCTGAAGTTTCAATATAATTAATAGCTGCTCTCATTACGGAGGCATAAAGCATTCATTTCATTTCAAACTGCACAACTGTCAAACTAGATCAAAGTGAGGCCTGATTACACTGACCACTTTTGTCCAATGGGATCCTTCACCTCGTTTGTCACCATGGCAACCCTACAGTACCAATGACTCTCCCTGTGTTTACATTTCAAGTGTCTCGCAAATTGGATTAATTAAATGGTATTTGAGTTGTGTCACATTATTCACTTTGCCAGTTTGGTTCTGTGTGCAGTGAAGTGCGCAGCTTCAATCTGGCATCAATAAAAGAATTTCATTAGGATTATATTTTATTCAGGGCTTTTTTTTTTCCCCAATTAGGTTTCCAATCAAACAACAGATTTGTTATCGGCCCGCTCATTAACTATCATGTGGTTTAAATTTTCATTTGTGTGACGTCAATAATTGAAGGCAACACAGAGTAAAATATTTGGAACTGGTAACTAGAGCTGACATTAATCCAAATAATCAATTGACAGCCAATGCGGCTACAGCAACAATTTCAATAATCGATAATCGTTTCAGATAAGATGAGATCAAACTATATTGATCCCAGGAGGGAAATGTATGTTACTCTTACCAGTCTGCATAAATGTATGTGCAAAACCTTTAGTGCAGTTTTATGATCATCCAGATCAGGGTGGTATAGTAGACACAGTATATTTGGACTGAGTATTTATTAGCATTTACAGTATATATAGATAAGTATGTGTAAGTCATTTTATCAAGCAAAAATGCCAAACATTCTCTGGTTTTCTGCTTCTAAATTTTGAGGATTTGCTGCCTTTCTTATCGTTATTATAGTAAATTAAACATCTTTAGCTTTTAGACTGTTGGAAGGACAAAACAAGTATTGCAAAGGTGTCAGCTTGGGCTCTGGGAAACTGTGATGGGCATTTTTCACTATTTTCTGTTATTTAGATTAAAAAAAAAGAGACTAATTAATGAAAATAATCACTAATGAAAACCTAACTATATAGTGAATGCTGCGCTAAATTGGTAAATGAAAATACTGCCAATTTAGTGCAGCACTGTCGTTGATTTAAACAGTTTTTATCATCACTTAACTTTAAAGCATAATTTCCCAGAAGGAAACAAACACATTTTGGAAGTCACACTCATATTTACCAATAAAAAGGGAGCTGATATTATGTTACTATATCTTATGGAAAAGTGAGGATGTTGCCTGTCTTTGGATGATGTACATTTTCCTCCTCACTGCATTGGTTGACCTTCAGTGATCCAGATTGTTAATCAACAGTCCCTGCAGTATACTATAATGTGAAGCAGCAGTATATTCCTCACCTGCTGTGTACCTGAACCATATAACTGCTCCTGGAGCTGCTGGCTGTGTAGGTGGGAGGCTTTGAGCATGAACAGACACATCTGTGGGAGGGTCGCAGTAATAAGATGCCAGGTGTTTTTGAGTATGCTCAGTCTCCGTTCTAAACATATCACTTTCCTACCCGCAGGCTGAAGGGCCCTGCAGCTAGCAGCCATGCATGGAAACCTACTTGTTGCACATCATCAATAATCCACCAAAAACTAGCATTGGTGAAACAAAACAAGCCATTGGTAGTGTATGCTGGATTTTAGAGTACATTTTCTACTTTCTACATTTTCTAGTGATGTTTTTTCTTATTCTGCATATTCCTATTCCTGCACAGCTTGACAGAGCAAATCTTCTCAGCCAACTCTCCAAAAAGTAAACATTATATTTTTGTATCGTTAAGTGCATGTTTTTCACCTAGAGTGGACCAGAATTCATTGCATCCACTTGTTTTATCTTTAAGAATCTGTATTTAGTCAAATATAATGATGTGTTTAATGGCAGTTTGGAATCTTTTCAGGACAGGAAGTGTACTCCATTATTGGGAAAGGATAAAGTATGGATTTAAAAAGACGAATATGAAGTAGTTAGAGACACAAACAAATGAATTACGACACTTGACTGCACGCCACAGAAGAGACAGCCCATCAGAAATCTGTGTGGAGCAGACATGTGGCCTATAAAAAACAAACAAAGTAAAAGTCTGTGTTTTTCTCTGAGGAAGCAACATTTCCTTTGAGAGGGAAATTACAGAAACAATCCGCCAGCGGTTTCTGGCTCATTGTTAGACATCCACAATTACCGCAAACACACGCTTGACATCCATAAACAAAAGCCAGAAGCACCTGATCAACATGTTGGCAATGTAACAAGCTGTCAAGCCCTCGTCAAATTTATTTACAGTTAAGACAGATGAATGGAGACATCTATCAGCCTCATGAATTTTCCATGTTATTGCTAATTATATTTACAGAAATCAGTTAGGGTTTGTCTATGAATACAACACAGGAAAATCTCTACTTTGGCATTTTAAAAACAATTACTTTGTCTTGTTTTTCTGTCATCTTATGTCAAATATTCCGACAATTTTATCAAAACAGTGATTTGCAATTGTCTTGAAAACATACCAGCTGCCAAGAAAATTTGTAGTTAGGAAAAAAAAAACGGAAGGCAGGATGGCATCTTGCCAAAGTAGCAATTAGCATAAACAGCCACAGCACAAACTGACCTTCATTTAGCTGGTGACAAGTGCTCATAACGCCCAGGTTGGAAATACATTTAAAAAGTAATACATTCAATTGTGCCTCAGACTGCTGAGTGGTGAGGAAAAACAAGCTTTTTAAGCTGCTCTGAAAGAGCTATTACACATTCTGATTGACTATCCGTCTGTTTCATGTTGCTGTCAGGACGCCTAATGGCATCATTACAAACATGTGAGAAATAAATTACCTTCCTTACAACTTACTGGAGGATGAACAGACCATAAACCATTTATTTCTTCATTCAGCATTTCATATCATGTTATATTGTTTAAAAGTAATAGACATTTTAGGAAATATGCTTATTTGCTTTCTTTCAGAGAGTTAAATGAGAAGATCAATACCACTCAAATATGAAGCCAGAGCCAGCAGCCAGTTAGCTTAGCTTAGCATACATACTGGAAATAGGGGAAAACAACTAGCCTAGCTTGGTCTAAAAGTAACAAAAGCAGCACCTCTAAAACTCTCTAATTAACACATTATCTTGATTGTTTAATCCATAAATGTATGTGCGAAACCTATGCTGCAGATTTATGATAATCCAGATCAAGGTCCAAAAGTAAGAAAATCCACCTACCAGCACCTCTAAAGCTCTCTAATTAACACATTATATCTTGATTGATCTTGTTTAATCTGTACAAATACCTAAATGTGTGTGGTGGTTTTATAGTTGGCCTAGCAACTGGTTGCAACTTTGCAGTCTCCAGGAAGTCATTGCACCCAGCCTAGAAATGGAACATATGCTAATTCAACATATAAAACCACAACGTGTCCTTTTTTTTTACACTTCAGGTTTGTACAGATTAAGCAAACAAGATATAATGTGTTAAGTAATGAGCTTCAGCAGTGCTGGTAGCTTTGGACAGAGCCACGCTAGCTGTTTCCCTCTGTTTTCAGTTTTTATGCTAAGCTAAGCTCACTGTCTCCTGCTTTATATTTACTGTACAGTCATGAGAGGTATCAGTCTTCTCATCTAACTCTTGGCATGCAGGCAAATAAGCATATTTCCCCAAACTATTCCCTTAATGTACTGTAATTTGGCTTCCATCTTTTAGTGTCACGCCTAAGTAAAAACACACATGTTAACAGACAGACTAGCATCACCAGTGCCTTGTAATTACACGCTGTCCATGCAGGATCACTGCTGGAGCATGACATGACCCTTGACCTCTCCCCACGAGTGACCCATCAGGCATCAATAATAATACACCCGGATTGATTCAGTCTAATGCTGCACCACCATCAGCATGTCTGTCCCTTCATCCACTCACTCAGCGTGGCATTGACAAAGCAGCACTTTTAAAAAATCCATCACACATATTATCAGGCAGACATTCTGGCACAGTGTCAACTAACTAAACAGACAAAAGGTGGTAATTTTTATTCAAGTTTGTTTATCTCTTTGCTTCTCTGTCAGTGGGATTCAGACCTGGATACGTAGCAGAATATCCACGAAATATGGCTGTCAAACAGGTTGACAACAAACTAATAACCAGGATCTGAGACTGTGGCCATTAGATCAATTAAATTCATTTAATTTCACACAAAAAATGACTTTAAAAAGGATAAAACTGCCGTTATTCTACATTATAAAACAAAACCAACAACTAGATGCTAGCAGAGTAGCAGTAACTGCCATCTTAGCTTTTAACTGTAGTGCAATTTATGCAATTTGGTGCGGTAAAGCGACCTTTAAATAACATATTTAAGTGTATTAAATTGTGAAATAATTTATTGTAATGATTTCAGTATAAACAGACATCTGGCAAAACTGAAATACATTTAATTCCTTTAAGCTATGGGCTGTAAACAGTCAAAATAAAGTTCATTTTCTCAAATTAACAAGTTAATGGTAAAGAAAGCTGAGAGAACATTATTATGGAGGCTCTATATTTTAAAATGTCAGCATTAAAACATTTTTTAGTTTGCCGGCCAGCCTGACAACCTTCTGTAATGACTGCTCACTGCCATTGTGGGGAAGAAGTGTCCTCTAGTTTTTATTATTTCCAAATTCAGAGGTGAATTATCACTAAATATTTGGATTAAACAAACTGCATCTTCCTTGTCTTTAAATGGAAGTTGATTTTGTTTTTGCTGTCTGTTGGCCATCACACAACCCCACTCCATTGATAAAACGTGGTTCTAACAACAAAACAAACAGTTCTGGGGCGAATCCTCTTCCTCCTCCTGCGTTTCCGTCATTCAGCCCTCCACCCTGCACACTTGGCCCACGTTCCTGACCTTCTTTCTCCCCGTCTCTTCCTCCCTCCATCCGACTCTCTCTTTCTAATTACAAGAGGCTGAGAAGAGCTTAAAGCCGACATCTTTCTGGGGTTTTTTTTATTTTTTTATATCTCACTCACTGAGTCTATCGTCTAAATACTTAAGGTTCCCACCGGCCATATGGTGGTATTATCTAGCCTCCTTGATTTAAGATGACAGTGCTGGCTGCTGTGTACATCACTGAGGATTTCAGTGAATACAATGCATCAGATTAGAAAGGACTGGAAGATTAGAAGAGAAAGTGAATAGCAGCAAGGATGTAGCGGAGGCTATACTGAAAAGCATTTAGTTACCTTTTCTAACATGGATTGATAGGAAATTGATTATTTACTTGTATGTTTAGCAAGAAGAACTCCACAGCAAATGAAAACTTAAATTAGCTGTGAAAAAACGAATCTACCACATTTTTAATAACATTTTTAAAGTAATTTATCCAATAACATGTCGGCTTCTGCTTTTCCAGTGTGAGGATTTGCAGCTTTTCTCCATCTCATATCATTAAAAACTGAATCCCTTTGAGGGTTTAAACCATGGCGATGTCGGGTTTGTCCACCACTTTTGCCCAGACTGAAATATCACTACAAATATTAAATGGATTGGCATGACATTTGGTTCACCCACAGGAAAAATCTTAATAATTTGGGTGTTGCCCTGACTTTTCATTCTAATTCTCTTACAGACTGAAACCCCCTTACTCCCTTTAGAAGAAGTTGTCAGTAATATTGGTTATTATTTCCTTACAGTGATGCACACTTCTGTTGTCTACACTTAAAGACACCCGTCTCATCTTTGCTGTTGCTGGCAGGTGTATCAAACTTTTAATCCTGACTTTAACTCACAGTATGAGCAAGAATACCATGTAAGTAGTCAATATGCTTACTTTTACTTGTTAGTCAAATTTATTAATTATTTAGAGTCTCTGCCCTTTACAACATCTGCATACAGATTTTATTTGAAGATGAATAATTCATAATTTGTTGACTCCAACGAGTTTTCTTTTTTAACCACCTTGTCTCAGTAACGTAGGGGTTGAAGGAGCTGCTCAAGGAGACTTAAACAAGCCGCTGCTTAAATTCTAATAAAAACTTGATAATTTACTACTACACCTCCAGAAAGCTCACTAGTATTGTGATGTATCTCATGTTACAAAGCTGCGGAGTGTACAGCTGTGTGTTCTTTATTGTTTTGTTATTGGTTTTTAATATTATTTCATGTTTCTACTCACGGTTTTGCTGCCGGTGCTCGTGTGAGTGTGCTGGATCATGACAACATTTCACATTCACACGCCTCGTCTTCATGCCCCAGTAAAACATGACAGTAAAATCCTTACTGATTGTCCCTTTTGTGCTTGAGTTTCCCTGCTGATCAACTTTCTCATTTATCTTTGCAAAACTTGAGCTTGACCGTGACGAGATTACTCATCCCACTACTGAACTAGACACAGACACAACCTACAGTCAAGTCAGCGTAGCACTTTACTATACTGACATTGTGTTCGGAGAGCTTAACCTTATGTTACTGTCCTCTCCGCTCACACACACAAACAAGTACAAACGCCACCTGTTTGCCAGACTAATTTGCTGTTGGACGGGTCCCGAGAGGGAGACGGCGAGGGGCGAGGTCACCGATGCACTGCTGATGCCATCTGCCCACCACTCTCTGTGTGTGTGTGTGTGTGTGTGTGTGGTCCATTCACCACCTATGATGCCACCCACATGGCTGATCTGACATATTTGAATATGACAGATTTCATTCCAATATCCATTTGGAATAAAAAAAAAAAGTTGCCTGCTGTACTTTTCGCAAAGGGATTAAGATAATCTATAGCGAAAGATTTATAGTGTTCCTCATTTCAAAAATTAAATGCTGTCTATTCTCTTTACAAATAGGATCATTTAGTCTATGAAAAATACCCATCATTACTTCCCAGAGCGCAAGGTGAGGCCTTCAAATGTCATCCAAAAGTCCAAAACTCAAAAATATTAAGTTTAAAATGACATATGAGAAAGAAAAGCAGCAAATCCTCTCATTTGAGAAGCTGAAACCAGAGAATTTTTTCACTATTTTTGCTTGAAAAAAAGACAAATGACAAAATAATTGCTTATTATTTTTCTGTCGATCAACTAATTGTGTGCAGTTCTAATCCTAAAGTCGGTCAGCAGCTGAAATAGTGTGTAGGATCTATACTTTATTATTTTATACAAATCTGTCTGATGATGATTTAAAGATTAAAAGTTCATCTTTGTCACCATGCAGCCACCTTGAGATTTAGTTTGGATTTTAATTGTGCTAGGATGAAAAGAAAAAAAAAAATTCAAAAAATGTAGTTAAGAGGAGGTCAGGAGGAGCCAGACGGCTTTTAAGAGGCTTAGAAGAAGAACATCACTTCAGAACACCTTCAGCACGCCCACTCGGATAAAGAATCACTTCTAGCGTTGGGAGATTGAATTTGGCTCCGCGTCTGAGGTGAAGGAAACCCAACATTTAGTGTGTCTCTTTCTCTCACCGGGCGATTTCAGGATTTCAGCAGCCAAATGGGTTTCAGGGGCAGAGGAGGACGTTGACATGATGGCTGATAAAGTGCCAATCTGGCTGGTCTGCAGCCAAACTTTAGAGGCTTCTCACTGGTGGCTCAGACTGCAGACAATATCCTCTTTCTACCAATTAATCTGGTTTATTTACATAAAAAAAACACCATATTTTCTAACCAAAACAAGCCAAAATTAGACTCCCTCTTGACCTCTGAGTGGTGCACATTTTTCCTTGAGTCTGTCTTCACTAAACCCTGACCTTCACTGAATCTCTCTGGCTCTCCTGCTTCTCCTGAAAGCCAATGGAGCCATAAAACCCTGTCCTGCCCTGCAGCAAAGCGTGACCAAGTCATAGCTAAAGGCCTGTCCTGCCAACCACCTCACACTGAGATCATGTTGATCAGCTTCCCCCTTTGTAATTTATCAGGACAGGAGACCATTTTTAGTCATTTAATTAGCCTATGTAGCCTATTGATGGTGCATGATCACACATGGCAATCAATCCCAGGTGATACACACCCCTCATTAACATGCAGCACAGTCACATGGTTTCACTCAAACCTCCATTTATACATACATATATATATATATATATATAAAGCATAAATAATAAACTGTGTTTCATAGAGTATGATAACAAAACAGAATCAGGTTTTCTGCTCAGTGTAGATTTATGTAAATTAAGATTGACCCTGGAGCTCTTTGTCAGACACACAGACATAAACAGTGGTAAAGAGCTGCACAGAGTTGAGTCCGTGCACGTTAGAGAGCATCCTCACCTCAGCCTCAGCGTGCGCGTCCCTCTCTGGACCCCGACACCGCTTCTGTTAAACCACCAGTCCAGTCTGCCCCCCCTTCTGCGTTTCCTTTCTCCTCTTTCTTTCTCTCTGTCTTCAGCTGACTGGCGCACCACGTTAGGTTTTTTATTTCTCTGCTCCATCCAATCCACCGCTCAATGAGCCTCCCCTTCCCCCTCCTCGCCCTCACTCTCTCTCTCTCTCTCTCTGTGGTGCCTTCAGGTGCTCCTCGTTATCTCCAACATCCAAGATTCACAGATAAAAAAAATACACTGATGCTGATGTTGTCTTTGAGAGATATTTATGGCAACCCAATGTGATGAAAAAAAAGATCCTGGAAGTCATTATAATGAGAAACGTTCTCAAAATAATGAGTTAGTATCTCAAAATAATGAGTTATTGTCTCAAAATAATGAGAAGCTGACATAAGTCATTATTTCGAGATAAGAAAGTCATTTTTTTGAGAAGTTTCTCATTATAATGAATTCTACTCAAGATCTTCCTTTTTTGTCAGGTTCATTTTGTAAAAAGAAATAAAAAGAAGAGTTTAATGAAATCTTAAGTAAAGTGGTTAAAATGAAACACCAAAGTATGGTTTACATTTTGTACTACCTCATCATTTTCAAGTGCCTTCATCATTTCAAGTGTTAATTGTAAAAAAAAGTAATTTCTTGGCGTATGACCATCAGTTTAAAGTGGTTTTAAGTTGTGTAGTAAATGATTTTGCTACAACTGAGAACTGAACACAAAGTGGAAATATCTTTTATCATATCTTTTGTATAATATACAGATGGGTGACAAATTAAAGGAAAAACCAACATAAAGTGTCTTAGTATGAAGTCAGGCCACCACGAGCCTCCAGAACAGCTTCAGTGCTGCTTGCCAAGTCTGTGGAACTTTATTGGAGGGATGAACACTATTCCTCCACAAGATATTCCCTCATTTATATATACCACCTTTAGTTAATCAGGTAATATGATTGAGATCAAGATCTCTTTTGCGAGAGAGACCTGAGTACAGCAGACAGAAAGAAAAACAAGCAAAGCCAGACATAACAAAAGGACAGCATCAGAGACAGTCACAGACATCGTTAAATAGATTTGAAGATGAAAGTTTATATTAGATCATCTTCCATAGGTGTTCAAATGGGTTGACATCTGGTGACTGTAAAGGCTGTATCATTTTATTCATCATTTTCATACTCAGCAAATCATTCAGTGAGCCCTGGTGCAGGGAAGCATCTGAATTTGACATGTTTCTCCATTCTCTCATTTAGGTTTTTCCTTTAATTTGTCCCCCGTCTGTTTGTATATAAACAAATGTATATATTGTTTTTGTTTTTATTCTAATTTGAAATATCTGTGTATATTCTGTGTGTTTAGTGTGTAGGGAGCTAAACACTTTCATTTCATTGTGCAACCCTGTGTTATACATGACAAAAATAAATAAACCCTGAAATAGGGATCCATAACAATTTTTCCCCCCATTTAAATTCAAAACCTATATGTAAGCCTATTTCTGCCAGGAAAAGAACAAAAATATGTATGCGGTGACAAATGTACTCAAAAATGTGAGATAGTAAAGTAAATCAAAGTTCTGACCAATTATTTGACTTACCATGAGTATTTAAGATTTTTTTTGGCATTATTTTTCATCAGATTTTTCTTTTCCTGGCAGCAGTGGGCTTCCATACAAACTGTAACCTCATGTAAAACCAATTATCTTACCTCTATTAGGCTGCTGAAATGACTTCACAATGACTTCACACTTCACAGATACATATTTAGATATGAATCTAAAATATGCAATTAATTAAGTTGTTGAATGATACAGAAAATGTTCATCACATGTTCTGTAATAAAAATAAAACTCTATTCACACCTAAGCCTTGTATTCACACCAATACACATTACCCAACTTGACTGAAAGACAAGAAAATGAACAACTTCTTGGCCATTCAGGAATCATGGAAATCTCATGACGACTGAGTTTTTCTGACAGCTCCTGAAGGCAACACAATGTGCACACATGCTGCAAGCTGCATGCCTCTTTGGTCCGCCCCTCTCAAATCCATCCATTGCTATTCATCCCCTCCCTCCATGTCTCTGTCTCTCAGTGAGCGGTACAGTTCCTGTTTTGGCTGACGGTCAGAGATGCCTTGTGGGGGACCTGAACTATGAAAACATGGACTATGAATCATCATGGACCACAACATAAAAACACAGGGGTCACAGCTCCCTTTGCATTCCTCCCTGTTGCATTTCCACTTTTCTTCCCTCCCTCTGTCTGTCTTTTTCACTTTTCTTTTGTCCCTTTGCTCGTCTGGTTGGCCTGAGACTTTGATGTATTCAGACATTTGTGACGGTGGGAGAGGAGAGGAGCAGGACCACTGCTGTTGCCACGTGATCACGGTCTCAAATTGTGGCTCTCTGTGTGATTAAACGGATGATGACAAAGCATTTCATCTCAGCTCAGTGGGTCAGATACAGTAGCTGGGGATCAGAGTCCTATCTGTGATGAGCAGAGTGGATAACACCAGTGGGAGCCTTAGCCTTGTCGTAATGACAGATCCTCTTGTGATTTGTCGCACAAAGAAAGGTACAAGTAAGACAGAGAGATTGTTATTACGTTCAGTATCAGCGGCTTAATCTAAAGCGCTTTAAATCTCATACCATTTGCAGTCCAATCATTACACTTTTACTGACACATAATGATGATAAGAGCAGTTTTAATATTTAACTTTCTCACAATCAAAATGTACATAAATATATAATATAATCAGAAACAGCATTTACAAGTTTATATTTAACTTTATTCAGTTATTCAATGAGTCTCATATTAATTACATTAAATCAAGTCTGTAAAAGATTTTTTTTTTACACAAATAGCTACATTGAAATTAAAGTGAAGCATGTAGGTGACACAAAATATCTTTTTCTTTTACAAATTGTCTTAGTTGATTTGGTCTGTATGTGTTTGAAATGCTCTTCTGGTCGAGTTGTACGGTTGCTTCAGTGATGCTGCATCCTCCGGTGATGATGAATGAGGTTTAGTCTAATCTCTGAAGTACAGTAGGGGTCACCTCAAACGTCAGAATCTGGGGCGGTTTCAAGTGTATTCTCCTGTCGGAAGATCACAACGATTCACAAAAAATGTTTCGTTTCCAAGCCGGTTTATGTCATATACATAAATCTCATAGGCAGTATTTTATACAAAATAAAACTAGAATTAACAGTGTGCAATTGAATAAAATCATGTTACATCATTTACAAAAGGGACAATATAAGCTGTTAACTGCCACTCAGACAACTGAGACAAAGTTGTCAAATTAAAGTCAAAATATACATACATTTCAAGACTTCATGTGCAGAACTTCTACAGCTCTGCATGTCAAAGTGAAATCTAGGATGTCCTATTAAATCCAGTGTTTGGAGACACTTAATGCGGCCTGTATATCCTCTTTTCCCCCCTGACACATTCAATCTGAGCTTACTGTTATTCAGGACTCACCGTGAATGTGGGGTTTTTGAAAGACACAAAACTGTCATCCCCAGTGGGTTCACACAGCTGGAAAAAAAAGGATAAATGCTTCAATAACTGAGCACATTAGCACCAACACACACACACACACACACAAACACACACACTCAAGAGATCTTAACTGCCTTCACATCTACTCTGACAAAACAGTCCACTATTGTCTGACATTGTTAAATACATTATTTCAGACCTTTAACTGCAAATTTTCAAACATTCAGACGTGTAATTACTGTTTTCAGATATTGAGCTGCAAACATTGTGTAACATTTTGACATGCGTCTCCATGGCTACCTCTGCGCTCGAAGCAGCCGGCTGTGCAGAAGTGATGTCGACATTTACGTCTGAGCCGTATGCTGGGTTCTCAAAAGTCTCCTAAAATTACCACAAGGTAGAAAAATTGAAAAAGGCTTAAATGAATGTTAAACTAGTACATTAATCATCACACCATAAAACCAATAAAACCCTCAGGGGGTTAGTCAGAGATATTTTAGAATGAATCCATTCAGTTATTAGACATGAAAAACATTTGGTGCGACATTAAATTGGTGCTGAATGTGAAACTGACCTTGTTGGCAGCGACAGGTTTGTCTGCACTTCTTGTCGGCTTGTCCACAACTTGAACTTCTTCCACATACAAAGGATTATCAATGCACTCCTGAGGAAGGAAACCCAGGATCACAAGACTGAGCTGATCAAAACATATCAAAACATAAAACTTCTATGTAAGTGATGTGCTGCACTGGATCATAATGTCAAATTTTTGCATTATGTTTTTATATTTCTCGTTACAAAACTAAAGAATTAAAGTAACAGTTTATATCAGAAATATCAAAATGAGTTTGGACACTGCAGCAGGGAACAAGGAAAGATCCACAAGGGAAAAGTATGTTCTTGACAGTATTGCCCTTTGTCATATCATCTAAAACTGTTACCATGTAGCATGTGATATATATGCAGCCACCAACCAAGAGGAGATACGAGCAGAATCAATGATTTCTGTTTACTGACCTTGTCTGTTCCACCAGGAGCAGAGGTGGCTTTCACCATGCCTGTGGCAGCAGGTTGTTCTCCAGTTTCATACCCTGGGTTCTCAAAACTCTTCCCCTCCGTGTCCACCATGGACACAGACATACAGGGAACCTGACATCAGATAGCAAGTACACAGAACAAGTCAGTAACTATGAGAGAGTTAATCATGACTGTTATGTTCACAGTCTTTCATCCACCATGTCAGGAATATTATTTATTTTATTTAGATTTCAGATTTTTTTTCCAGGGAGGTATTATTGAGTTTATATACTTCGCTGTGGAAAACTTTGCTGCTGCTGCTCCAGAAACAATATTTAGTTATATCTAAGATATAAGTTCTAATACTGTTCGGAATTTATTCTTTTTTTTAATGAAATGATTAAAANNAAAAAAAAAAAAAGGACCAATAAGAATATTGATAAGAGTAGTAGTATTAACAATGATACCCATCCCCAGTCATGAGTGTCTGGTTGCGACTGACCGGTTCAGAATTCAGCCTCGTTTCACTTCCCTCTATTGTCGATGCATTTGGAGACGAACTGTTTCTGAAAATCACCAAGACACATGTGATTCAGCTGTAATGTGATGCTGTACATAACACATAACACACACAACAACCCTGAGGGTAAAACAGAAAACCTCTAAGTGTGTCTAATTCTCTATACTGAAAGCATAATTAACTTCTAGCTTCCATTAAAACAATCTCATTGATTTGTAGTAGAACTTGTTTCTCGTCAATAACTGTGGTCATTTGGGAAAATAAACATTTCAGATATTACATTTCTGACAGCAATAACCACTTTTGTATCTTTTCTCTTCTGGCTGCATCTCACCTGAAGCTTGGCAGGTTGGGCATGGATGGCATTGAGGGCATGGATGGCATGCTGGGCATACTGGGCATGCTGGGCATACTGGGCATGCTAGGCAAGTTGTTCTGTAGCCTCTCCAGCAGGTTGGACTTCTTCCTGGCAGCACAGACCAGAGCAACCAGCAGAGCCACAATCACTACTGTCACCCCAATCGCTATTCCAACTGAGATGGAAGGAAATGGACAGAAGAGGAGGCAAAAGGCAGATTATTATTAATAAGATAGCGTTTACTGGTTACAAGTGAGTTTGAATGTTGTGATGTATATATATTGATGACATATTTTTGGCTATAAAATCAAACATACTCGAGGATGCGACCACGTTGTATTTGTTTGTCTGGCAGTAATCTCCCTGCCACTCTGGAGGACATCTGTGAAACACAACACGAACATTAGAGTTCAGAGAGCAGATTTAACATTAACACTTTTTATTATCAAAATAACACGTTTGGAGGATTGTTCAGTCTTGACAGAGACATGCAGTCTTTGTGCTTTCTAGTTCATTTTCAATTCCTGGTTGTGAAGACTTCTTACTTGCAGAGAGCCTTGTTGTCATCAAAGTAGCAGGTGCCTCCATTTTGACACTGACATGGTGGGGGCATGGTGGGCGGTGGATCAAAACCTGAAATAATTTATATGAGCAATAATCAACTAAGAGCATAGATTAATTTTTGCAACTTCAATACATGAGTCCCTGTGTTTTTAATGACACACGCTGAAGAAAATAAATCTGTCTTTTTCTTACCAGCATCACAATCAGTGTTACTGCCGGGGATTAAGCTGGTGCCCTCGGGGCAGGCGCAGGTGTAGCCTCCCGGCCGGAGCAGACACAGGTGGCTGCAGGTTCCCTTACACAGATTCTTCACTGCGGACACAAGGCAAGGTGTTTTGATTCTTTCATTTCAACAAGTTTAAGTGCATGACTGTTTGGAAGGTTTTAACATGTCAACTTAAACATTTATTTGAAAATGAAAAGATTGAAGATGTGTTTTTGGTTTGAGTTTTTTTTTATTTGACATCATCGCTGCAAGCAGGACTTTGCTATCTCCTTTCTTTATCGATGTGGCCATTACTGTGACGACTGGATTTTCTGTTGATCATGGTTGACTTCCTGTAGTTACATTTATCTTTTTTGCAGACTACTGCTGATTCCAGACACATAAAAAGCACAATATTTTCTGCGCATCGAAGCACTGGATATCCATAATGTTGAATGGAAGACTAATGTAATATATCAATGAAATAAGGTAATTATTAATCTGTAAATAAAATATATAATTGAAAGATAAAACAAAATGCAAAAAGTATTCTATTAATGTGATAAATACTGTAAACATAAAAATCCTACATGCACATTATGCTAAATGCTTAATACAGTATAGTATGTTTGAATGAGTCTGTGTAAAGATGTACTGTGGGTGAGCAGCTTACTGGCTATGGAGTTGTATCTCTGCTGCTGGTACACAGAGACTTGGGTCAGCCAGGGCCCGGCAGTCAGCAGCTTGGTCTTGGCTCCGCGGCCAAACTTGTCCTGCCGGAACACCTCGCCCTTCTCCTGAGTACTCCAATAAATGTGGTCCTCGAACACACTCACACTGAAGGGGTTTCTCACATCTAGGAGAGGTGCAACAAATGTGAACAATTTAACTGAGCCCCAATGATGGAAAACCGAATACTTTCATTTACAGTCTCACATTTATCATCTCATATCAGGCCTCTTTGATGACGGTCCTTCCTAACCCTCACCTATGAAGACGGCAGTTCTACGGTCCTCTCCTGAAGGCAGAACAGACTCGATGCGGCTTTCCTTGGAGTCAGACCAGTAGATTCTGTCGTTGTTGGTGAAGTCAACTGACAGGCCAGTGGGCCAACCCAGGCCATCGGCCACAAGGACTTTCCTCTTCTGGCCGTCCAGCCAAGAACACTCGATCTTGGCTGCTTCCCCTCGGTCTGCCCAGTACAACATCCTGCAGAAGCATAGCAGAGATTAGAGTGCTGGGCTCTGAGATGTGGTGGGTTAAAGTGCCTTCCTTTTTTAGGTTTTCCATGACAGAGAAATACAACAGGATAACAGTTAGATTCTCTATCATTTCTGATGTAGTGAGAATGCGAATTTCTCTAACAGAGAATTTCCATGAGAGGAGAAAAATACAAAAATGTCCTACTAGCAAATGATTTCTGACATTCAACAGGTGAAAAATGTACAAATTGAGCAACATAAAGTCTAGTAGCCTTGTCTGTCTCACCCCAGTCGAGGGTTGACGGCCACAGCAGACGGGTGGCCCAGCTCAGTCTTGACTAGGTGCTTCCTGTAGCGTCCATCCAACATGGCCACCTCTAACCTCTTCACCCTGGACTCTGCCCAGTAAAGGTTCCTACAGGCAGAGGAATTACAAAAATATTCACAAAATATGCTTTGACACGTGCAAACTTTCTATCAAGAAGCTGTATATTTGTTTCTACAAAAATAAGGAAATTGGAAAGTTCAGAAATGTCCGTTCAAACGCACCTGCCCACCCAGTCCACAGCAATGCCATCTGGACTGGTGATGTATTTGATGCCAAGGTCGACAGCAGCACCAATGTTGTTACTGCCATCATCCACTGACGGTATGTATGCTCTCTTTACGGCACCTGGTACAGAGTCCTTAGCGGCTACAGTGAAGTACACCATACCTGACAAAACACAAGGACATCATCAACAAGTTCCTCTGATTTAAGGTTTATCATGATGCACTATTTAGCATTACTTTGTGTGTGACCTACTGAGCCCGGTGTTGTTGTGGTCCCAGTCATAGTCCAGGGCCATAACGCGCTCCTCTTCTTGGAGGAAGTCGTGGTAAGCCTCCGTCTGCAGGTTGAACCTTCGGATACGGACGTTCTCTGGTAGAAGCAGCAGGGGAGTCGCTCCTGAGGGAGACACGGACATTTACACTTTACTTTTTAGAAAACAGTAGGTTCAGTCTTTCTGTTCAGAGACATTTCTTTGACAGGTTCAATCAAACCTGAGGAGTCTCTGCACCAATAAGATGACCATGGTGGCCTCTTCTTTTTATTTAATAACCATATATACTTTGTAAAGTTATCAATGCAAAGTAAACATGAGGCCTGTATTGTGGTGATGAGATTAAGAAGGCCATCTCTCAACAGCAGCAGAAACAAGAATTTCTTTTGTTTTACAAAACTGCATTCTTGCTGGTTGAAATTTACAGTAGAAGAATGAAAAGAGGTCCAAGTCAACTTGATCTGTATTAGAGCTGCAACGATTAGTCGATTAATCGATTAGTTGTCAACTATTAAATTAATCGGCAACTATTTTGATAATCGATTCATTTTTTGAGTCATTTTTTAAAAGAAAGTGTCCAAATTCTCTGATTTCAGCTTCTCAAATGTGAATATTTTCTGGTTTCTTTTGTCCTCTGTGACAGTAAACTGACCATCTTTGGGTTATGGACAAAACAAGACATTTGAGGACGGCACCTTGGGCTTTGGGAAACAGTGATCAACATTTTTCAACATTTTTTGACATTTTATGGACCAAACACCTAATTGATTGATCGAGAAAATGATCAACAGATCAGCCCTAATCTGTATAGTTTTACCAAGTCAAACTTTTGTATGTTGCTCTTGTCCAAACTCATAAAAAGACTGTTCTCACCCTCAGCCTCGCACATGTTGCCGTTGCCCACTTTCCGGTAGCCGGGGGCACACTCACAGTCGTAGCTGCCCTTGGTGTTCTTACAGACCTGAGGACAGGTGTCATACGCCTCACACTCATTGATGTCTGGAAGAGCGAGAAGAGATTGTGATGAAGAGTTCAGAGGGAGAAAGAAGTACACCTCTGGTTATGTTTACTCTGCTTTATGTAACAATATTTCATTAAATATTCAGTTGGGTTTTTGAGTGCTTTAAGTGGGATTTTGATAACGTGTTCATCCATGTGCAGTCATTTGTGTGAGTCAAATAAAAGAAGGAGTACTTTAAGCAAGTGTGTGTGCATGTGTGTGTGTGTTTGTACCCTCGCAGGTGTAGGTGCTGTCTGAGTCCACTCTGTATCCGGGTCTGCAGGAGCAGATGAAGCCGGTGCCATTCAGGTTGGTGCACTCGTGCTGGCACAGCTTCTCCTCACAGTTGCGATCGTGGCCAAAATCTGGAGCCAGACAACACAGAGCGCGTTCTCTGACACATTTAAAATAGCTTTTGCCTCTAATTTAAGAGCATATGATATGATATATGATATATGGCCATAGACAGAGCAGTTCAGCATTGAAAAACTATGAAAAAAAACCAAAACTTAGTCTCTAATCATCAGAGTTTGGTCTTCTGGCCTTAACTGGGATATTTTGCTCTGAAATGGTGTTTATATGAAACAAAAACAAGAGCTACCAAGTTAGAGAAAAGAGAAAAATTGTAATTACGACAAGAGAACGGAGAGAACGCTTTCTTGTTATTACAAGAGTGGTATCTCATAATTAAAAGATTTTTTCTCAAAGATACAGGATGTTAAGTCATAATCTGGTCACAACCCAGATAAACGGCACAAAATGGAATGGCTGCATAGATGAGTCATAATTTTACGATATGGAAGTCATTGTTATGAGTAAACGTCTCTAAATTCTTTTTATTTAGAGAATGCAATGTGGTGTGCAAGACCACATGTTCACATTATTGTAATTATGCATTACATGAGTCATAATTATGAGATCTTTTTCTTGTTATTATTATTATTACAATATACAATCCATTTGTTTTGTTTTTGGTGAATGCAATGTGCTGCTGTAGCCCTGACATTTGAACTGCAATTATCTGTGTAGATAACGTAACTATGATTAAGTTACTGAACCAAAGCAAATTTTTGAAGATGCCGTTGTCTGTAATTTTGAAACATTAGATAAAAGGAGGATACAGACAGTGGGTGAAAGAGTGTTTTGTCGTGCTACTCACTGCAGCCTAATTCGTCAGTGCGGTCCCCACAGTTGTCATTGTGGTCACATACGTACGGCAGGGCCACACAGTGTCCGTTGGTGCACTTAAACTCTTCCAGTGTGCAGGGGGGCAGCGTGGGCTCGCGGCCTGAGAAGGACACAGTCAGAGTGAGTCATCAACACAAGTGCGCAGGGAAGGCTGAGTGGGTATACAACCCGTCTGTGGAAACATGTCCACCCCCACTAGTCTAAAATTGAATTCAGAGCTTTCTCTACAGCCTACTGTCTAAATACCAAAAAGATGAAAAAAATGTGTGGAAATGAGTGGACTGCCCACACCCAAGCATCCCACACAGTCAAGTACTCAAACGTAGGCACATACTTATATACTCTAACATGACAACATACTACATTATATCCACTAAATCACTTATTTAATTGAAGGCTTCTCCACAGCTTCCCTTGTTTGTCTTTACTGTCTCCTGCCTAACAACAAATGGATTTAGATGAGCTAGCCAATGTCCACCAACTATTTAATCCTCCTCTCAAAATAATTTGCTCTGATTGATGTTTAAGCTGATTGTGTAACAATTCCATAAAACAGACTATTTCCTTATCCCTTGTGTGTTTCAGGCTTTGTGTCCTGTGCAGATACACTGATGTCATTTTGGGATCTCCCATTTTATGGGCCTTAGGGAGGAAGGTTCATGAGGCATTAGTGTTGTTCCTACTAATCCCTGGCGATCCCAGAAACTGATGATTAGTGGTGCATTTGCTGAACCTGAACTTATTAGAAATCTGTTTATGGCTGTATTTAAAAAGAAAGGAAAAAAACATTTTTCTTAATATAAAAACAGCTGTATCGCACTGTACCTAATTTATTGTATGCAGAGACACAGTGTGCATCATCTCTGCGTGTGTGCACATTTGCATTTCTACTTGTTTCTGTGTGTTTACACCTCTATACCTCGCTCAAATGTGTCTTATTTGTGTTTGCAGTGTTAGCTTGTAATAATTTTAACAATTTTCTTATGTCATAGTAACAATCTGACCTGTATAGCTATATGTTCAAGTTTGCTTATTTGATTAGCTTGATATCTTTGTTCAGCTTCATGTCAGTATCTGTCCTCTGTCTTTAAGTTTATTGACAGCTAATGAGAACTGGAGTCCTGGTATGTGTCAAGATACTTGGCCAGTGAAGTTGATGCTGATTTATCACTCAGTAAACAGCATGTATGATATACAGGTGTATTTGAAAATTGCGAAATGTCACAACATTTTCTCTTTGGTGAGTTAATCACTACTGTCATCCTCAACACCGGCTGCAACTTTATGAAATGACAACATTTGACAGCCTCAGTGATACATTCTTTGGTCTTTGAAACAGTAAAACAGTGCTTCAAACTAAATGGTCTCTGCCACACTTCAGGAGGATTTACGAAACCGACTTGGTGAGTAAGGATGTTAAGACACAGCACAATGGGTAAGGAGCAATGTCCCTATTCAAAACAGCCCCGATGAACTAAACAGATTGTGGTGCATGTGTGTGAGTCATACAGAGTTCTTCCATCTCGTCACTGCCGTCTCCACAGTCGTCCTTCTGGTTGCACAGCAGGCCGGAGTAGATACAGTAGCCATTTGCACAGCGGAACCTGGACGGCATCTCACAGGTGATGTTCACTGGTCAAAACACATGCAAATCTGAGTTTAGACCAACCTCTGCGAGTATAAATGATTAAAAACACACTGCTACTTTTAATCAAGTCTTTAACTGTCTTCTCTCTACATCTTTGTTGACTTAATTATGAGGTAGATTTAACCGAGGGGAAGCAGTTGCAGAGCTGCTTTCATTCACTTTATAGTATTTCATAAAGAAAGGAAAGAAAATCTGTTTGCATTTACCTGTCTACGTCTACGTAGGGAGAAATACAGACAAAATACTTTTCACGGGACTTTGCCATATACAATAAACAAACGTTTCTCACAGCATAAATTGAGCTGTTCGTCAGAGAGGTCCCCACAGTCATCAACGCCATCACACACCCAGCCCTGGCTCACACACAGATGGTTCCCACACTGGAATTGGTTTTCAGGGCACCAACGGCCTCCTGGGTAACGAGTAGCTGTCGAGAGAGGAAAAATAGTTGATAAAATAACATTTTTACGTTGAGAAGATTTGTTGATGATCTTTTTTCATGATTTTTCAGCTCTCTCCTACAGGTACAGTCACATCCAATAGTCCCAGTCTGTTAAATATTGAATAAGCTCCACTAGAGTAGTTAGAACAACACTTTTGTCTTATTTCTATAGTTTTGGCCACCATTCTTCTAGGTTATGGTAACATTTTACTCGACATCTGGGGTGTGGCACCCACAGGGTGCGCAGACCAACAGACAGACAGGTTTTAAAAGTCCACAGTCTTTTTTGGGGACATTTTATATCGTCATTAGATAGTGGACAGTAAAAAGATGATAGGAAATGAAAAGGAGACGTGCAACAAACGTCTCTTGCCAGATATGAATTGGGAACTGCAGTTGATGGTGGACAGTTTAAACCCTAGGTCACCAGGGCATCCAGTTTAACCATACCAGACTAAATGTTTGGATGTGAAAACAAAAACAACTGTTAAAAATTTAACTGTAAATCCTATGCTTCTTCAATTACATGTGATGTTTGTCCTACTGTAGCATATTTTAGACATTTTCATACATTTTAAAACTTTACACCTGAATGATTTAAGACTAAGGACATGCAGATACCTCACACACACTCACAAACAAAAGCAAAATACCGGTGCACTAAAGCGCTGTAGGGGCCAGGCAGTTTGCCATTAGTTTTCAGGTAGTTTACTCACGACAGCTGGTCTCATCTGACAGGTCCTGACAATCAGGCCGGCCATCACACTGCAGAGCAGCAGGGATACAGTGACCCGAGTCACACTGGAAAGAACCTGGACGACATGTCAGCAACTCTGGAAGAGAGCCAGGACAGTAACGTGTGTGTGTGTGTGTTGTTTATGACAGAGAATATTTTAAAGAAGTGGGCTTGTGTGCAGCGCCTGCTCACCACAGTCCCGCTCATCTGAGTTGTCCCCACAGTCATTGTCATGGTCACACACCCAGTTTCCAGGGATGCACTGTGCGTTGTCACATCGATATTCACTTTCAGAGCAAGGCCTTGGTTCTATAGACCACAATTAACCAGAAGCGAGAGACACACATATCTTCAGGATGAAATCAGAATGAGGTCTTACTGTTCACACACACCCTACACAGGCTCAAAATACACAAAAAGGCAGTTCTTTTAAGACGATTTAAAGGATTTTTTCAATATATGCTAGTAACTATGAGTAAAACTAAAACTAAACTGAAGAAGAAAAAATAAAAATAAAATTTTGTAACCCTGGTGGACACACAACTCTTGCTGATTTGTGATGCACTGAGCTGAAAAATACAGAGTAGGACACTCACGGCAGTTCCTCTCATCCGAGCCGTCACCACAGTCGTTGGTGCCATCACACTGCCAGCGGATGGGGACACAGCGGTGGTTGTCACATCGGAAATCTCCCAGAGGATCACAGGTCACCTCCTCTGTTGGAAGTCAGAAATGGACACATGAAAAGATGATTCAACATGTGGTCAATGAGAAAAACAGTTCAGTAACCCGGTATGTTTGGACCAACAAGGTACTTAATGAGCTACGATATACTTTCAAACTCTCGAGAAATCAAGCACAATGCAACTCATTAATTCCCACCTATAAAATCTGAAATAAGTGATTGCCCGTCTCCTCTCCAACTACAAACTGCAGTCAGTGTTTCTCCTTATGTCTCCTGCTTTGCCTCACACTGTACACTGTAGAGCTGTAGTGTAACATCACCTACTTTTTTTTTCTTGTCTCCTTGTCTCATACTCCTATTTTGATGTGTCAGTGTCAGTAATACTGTTTTAACAGTATGTAATTGTAGAAAGATCATACTCTTTTTCTAGTTTCTGTTTTCTGTTTCCAACGGTACAGTATAGAGTTTTAGCATAAAAATCTACATCTCTGTTCATCCTCAAGCAACTCATTAGGCATTTTGAAAGACATATACAGTAATACATAGTATTTAAGTGGCAAATTTGGTCCTTGGACCTGATTTTTCTCAATCTCAGTCTTCTTTGTTAGAGCCCTGACTTCACATAATAACACATCTGCTGACACACATCCTCAAACTGACCGCAGCCTTGCTCGTCACTGTTGTCGATGCAGTCATTGGTGCCGTCACAGCGGGCCCATTGAGGAATACAGCGGTAGTTTGTCTTGCAGGAGAACTCTGTGTCCTCATCACACTTGTATTCTGGACCCACTGGACAGCGAAAGAGAGACATGAGACATGGGAAAAGAGTGAGACACAGAAAATGACAAATTAAATGTTAGGAGATGAGAAAAGATGAAGACAGAAATGAGACAGAGCAAAACAGACAGTGAGTAAGAATGAAGAGGATGAGAGGGGAAAAGATAAATAGTTTGTGCCACTTAAATTCAGAGAAACCCAATACAACATCATTAATTCGCTCAGATTCCTCTTGGGACATGGCTGAGTCTATATTGATTATATATCATTGAAAAACATCTATGCTTGATTAAACTGTCAGCTCTGTTCTGCCACAGTACACTGCTATCATCAATTACAGGAGTGCCTTTCTTTTGTGTGCCCATCACAGACACGAGTAAAGGGGAAATCAGGGGTGTCACAGGTTTAATTCCTACCACAGCCACTGAACAAGACATCTTACCTCTCTCCTGGACCACCAATGTGAATAAGATCATGAGTTTAAGTAGTGCATTGTATAACTGTCTTGTTTCTTCTGTTTGATTCACTGAAACTGCCATCTCATCACGTCCCACTTACTGCAGGTTTCATACGGCTCATCAGATCCATCACCACAGTCGTCCTGGGCGTCACACACATAGGTCGACGGCAGGCAGCGCCCGTTAGCACACTGGAACTGTCCTGGTCGGCAGGTCCTCTGGGAACAAGTCTCTGCATCCTCGTCGCTGCCGTCAGAACAGTCATTTACTCCGTCGCAGTGCCAGGACACAGGGATGCACTTCTTGTCTTTGCACTGGAACTGGTTTTCCTGGCATCGGTGGTCACCTGCGGGGACAGACTGCTGCTTGACTAGTGTTTGAACCATCTACCTGAACTAAGTCTGAGGAGTGAGGGCTTAAGCCTGGCCAAGGCCTGAAATTTCACCAGTAAATGTAGTATTCAGGACGTTATGAGCAAAAACCAAACAAAAGTGACATTTTAAAAAAATCTGGCCAAAATTTAAATTCTGCAAGTGTAGAACAATTTATTTTCAGCTTCCTATCTGATTTTCTACACTGTTACAGTTAATTACAGTAACTATGTTATTGTCATACTGCAGAGAGCCGCATCCTCGTCTGAACCGTCAGGGCAGTCCGAGTCGCCATCACAGATGAAGCCGGGGTAGGTACAGTTGCCATCTTGACACTGGAACTGACCAATGGGGCAATAACGGGGCGGGCAGGTCTGAGGTTCATCTGAGCCATCACCGCAATCTGACTGGCCGTCACACTTCCACCATATAGGAACACACCTAAGGACAAGAGAAAGCTATTTTCAATAAACCAGAAAGATGTTAATAACCTGGTGTCCCTGATAATTTCCACAGAAGCATATGGAAGAAAACGTATCTGGAAAATGCAATAAAACTATACATAACTCAACACAACTTAACACTAACTGTTTCCTGTTTTCTTACAAATGTACCAACACTGGCCCGTAAATCTGGATAACCTACAATATTCTACAATGTTCACATCCTGTCTCCCTACAGCATGATTTCAAACAGAACACCAGTACAGGTTTACTAATCACTGAGTCATTTAGGAGAGTCATTAAAAAGATCCAAAGTGTGCAAAATATTGTGTTGTTTGCGATTAATTCTAATAAATAATCACAATGAATATAGTAATTGACTATCAGGAAATTCTAAATTATGTCTTTCTTTAGCTTTGTTTATTGCATAATCTGCAATAAAAAGCAAAAGGAAATGATTAATCTGTAATGAGATCTGGAAAAGCCTGCTTTTGAAATGCAATTAGAGTATAGCATTGTATAACCACATACTTATGTGTGAATGTATGCATGCATTATTTTTATTGCTTATTTTTAAACAGTACATCTATAGATTCACAGGCTTTTATGCTCAATTCCCCAATATATAAAGCTCTGAATATAATCCCATTCATTTTCATTATTTTTCAAATACCTGGATACATTTTACTGTGAAATAACAGTGATAAATGGGATTGTAAAGACTGTGAACTGGGAGCGTAAATGATTTTATGCCTGACTGACTTCTCATTGTCCCCACAGCGGAACTGGGTGCTGGAGCAGTCGGCCACACACTGGATCTTGAAGCCCACGGCGAGGCCGATGAAGTGATCAGGACACTGGCAGGAAGCTTGTAGCCCACCAGGGGCAATCAGACACAAATGACTGCAGGTCAGGTGATGGGTGGAGCAGGGGTTTTCACCTTGGAAATAAGTTAATTAAAAATAATATATTGGTCAATTCTGAGCTGCAGCCCATTGAGATAATAAGAATGTAAGCATCTCAAATATACGTACTGCGAGGCTGCCTGTAGGGGTGGTAGACGTGAATGTCATAGGGACGATGTGTGTTGTTGCCCATGACTGTGCGCTGTTCGCCAGTGTACTTGTGGGCCTTCTCCACTGTGTGTGTGTTCCAGTCCGTCCAGTAGACCCAGTCCTCAAACAGGGAAACAGCAAAGACATGGGGAAGTGTACCAGCAATGGCCCGGTGCCGGTTCTGGCCGTCCATGTCTGCAAAGCTGAAGGTTGATACAGTGGAGAGTTAATACATGCTGTAGATATTTCACTGGTACTATTATACAGAAAAACGTAGGCTTCAGGAATTCAGAGCCCTGTTAAAGAATACTTAATGGCAACTCAAAATGGATGTCTGAATCCCTAAACTCACTCCAGAAAGTTAAGGTGGGCATCAGCAAAGAAGATCTTGTTGGTGGTGTAGTCTATGGTCAGAGCATTGGGCCACTCCAGCTTGGTTTTGATAATGGCGCTGACATTGCTTCCGTCCATGCCAACTCTGCCGATATATGCTGTGTCACCCCAGTCGGTCCAGTACAGCCATCTGGGAAAAAAGAGGACAGGAAGGAAGAAAACAGGAGGGATGGGAAAAATCCAAACAGAGGATTAAAGAGTAAATTGTAGCAGATATTTATCATTGTCAAATCTTCAGCAAATAGCAAACAGCTAACACCTAATATTGTATTTCTGGATGCATTTTATTAACTTTACTATTCCTGTGCCTGGCTAGACCAGTGTAGACAGCATGTAAATGCCAATTATTAGGTATTTCCATTACAGCTACAATAAGCTAAATGTTTTTGCGATATCAAACATCAACTGTAAACGTCTGGTTTTGGTGTCAGCCACAAATAAAGGGCTTCTGTGTCTGTGTATGTGTGTGGGTGTGAGTGTCAGTACCCATATTTAGGGTTAACAGCCACAGCACGAGGTTGGCTGATAATATAAGTGGCATTTCCATCTGTGAACTCTCCCGACAGCAGCTTCTTCTGGTAGCGTCCATCCAGCTCCATCACATGAACTGAGCCGTAAAAACTGTCCACCCAGTACATCTTCCTGCAGCAGACACAAAAAGTAGTGACTGTTACATAAACTATTAAATAATGAATTACTTATGAACAAAGACAGCTTTGATAATGAAGTTCCCCCACTTTACACACCTGCCCACCCAGTCCAGCGCCAGGCCTTCAACTCCCATTATATCATCATCTGCCAGCGTCTCCCTGTCAGTCCCATCAAAACGCATCCTCTCAATCTTTCCTGCCCCTGCATCCAGCCAGTAAAGCCTCTTCTCAGAGTGGTCAAAATCTAACGCCACTACATTGGTCAGCCCCTGCAGGACTACACTCAGATGGGACCCGTCAGTGGTCAAATTGCGGATGTAGTAGCGATTACTGTACAACAGGTATGGGGCAATGCCACTGTTCTGACGACAGGTGCGTCCATCCGCTTCACGGATGTACCCCGGGGCACATTTGCAGTGGAACGAGCCAACAGTGTTCTCACAGATCTGGCTGCAGACGGCGGGTGTGCTGATACACTCGTTGAGGTCCTCGCAGGCTTTGCCATCTGGCATGAGTTGGTAGCCGGGGTAGCAGGAGCAGTAGTAACCGGTGAGGGTGTCGGTGCAGAGCTGGGCACACTTGTGGACTGACGGGCTGCGGCACTCATTGATTCCTAAATAGAACGAGGAAAGACGACGAAATGGAGAAAAGACAGGAAAACAAGTGATGAGTGAAAAAGATTCTCAATAATTGGGATGAACCTGAAATCATCAGTTCATTGACAAATTGTTTCATGATTTATTGGATGTGGAAATGTGTGGAAAGTATTAATCGTTTTTATTCATCAAAGTTATTCATCAAAAAAAAAAGAAAATATTTGCTGGTTCCAACTTCTCAAAATTGAGCATTTATCGCTCTGATTTATTTTTTGTCATTGTATCATTAACACTGAATATTTTGGGGTTTTGGACTGAAACAAGTTGTTGGAAATGTATGACATTTTAGCAAATAAACAATTAAATGTTTAATCAATAATTTAGTATATTATATAAAAAAATAATAAATAATGAAAACAATAATTAGTTGCTGTCCTTTAATACCAAAAAATGAGGCCTAAATGTGTATATTCACATAATCTAACACTTGTGAAAACTTTTATATTTGATCGATTGCTTCAAATATCAAAATCCACCATACTAGGATAGAAAATAAGCAAAAGCACAAATTTTCCATAAAATATTTTTTAAAACATTGGATGTAATATTTTGGTTCCCAAAAATTTCCCAACTGGACATAAATATGAATCTAAATAATCTTCTCAAAATGTATACTAGTCTGAAAAGAAACACTTTTGTTTTTGTCTCCACTGAATTAAAACAATAAAACTGTATGTTTGTGATGGCGTTTGAAACCAAATATGGTGGCTGATCGTGTGAGAGAGATGCTGTTCTTCCACTAGACTCACATCAACTCATATCAATATAATGTCACATAATGTCGTATTTCTGTATCTCTCACCGCAGCCTTTTTCGTCGCTGTTGTCCTGGCAGTCCTTCTGTCCGTTGCACACTTTATTGCTGTCGATGCACTCGCCTGACTTGCACATGTACTGCTGGGGAGCACAGGTGGGCTGGGGCGTGGTGCACAAGCTGTCCGCTTCATCTGAGCCGTCCATGCAGTCGCTGTCCCCGTCGCAGGTGAAGGAGTCGTAGATGCAGGCTCCATTACCGCAGGTGAACTGGTTGCTGCTGCATGTGTCATAGGTACAGCCCAGCTCATCACTGCCGTCCCCGCAGTCGTTCACACGATCACAGCTGGGGAGGAGGAGTAATTCATTAGATTTTATTCAGTGAAGAGCAATATTTTCCAGACTGGTAAACAAATGTCTACTTTTATTCTCTCACACAAACTTCCTACTTACTGGTAGGGGAGGAAGATGCAAAGCCCGTTGGAACAGGCAAACTCGTTCATATGGCAGGTGCGGTTGGGGCAGTTCTGGAGCTCATCAGCTGCGTTGGCGCAGTCTTTCTCCCCATCACACACAAAGCTTAACGGCACACAGCGCGGGTGGCCGGGATACCAGGTTGGGCAGGTGAACTGATTGGAACTGCAGGTACGTTGGCCTGCAAGAGACAGAGAGAGGAGGAGAAAGGTCAACCAGGGATGGTAAACTATATATATCATAAACATGTGCAAGATCGCCCTGTGATTGACTGGCGACCTGTCCAGGGTGTACTCTGCCTCCCGCCCAGTGCCAGCTGGGATCGGCTCCAGCACCCCTGCGACCCTCTAAGGATAAGTGGTATAGATAATGGATGGATGGATGGATGTGCAAGATCACGCATTTTACTGTAAAGACTTGAGTGCACATGTGATAAAAGTGCACAAGGAGGCAAAATTCTGATGAGACATGGGATAGAGCTGAGAAAAAAACTTTCCTCAAATATAGTGTATTTTTCTAGCCCTTAACATATCACATCCTCACACAGTGTAAATAAAATAAATAAATAAATGTGTAAGTGCTATCTCACCACACTGCAGTTCAGGAGCCTCGTCACTGTTGTCCCAGCAGTCGTTGTTGCCATCACAGACCATTGACTGGGGGATACAGTTTCCATTGGTACAAGTGAACTGGCTGGGACCGCACGTTCTGATTTGGTCCTCTGGACAGGAAACAAAGAAAGCATTAAAGCTGCAAGCAGCGATGAGCGGGCTGGAGATGACATTTTCGAAATTTTAAATACATTTGATGAACTACTGCTGTGTCTCAATTCGCGTACTTCCGTACTTACACTTGCTATTTTGAGAGCATAAGTGCGTTCACACTGACAAGTATGACAAAATGCAGTGCACTTCGAGTACCTGGATGGTGTACTCATAACGGTCAAAAAATTTAGCGTGGAACGCTGGACACTTCTCACCATCAATGGTCGCCATCTTGGCTACATAGCAGAAGGGGAGGGACCACCAACCTATGAAAATGGCGGCCGAGGCTGCAGCGGTTGTAATAGGCTATGTAAACTTTCACTTATTTCACCTTAGCAGTCCACCAAAATTGGTTACTTATTTTCATCCTTCCATTCAGAACAAAGTGTTGGTGGAGAAGACTGGGAATGGGAAGAGTGCCACTGGAAACAGTACTCTGGGACGACAGTGCTTTGAATCAAAGTTCAGTGTTAAGTCTAAGATTGTAGACTGTTCTAAGGGCAAAACTGCTGTGGATGGGCAACAGGTTGCAATAAAAATGTCCCTTGATTAAATTACAACAAACTTTTTTCTCCACATAAGTTTCACATATAACTTGGACATATACTAAGTATTTATCATGAGAGTATGCAAAGTTAACTGACAGACAACTGACAAAATATTTTTTTAAAGGAATAAACGATGTATACTGTAGACTCATACAAAAATAATCCCTCTCAATCATCACTTTTGACACACTAGAAGTGTGTGGCGGTGTCTGTATCTGCAGAGACCCTGCCTTCTACCTGTATTTTCTTATTTTGCTGTGCTCGAGACATTTCTGGGCATCAACCTTTGGGCAGTGGTGTGTAGCACCCCAGCCAATAAAAGTGGCCAGGGTGTGAAGTGCGGGACTCTATAAAAACGCAGCGACCAATTGCCAGATCGCGAGCACGTGACACCACCAGAGGCACATGCGCTTTGAGCCGGGGAGTTTTGAATGTTGTGTTTACAAACAGCAACTGACAAATCCTACTCGTTATGTCTTTAACTAATACAATATATTGATAGATTAATATAGAATAACTGGTTGTCATGGTGATTATGGTGGGGCATTATTCAGATAAAGTGTCCCTTGTACTCTCACTAGATATATTGATTCAAAGTGGTTTAAGACTGTATATCGTGCTTTGAATATATGCTCATTTATACCTAATCTATTTAAAGAAATCCCCCTGTAACTGAAACAATCACATGAAGCTTTAGTTTCACTTTCATTGTGTATTTGTGGGGGTGGTTTAGTGCCTAGGGCCATTCAAAAAGGAGCTGCTGCAGACACTCTGAACTCTGTGTCTTCACTTCAGCTGCAGTATCTACTCTGTATTCTTTAACCCAAACATGGCCACCAACTTAGGTAAGTCATGATATTGTATCCATGCTTTGAAGTAAAATTATTTTATGGTGATATAACAGTGATCACAGCTGATTTTATGTAACTCTAATGTACTACTGCTGCTCCTATGGACTAATACTTCCATGGACTTATACTGGGTAGACATATTTATTATTTAGCATTTCTGACCTAACTTTCTGTCCAAGATCATAATCAGACTACAAATTCTGGAGGACTTTTATACATTTATAAGATTTTTACAGGTGAAAATCATGATTTCTTGGTCACTAGGAAAATTTTAAAGATTTGGCGCACTTTTTAGATGAATGCCATTTTTGTTCTAAAGAATCAGAATCCTCTTTTGGAGGGAGGTTCGGAAGATTTGCTTTTAAATTAAGCTGTGCGATCAGCTAAACCTTTCCTCTGATGTATTGCGTGATGTCACAGACACAAACAGTTATATTATCGACCTTACAGTTTTGTTGAGGAAAAGGTTTATTTTTAAAATCTAAGAAATTTTAAAACAAATGCGTCAGACAGACATGTGGACAGGTTTCCACCATGCAGTTCCACTTTCAGCTGACAGAGGGGCTGTTTAAAAGAACTGCTGCCTTTTTTTTGTAAATGTTGAACTGAGCAGTATACTGAAGCCACATTAGATCATGGAAAGAAAGCCAGACAGAAAGTGCATGACTGCAGGTCATGAATTCATTTGTCTTGAATGGAGTCTGCAAAAGGAATGTTGTGAGTTTCCCACATCATTTCAGCTCTCTAAAAGCAGCTGAATACAAGTTTCTTCTCTCCCATCTTTGTATAAGTTGCTTTAAGTACAATGTATGTACAAACTGATGTAGATTCTTATTCAGTGTCACTTATTCTTCTACACAGGATGTAACAGAACAAATAATGAGGAGCTGAGGATAGTGATGGTGGGGAAGACTGGGAATGGGAAGAGTGCCACTGGAAACACTATTCTGGGACGACAGTGCTTTGAATCAAAGTTCAGTGCTAAGTCTATGACTGTAGACTGTTCCAAGGGCAAAGCTAAGGTGGATGGGCAACAGGTTGCTGTCATTGACACCCCGGGCCTGTTTGACACCAGGTTTGGCATGGATAAAACAACTGTAGATATGAGCCAGTGCATCTCTTTTGCTCTTCCTGGACCCCATGTGTTCCTGGTGGTCATCAGGCTGGGCAGATACACTGAAGAGGAAAAGCACACGGTGCAAAGGATTCAAGAAATCTTTGGCCAGGCAGCAGACAGATACAGCATGGTTCTCTTTACTCATGGTGACCTTCTTGAAGACACCACTATTGAGGACTTCTTGGACGAAAGCTCAGATCTTCAAGAACTCGTGGCCAGATCAAACGGCCAGTACCATGTCTTCAATAATAAGCTGAAGGATCGCTATCAGGTCACTGAGCTGCTCCAGAAGATCAGAAATTTAGTCCAGAGGAATGGAGGAAGCCACTACACAAACGAGATGTTCCAAGAGGCCGAGAGGGCAATCGAAGAGGAAAAACAACGCATCCTGAAAGAGAAGGAAGAGCAAATCCGAAAAGAAAAAGAGAAACTTGAGAGAAAAGCACAGGAACAGTATCAAGAACAGTTGAGGAAAATTACTGAGCAACTCCAGGCTCAGAGAGAGTGGGAGACAATACAGAGAGAGCTGGAAAGGAGGGAAAGTGAGTGGAGGGAGAGGGAGAGAGAGAATGAAAGGAGGAGGGAATGGGAGAAAAGAGAAGCAGAAAGGAAGAGAGAGGAAGAGAAAAGAGAGAGGGAGCTTGCAAATCTGAAGAAACATTTAGAGGAACAGCGTGAAAGAGAACTGGAAGAGGAAAGAGAAAGATTGAGAAGGCAGGCTCAATGGGTAACTCAGCAGCAAGTTCAGACAGGTGGCGGCGATTGTACAATTCTTTGATTTGGTTTTGCTTTTAGTCTTTTTATTTGTGTGCTACTGTTCTGAAGTGAAGTAAAATAACTAACTATTTAAATTTATAAGAGGAAGAAAGGGTCAAAATTTCCATGTCTCACTATAACACTGAATGGTAATGGCAATTTATCAGCCATTGTTACCTCAAGTTAAAATACAGATTTACTTTTAAAACTCCACATTTACAACTTAGAATTGAGAAGAAACAGGTAATCCTTCGAATCTGACATCATCAGGTGACAAATGACAGTGAGTTCACTACCTTCTTTAAGCTCAAGATATTACTATTAGTCATTAAAACTTCTAAATCCCCACAACAATGACACAGAAGGAATTTGCTGAACATGACAAATTTTGGTGTTATGAACTATTTGGTGCTATGGACTAACAAAATTGTGCAGCATCTTATGCTGCACCTTACGCTGCACATATCAAATTATCAAATAAGTTTCACTATAAAAGAAAAATATTTGAAATATTTGTCTACTAGGAACTAAATAGCTTTTTAATCTAGAATGAAATGACCGTACAATACTACTAGACAGACTGGGGACTGGGAGGAGCTCTCTGAAACTTAGCTAAATGGTTAAAGTCCTATCTCTAGGTCAGGAACTGCTTGTTTGACTTGGCAACTATGGAGTAAGGTTAAATTCTCAGGCCTTTTTTATTTAACTTTTACATGTTTCCATTAGAGTTTTAGCCATTCCAACTACAAAATACAGCTGAAATGAAATTTTGTTTTGCTAAGGACCAGTGTATAAAAACCAACAACTTTAAAAACATCAAGACAAAACACGTGTATGGGGGCATCATACAGCTAAGCACAATAAAAGACTAGTCCAATCTGAAGAACAGATATGAATTAGAAAAACTTTTACGTTTTTATTCCCCACAAGCAAGCCTCAGGCAACTTCAGCTTATTCAGAAAACCTCTGCCACGTTCAAACAAAGACACAGAAAACTGAATACATCACACTAATTTTCAGGTCTACGCACCTGCTTACAGTGTGTCGTAGTTTAAATTACAGCTGCTTTCAAATCTCTCAGTGGTTTAGCACCAACATACTGTACATCTCACTGTCGTTCACCATATGAACCCTCTGAGCCTCTCAGGTCATCAGGAAGCAAGCGGTCTGCTAATGTTCCAAGAGTTCAAACTAAAAAACGGATTAGCAGCATTTAGTTACTTTGCTTAGTTACTATAAGGCTAAGTTTCTATTGATTTATTATGCTGTACTTTCTGTTTAATATGGTTAATGCATTTTGTTGTAATGCACCAAAACACCAAGACAAATTCCTTGTATGTGTAAACTTACTTGGCAATAAACCCGATTCTGATTCTGATTCTGATTGTAAAGCACTTCGAATTGCCTTTGTGTAACATGTGCTATTCAAATAAACTCAACTTGCCATGTCTTGGCTTACAGACCTGCACTAGGAATCATATAATTCTTGTTTATGTTATATAATGTATTATATGGGTCAATGTGCTAAGTGATTAAACTCAACTCATTACCATACTGTAAAAAGTATGTGTTTATTTCTTAATGGCATTTTCCCCAGTGACTTTTATCAAATGCCATTTTTCATGACCTCTGTGTTGTCACCAACCCCCATCTGATCCATCTGATGATCAAAACTGGTATTAGAGAACCTAGACCACATTTTATATCCTGACATACAGTATAATCATGATAAACAATTAATTACACACTGTATAGTTTCGCTCACAAAATTTGAGGTTTATATTATATGGTTTATATATTCATCAGTTAACAAATTACATGCCAATTTTCTGTATGTTCATATGTATGTTTAATATTATTTTTAAGTATGCATGAGTACTTCCAGCTGAGGTAATGGCTGTTACTTTTTAGTGACAGTACACTACCATCAAGACAAAGCACTGAAAATGTGGGGAAAAGCTCCCTTATCAGTGTGAGTTTGGGGTATGCTGGCTATAAAATAAAGTGGTCTCTTTTTCACCCCTTTTAACTGAAATTACAGTGAACTTACACATGAGATATAAAATAAAATGGTCCCTTGTTCACACTCTTTCCACTGCATACCCTGTTCCTAGTAACAGGGTATGCAGGAAGTGGTCCCTTGTTCATCCCCTTCTCTCTGCAGATGCCTTGTAGCCAAAAGGTATATGGGCTGTAAAATAAGGCAGTCCCTTGTTCACAGGGTGTAATATGTAGCATTACCTACTCTGGCATAATCACACAGTTGAGTCCATCACTACAAGAATTGAACAGGAAACCAAATATGTCCATCTAAATGTTACAACAGATGTCTATGTGTAAACAGTAAGTAGAATGTAACAGCATTTGTTTGTTCCCTTAAAGATTTGTGGCTCTGAGTTGCAGTTGAAAGCTTCTAGACAAAATTGAATATGCCCAGCTAAAACCTGTAGGGAACATTTGTCAGTTGGTTGCTTCTTTTTTCTTTTCTTCACTGCCTAAAAATGAAACAAGGCAGAGATAACGGCCTAATTCCTGCACATAAACAGTACATCGGTACTGAAACTCTACCCCTCCGTATAGCTCTGACTCACTAGCTACGACATAACTTCCTAATACCTAGAATGCAACACTGTCTTAAAGCAACTGGCCATTGAGCCTCTCTCTGACATCTACCATGTATCGAACAATGGTATTTTGGGTGGCACTGTCATTATTGATGGACACAGAGAAGATTTGGTGGTCCAGTCATACGTGTGCACAATGAAAGTCAATAAGTTACAATTTATATATCACAGTTTTTTTGGTTTGTTTTCTTTTTTTACTATGTGAAAGTCCTGTGAGTAGTTTGGCGCCAACGACATTTTAGCCCTGTACGTACCAGGTAACTAGAAACCACTACTTACCTTTTTGTACCTACAGGGGTACCCTATAAGTATTTCACTGTTATCATATATGTACAAAATATGAACACTGTGGGCTGTAATCTAAAGTGCTATTAAAAAACACCGTCTTATCTCAGCAAAAACGTAGATATGACATTTGAAAGCATTGCATTAAATATGTTAAATTAATACATTAAATTACCGTTAATCAAACTGCATGAAAACTGTTGAGTACCCTAAAAGATTTCAACCAAATGTATCTAAACCTGGACACCTTTTAACAGTGCTGTTCCATTTCCATTTGGTAGGGGAAGCAGTGCACAGTTGGAGCAGGTTTGTGCAGCTTTGTGCAGCAGTGTCAGCAGTTTTGAAAAAGTACTGCCATTTCCTGTAAACGGTAAGGGAGGGGAGAGCAAGGTTTGAGGTGTACTGTTAACACAGGCACTTCCCATTCCCATTGCATAACTGGAACACATACTAAGTAACTATCATGACTAAATACATTGGGAATTATTGACTTTTTTGATACCAATAAAGATTTCCAACCACAGGTCGTGTTTTAAAGTAGTAACATACTAGCAGAGTACATGAACTCATTAGATTCTGGATGTTACTGCATAAATTAGCATTTTAATGAGATACATTTATTTTCTTTTTAAACTACTTCTTAAAGTTTCAGTAACAAACTAAATTTGTTATGTGACAAAGTATTTTTTTAAACAATACAGTATCTTCAAAATGGTTTAAGACTGTATATTGTGTTTTGAATATGTGCCCATTTATACCTCATCTATTTAAAAGAAATCCCCCTGTAACTGAAACAACCACATGAAGCTTTAGTTTCACTTTCACTGTGTCACTGGGTGTGGTTTGGTGCCTTGGGGCATTTTAAAAAGGAGCTGCTGCAGACACTCTGAACTCTGTGTCTTCACTTCAGCTGCAGTATCCACTCTGTATTCTTTAACCCAAACATGGCCGCCAACTTAGGTAAGTCATGATATTGTATCCATGCTTTAAAGTACAATTATTTTATGGTGATATAACAGTGATCACAGCTGATTTTATGTAACACTAATGTACTACTGTAGCTCCATAGACTTTTACTTCTATAGATATACTGGGTAGACTTATTTATTATTATTTACACCTGACCTAACTTTTTGTTCCAAGATCATAATTGGACTACAAATTCTGGAGGACTTTGATACATTTATAAGATTTTTTCAGTTAAAAATCATGATTTCTTGGTCACTAGGAAAATGTTAAAGATTTGACACATTTTTTAGATGAATGCCATTTTTGTTCTAAAGAATCAGAATCCTCTTTTGGAGGGAGGTTCGGAAGATTTGCTTTTAAATTAAGCTGTGCGATNAGCTAAACCTTTCCTCTGATGTATTGCGTGATGTCACAGACACAAACAGTTATATTATCGACCTTACAGTTTTGTTGAGGAAAAGGTTTATTTTTAAAATCTAAGAAATTTTAAAACAAATGCGTCAGACAGACATGTGGACAGGTTTCCACCATGCAGTTCCACTTTCAGCTGACAGAGGGGCTGTTTAAAAGAACTGCTGCCTTTTTTTTGTAAATGTTGAACTGAGCAGTATACTGAAGCCACATTAGATCATGGAAAGAAAGCCAGACAGAAAGTGCATGACTGCAGGTCATGAATTCATTTGTCTTGAATGGAGTCTGCAAAAGGAATGTTGTGAGTTTCCCACATCATTTCAGCTCTCTAAAAGCAGCTGAATACAAGTCTTCTCTCCCATCTTTGTATAAGTTGCTTTAAGTACAATGTATGTACAAACTGATGTAGATTCTTATTCAGTGTCACTTATTCTTCTACACAGGATGTAACAGAACAAATAATGAGGAGCTGAGGATAGTGATGGTGGGGAAGACTGGGAATGGGAAGAGTGCCACTGGAAACACTATTCTGGGACGACAGTGCTTTGAATCAAAGTTCAGTGCTAAGTCTATGACTGTAGACTGTTCCAAGGGCAAAGCTAAGGTGGATGGGCAACAGGTTGCTGTCATTGACACCCCGGGCCTGTTTGACACCAGGTTTGGCATGGATAAAACAACTACAGATATATGCCAGTGCATCTCTTACGCTGCTCCTGGACCCCATGTGTTGCAAGTTGCAGTTCAGGTATGAAAATGAGGCCAGAGGGCAAGCTGAGGGGTTTAATCCATTATATCCTCTAGTAAAAGCTGGTGAAATGATAGTTGGAGGAATTAAAGCATTTGGAAGTTTATTGGGGAGCTTCTTCAAGTGAGTGGTCCCAAATTCAGGTGATTTAACCAGAGAGGAACCCCTCCAGAAGCTCCCACACATAGGAACATAGGAAATATAAAAAATGAATTCCATCCACAGAACTATAATCACAATTTAATTTTTTTCACCATCTGAGTGAATGATGAAGCTAATTTTATTTGTTGAAGTAGAGATACATACTGCAGGTTAGTAAGTCACTCATCATATCATAGTCTCAATTGCCATCTTGTGTTCTTGTTTCATCATTTTTTGAATATGGCCTAAAGAGATATTTAGTGTGTAACATTTAACACTATAACATGTTTGCATATCATTAACGATTTTAAGATATTTTCATTTCCTCACTTTGATTTGGGTCAGTCTTACTTCAATATATATTGAATATTGCAACTGTTTGTAAATCCTTACATTATTTCATTTTGTTTTCTTGTTAATCACAGTTTGTCATCAAAGCATTCATTTCATGGGTTATGTTGATGATTTATGTCACTCAAGAACAAATATGTGTTCATGTGCTGAACTTAATTAGAAATAAAGATGTGATGTTAAGACTAAACCATTGTCAAAGTAATAATTAACTGTCCAATCAAGAGTTCAAAGGTCACAAGTAAATGCTTTTTCAGGAACTTGGAGTCTTACACTGAGCCAGTGGTTGACACCCTGAAACAGTCCAATTAATTTCAAATAACTGTAGATCAGGAAATGATAATCAACAACTATCAAATATATTTTTTAGAAGAGCAGCTTTTTTTCTCACAAACTCCCTGGAATGGCAAAATGTTGGTTCCATTTTATGGGGCTGGGGCTCAGTGTAAAAAAAGGCTTTTTACTGGTCCTACTCGTCATCCTCAGTTTGACAGACTACTTTATATGTAACAGTATTTCTTTACACTCATGCACACACACACACACACACAATACATTCAAACACGTTAACATTATTTTTGACTGCACAAAGGGATGACTAAATGTGATTTCATTCGGACTATAAACCTGCAATAACTGAAACAAGCAGAAAACAAGTTGCGGACACAACACTGACATATCATCGCCTTTTAAGTTGATATGGTGATCTTCTTGGCAAACAGTTGCTTATTTACAGATCCAGAAGTTACGGAGCAACATTATCATTCAATAAGAGTTGTGTTTCACTGCTGAGGGAAATATCTGACTCTTTAGCTGCTAAATGCTCCACTGTATTCGCCATCTAGTCGCTAACTGTGTGTGTCCGCTGTTTGGTGCTGAGCAGGTAGTATACAGTGGGTTTTTAGAGCTTTTTCACAGCTGCCTGCTGCGGCTAAAAACAACGCTATTGCCACACTTAAGCTTAAGACCCAGTTAACAATTTTCACCACTTCTGATGCGCATGCCAAGTATTGTGAGTTTTCGAGTATCCCTAGCCCCTCAGAAATGCATTTGAGCTCTACAAATAAAAAGAAATTCCCTGAATAACGATACGGCCTTCACACCAGTCGGTGCTCGGGCATAAAAATCATTTTCAAGAGGCATTAAAAGATTTACTCTAATCACAGACATTAAAATCAACAGATCATTGATAATCATCCTTTAAAAAATGTGTCACCTAATCGGACATATTGACTGCTGGATTTGAAGTAAAACGCACAATTAAATAAATGAAGCTTAAGGTTATTATTGCCATTTATGAAAAACGTAATGACAGGATCAGGGAAATCAGTATTTCAATAACAATAAAATGAAAAACACAAGTTGTGAGTTACTGTATATAAAAGGTGTCATCCCAATACAATGGCTTGACTCACTACACAAACTAAAAATCATACAAGAAACATAAAAGTAATGGCTAATAACTACCAAGTCAAAAGTTTGGTCTCCCTCCATCAGCAATCAAGTCAATATATCAAGGCACTGAACGTGCTCTCTTGATGTAAGTTGCATATGTCTAAAAAAGCCAAAATGCCAAATGTAAATGCAGAGAACTCACCACAGGATGGAGGTTCATCTGTTCCATCACTGCAGTCTTGGATGGAGTCACACACCCAAGAGTTGGGGATACACTTCCCTCCATCGCAGCGGAACTGGTCCGGAGAGCATGTGCGACCCGCTGTAGCACAATAACACAAATCCACCGTTGCACAGATTCAGATATATAGCCACGTAGAGTTCAACTGAATCTACTCAGCAGGTAAAACATAAAACTTTGTGGGTGATACAGTTCTTACCAGCATGGCTCTCTCTCTCTCTCTCTCTCTCTCTCTTCAACTTACCGCAGAAGAGAGGATTCTCATCGCTGTTGTCTCCACAGTTGTTGTAGCCATCACAGAGGCTTTCAGGGTAGATGCAGATGTTGGTGCTGTCACACTTGATCTGGCCCGCAGGACACGTCCTGTCAGCTGGAGAGGGTTAAGGAGGGCAAAGATCAAAACATCAACATCAACATCAACATCAAACACAGAGCCAGTGGCAGTTCTGGAAGACTGGACACACGCCTCTTATTCAGCAACACAGAATCGCATCTGGAAGGTGGATATTGCAACTGCTGTGTTGCTGTTGCAACATGTGTTCAGTAAATATCTAATTTTCCACCATAATCAGTCCATCAGTTAATGAATCAATCCCTTGATCAGCGTAATCCTCACTCACGGCAGTTGATTTCATCAGAGGTGGCGTTGTCTCGGCAGTCGTTACGGCCGTCACAGACGAAGGCTGCACTGATGCAGCGTCCGTTGGCGCAGGTGAACTCAGTAGCAGGGTTACATGTGGGGAAGGGGCAGCCTTGCTCGTCACTGTTGTCACCACAGTCGTCTGTGTAGTCACAGACGTAGCTGAGCTGTACGCAGCGGCCATTGTCACAGGTAAAGTCCATGGCGGAGCAGGTGTGGAAGGCTGGGCAGGAGGAACAACAGAGTGCTCATTTACCTTCCTGCCATGATATTTATGTTTTAAGTAACGAAAAGCTGCAACCAACAGTCTAACAAACAGACATCACTATTTCACTAATATCATAAACCACAGGCAGTGAGAATTTAAAGGGTCAAAGCCAATAATAAGATTTGTGTCTCTTTCCCAAGTTGGCATTGCGTAGCCCATTTTATACCTAATGGGGGGTTAAAATGCCAAAAATCGTCAGTGTTTATGTACATTTTTAAATCTGCTTGCTTACTTGGTTTGCTTCTATCTGTCCACTCAAAATAGTAACCACCCTCATCTCTCACCACACACTCTCTCCAGCTCATCCGAGTTGTCCTGGCAGTCGTTGTAGCCGTCACACTTCCAGCGTGCTGAGATGCAGTTACCATTAAGACAGGTGAACTGCTCTGGCTGACAGCGTTTCCCTGTGTCTTGGATACAGTCTTTGCCGTTGTTAGCCAGGTACCACTTCCCCTGATGAGGACACTGGCACTCTGGGCCCAGTGGACCTGCAGGAGAGATTATGGGAGGTGAGGGAATTTAACAATGGAGAGGAACTGAAAGGAACACAGAGATAATCAGTCTTTTTAATTAGTAGTTCTGTGTGTTTCTTTGTGTTGTTTAGGATGTTCAGAACTTTCTCTACTTGCTCTGAAGTTTTCAAGTTAACCACTCAATTGAAAACCAAAACACCTAATATGTCTATCATGGTTAAAGCTTTAAGAGATTTTTATGTAAGATGTTATTTTGAATTATCATATTGCGAGGCCACAGACACAGTTTCAGGAACCAGAAATGATGACTCAAATGCACAAAATAACAGTCACTTCAACAGCTGCATATCAGGCGATCTGTCCTGAGAAAGTTGTATTCACAATTTTTATTTTTGAGGCAAGGGCACCTATATAATAATTTTTTTTCTGTTGGTTGCTGTGTAACTGTGTTGGCATTCAGTGCCTTGTTTACAAAGAAGCGTCTGCTCTTACCAGGAACACAGACATGACTGCAGCCTCCGTTGAACTGCTGACAGGAGCTGGAGCATCTCTCCTGCTTAGATGCGGCATAAACATGGATGTCATTTGGTCGGAACTGCAGGTCTTGGGCCAGCACTGCGAAGCCAGATCCATCGTCCTTACCAGCCCTAAAGACGGCTCTCTCAGTCCAGTCAGTCCAGAAGATGTCCTGTTGGAAGACAGTCATGGCGTACGGGTACTGGACCCCCTGCACGATCACTTGTCGGTTCTCGCCAGTCAGAGTGGCCCGCTCAATCTTATCTCTGGGGGAGAGTAAAGGAGTTGTCAAAAAAATATGAGCAGTATGGGATCTGCTGCAAAATAGTATATATAAAAAAACTGAACATACAATGAGGAATCAGCCCAGTAGAGCATTCTTTCCTCGTAATCCAGAGACAGGCCATTGGGTGTTGTCAGGCTGCTGTTGATGATGGCAGTGCGGAAGTTTCCACCCAGTGTGGCCCTCTCAATCTTAGCTGGAGAGCCCCAGTCAGTCCAGTAAAGGTAACTGGGCAGAGAGAGCAGAGTGAGAAGGGAGGAGAGGAGCTCATGTATATACAGTACTTTGACAATCACACCATAGTGAGTACAGCATTCACTACACCTATGCCCATCTATGTATTTGGTAGTGAAGTAATGGTCTGCTGCTTTTACCCATAGCAGGGGTCAACAATGATGCCTCTGGGGCGGTTTGCATGGGCGATGATCGAGCGGTTCATCCCATCCACCCCCATGGATTGGACATTGCGGCTATAGTAGTCAGTGAAGTAGAGACGCTTGTTGACCCAGTCATATGCCAATCCCTCTGGGTCATCTAAATCTGAGCGGTGTACAAAGAAGAGAGGATATTGAATAAAGAGAGACAAAAACAATGATAAGATCATGAAGGAAATGAGAAAATTAAACAGGATGAGAGAGGAGAGTGAGAATAAAAGGGGAAGAAAAATATATTACAAGATGGAGTCCCACAAAAGGAACACAGTAACAATAAATGCTAAACTCACTTGTAGCTAAAATAACAGGCGGGCTGGTGATGGATGTCGTGGTGATGTAGCCAATTCTGCTCCGACCAATCCCCATATACTGGGCGAAGAAAACTCGCTTTTCCTTGAAGTCATAATCCAAAGCCATCAAGTAGTAGCCCAAGTTTACTGTTGGATAGGGGCTGCTGTGATCTGCAGGGTCTAACCTCAAGCTATTCAATGTGTAGTCTGTGGTGAAAACTAGAAATTCATCTAGTCCGTAACCACATGTTACTCCATTACTAAGGAGTGACCCATGTGCACAACCACATTTTGGTTTCTCCTGGCCAGGTATGGCAAAGCAGAGCTGCTGGCAGCGTCCGTTATCTTCTTGACATGGGTTGAAGCCCACCTGGTTGGCAGATGTAGGCTGGACATGAGAGTCAAACACAGTGACATCCACCAGCCCATCAAGACCATCTCGAATTACCTGGTACCATTGAAAAAAAAAGTTTTGTTATGTAGTGGCATGGGCGTAGCACAATCACAGCAGGAACGCTACTTGTTTTCAACTAACTCTTACAGCTGTCAAAAGAAGCAATGTCTCCCTCGTTAGCGCTAACTTTAGTACTTTCCTGAGAGAAGACAGCATTTTTACATGAAAAATTATTGAAACGATAAATCGGTTATCAAAATAGTTGACAATTATTTTTCTGTCCATCGACTGATCATTTCAACTCTACCACCCACAAACCCAGCCTTCACCTACGTCATTCCTGATATAAAATTTGATATTTCCCGTTGTTAACTGGTATTGTAGCTAAATGCTATTCACTACCCTCCAGCTATCTGTTTTCTCTAATCCCAAAGGGAGGCTTTCCTTTTTGTCCAGCCAAAAGAAAGATTACTTTTTGACTGGACTGGAAAGCTGCTTTGAAATGAGCCATTATTGCCAAGGTCAGGTAGATCAGAGCTGAATCAATTAATTGATCACTTGATCGGCAAAAAATGTATCAGAAACTATTAAGTAATTAAGTATTAACTAAGTAAGTTTTTTGTTTTTTTTAACAAAAATGACGAACATTTGTTTGTTCCAACTTGTCAAATTACAGGATTTTGTGCCTTTTCTCTTTTATGTCATTATAAACTGAATATCTTTTGAAAACAAGACATCTGATATCACCATCACGGACTGTAAGAAACTGTAACAAATTTACAATTTTCTGATGTTTTATAGACCAAACGATGAATCGATTTAATTGAGAAAATAATTTGCAGATCAATCAAAGATGAAAATAATCATTAGTTGTAGCCCTAGTGTAGATGCCATAAAACTATGACGACAATGTGTCTGACTAACTTTGTAACTTTTTAATGTTTATGTGCATGTGTGTGCAACAGCAGGATACTTTGGTCATAAATTGACTACAGTCCCTGGCATATTTGAGCCCACATAATGTGTCTCCCAGACAAATTGTGTAACTTATACAAATGATTTAGTTATTTCAATGAAAGATCACAAAACAGCATCATCATGAGAGCTAAAACTGTGTGTTAAATCAAGCGGATTTAAGCCTCACCACTGGCTGGTCGGAACTGGCAGGGTCCTTACTGGCCTGGAAGAGCTTCCCAAGCTTTTTATCCACCCACAGCATGTAGTTTCCAAATATAGCCATTCCTGTTGGTGATGGATACCGGCTCCCATACCGGACAATCTGCCTCTGTGTGCCATCTGGGGCCATTCGGGAGATCATATCAAGAACGTCATCTGTCCAGTAGAGGAAATCACTGGTGTAATCAATGGTAAGGCCACGAGGTGAAGCCAGGCTTTCTGATGCCAACACAGTGCGGTTGGTGCCATCCAGCAGGGCTCGCTCAATCTTGGGTGTTTGGCCACCATCAGTCCAGAAGAGGTAGCGAAGCTTGGGGCTGACAGCCACGTCACGTGGCTGGTCCTGGGAGGACTTGAAGAGAATCATTCGGTAGGTGGTGTTGATGGCAAGCACCTCCAGGAGGGTCTCGCTCTCAAAGGCATTGGTAAAGTATAAGTTACCTAAGAAAGTGAATGGAGCGATGGAAAAGACGAGAAAGATAAGATTACTGCAAGCAGAGAGATACACAGCTACATTGCTTGACAGGGTAACATAGGGGTTTACTTCTGCATGATATGAATACACTTTAGGGAATTATATTAATGTATGATCTTTACAAGTTTCATGAAAGTACTAGTTTATATTTTTGCTTCCCTGTAAGCCTCCCTGTAAAAATAATTGATGAATGAAGGGATGGTTGGATGGTTGAGTGGCTTCATACCCGCAACCCAGTCTACAGCGAGGCCCTGGATGCCTCCTCTTCCAACGCCTGAGGTGATGACAGTGCTGTAATACCCTCCATCTGTTTTGGCCCTGGAAATGCCCTTGTAATAGGTGGAGGTGCTGTTGTCAGTCCAGTATACAAAGCCGGAGTCGATATGGAGGTCCAACTTGTCCTTAATGGAGTAGGAAACTGCAAAAGATAAAAAATGCAACTTGTACCAACTGATAATTTGGTATTTATGGCCAGCAATTTAAAGAAAAAGCTGTACAATATGCAGAACAGGCTAGAATGTCATAATGCAGAAGAATATTAAGCCAACATACATCCACCGACAGGTACCATAGCCTCAGAGTGATCAGAGCTGTTTATGTGGAAGCCACGGATGTAGTTGGGGGTGGAGACAATTGCGAAAGACTCATACTGTTCACAGCGGGAGCCATCTTGAGAGGGGTTAAAGCCTGTAGTGCAGGCACAGGTCTTTTGATTGTTTGGTTTTGGCAGACAGAGGTGGGGGCAGCCCCCATTGTTGGAGCTGCAGGCGTTGGTGGTACCTGCTGAATCTGAGATGGGACAGAGAAAGAGAGTAGTGGAGGTAAGCATTACTGGATCATATGAGCCCATATTACTGTAATGCAACTGCACAATTGAAGAAGATTTAAAGAAGGGAAAGAGGGTGCAAATTGAAAAATGACAACTTCCTACAACAAATATCTTTGTGCTGTGCAGAGTCTCTGTAGAATCTCTCCACAATTTCAATGGTATGTAAGAGAAAATATTTTATTTATTTTATTTTTATTTATTTATTTAATTAGGTAGTGATAGGGGAGAGATGACAGGAAGGGACGGGAGCGAGATGCAACAAAGTCGTTGCAGTTCACGGTTGCTGACTTAACCCCTGTGCCATGGGTGCCCCTTTCAAATCACGTTTTTTTTAACTTAGTTATTTCTGTTGTGTTTTTATGTTGTGTTTAGTTGTCTTATTGTTATACACATTATAACTGTGTTTTAGTAAAGATATATTTACAAGAATTATATTATAAGTTCATCATTATTATCATCAGAGCCTTTATTATCAATTTATTTATTTAGCATCTGCATGTATGAAAACATATGCTGCACTCTGAATATTCAGGAAACAAAGTCATAGGGCATTAAAAGGTATTAATTCCTCTATTCACTACTACCTTATCAACTTGTTTTTTCTTATAATTGATAATACACACACACGCAGGGAGGTGAAATCACAAGAGAGAGAAATCTTTCTCCCAATCTTTAAAAATGACAGATTATTTACTTATTCTGATAAAAAAGGACTGTAATAGTGAAAGGCCTAATCAACACAAAAACTACATTCAAAAGATGAAATACAAGTGGTGCTGTGTGCCTTCAAGAGGACACTGAACTCCTACTCCCTCACTCACTAGCAGTAATTACCTGCTGCATAATATAACAGTCTAGATGAAAATACCAAAAAAAGTTCAAGGACAGACACCTCTGGATTCAATTAAAAACCAGTGAATCCACGTACTGTCTCTGGCATGCACTTTGAGGGCACGCAGGCCAGACATGCCGCTCCTCATCACCACCATATTTGCACCGGTGTCCTTGTCCACCCTCTCAATGACCTCGTAGTCCAGGTCGGTGTAGTAGAGGTGGTTCTGGTAGATCGTCAGCCCCCACGGATGGGACAGGCCACTCACCACTGTCACCCGGGTTACTCCGTCTATGGTGCCACTCTCGATCTGGGCAAACAAGAAAGGAGAGCAAAGAGGAAGTAGTTAATGAAAGTAGTTGAATCAGGACCATGATGAAGATGAAACTACAAGCAAAAGATTAGCACACGTGGTGACATAACAACAAGTGAAACATGAGTAAAAAACACAGGCTTCATCTGACACATTGTTGTATACTGTGGTAAGTATTAAAAGGATAAGGATGAAACATGTTTCATTATGAAATTTACATTGAAGTTTGGTAAACTGCAGCAAAAAAGAAAAGGTGGGTAAACTCATTTGAGGAGAATTTATTCCCCTCAACATCCCAAAAATGCAGCCTGCACTGAGATGTACTGTAACTGACTTTTTGTTCGTACTCTATATCTTGACCATGTCTACTGTACATACCACCCCTGAGCCCACCACACCCCAGTACAGTTTCGCGGTAGAGATGTCAGCGGCGATGAATCCTATGTTAGGCAGATTGCTTGTGTAGAGGTTCTTGAGGTTTCCTCCATCCATGTCAGCACTGCCAACCTTTGGTGGAACTCCACTGCCTGACCCCTTGTCTGTCCAAAACAATTTCCTGTGAAGGAAAAGTGTGAATGTGTAAAATTCCTCTCTTGGAAGAACAAGATTCAGAATATACACAGAGAAGATAGATAAACATTGTTTTTCAGCAAATAACCCTTAGGTTTCTTTTCTCAGTGAACAGATGCTTTACCCTCGGGCTGGATCCAGGGCTATTCCAACAGGCTCTCCTACTCCTTCTGGTTTACCAGTGGAGGTGATGAGGGTCTTTCTATAGTGCTGGTTTCCATCCACACGGATAACCTAAGCCAAGTGTAAAGTTTTGTTTGTTTACTTGCACAATGACGATGCAAAAACAGAAATTAAGTGATGAAACACCAAAAAGTGCAGGGTAAGATGAAATACAGTCAAAGAAAACAAAATAAATATACACTAAATAAATACAATACACAAATTAAAGAATATTAAAGAAAAACAACACTATAGCATCCTTACCTTTTAAATAATTTACATAATTTTGTCATCTGAGACTAATTTTGGCAATGTTGTATTGTATTGTATTGTATTGTTAGTAATCAACAATCATTACTTATCATCATTTTGGTCTCAAAATGTGCTTACCTCTATGGTTTTAACAGTGGGATTGGTGTAATACATTATTCGGCTTATCCAATCAAAAGCCAGACCAGACGGTGAGCCCATGAAAGCAGCTGGAGCAAACTCAGACCTGTTGGTACCGCTGGTTTTCACTTGCCATATAGAACCCTGATGTTAGAGCAAAATCAGAGACCATGCTTCAAAACAAGCCTTTTAGAAACAGCAGATATTCAAATAATGCATAAAAAATAACCTAAAACAGAATGAAATATGCACAAGTGCACATCCGTAAATTAAACATAAATGTTGTGGAAATAATCAACTCAAGCAAGGCATTCTGCAAAACCTTTTTCTTATTTTCTACAGGGATACTACTCAAGTATTACATAGGATACGATTTACACAATTGTCTGTCATAACACATTTTAATCAAAAGCTCACATCACAATAAATTCATTATATACCACACATTTCTCCACCGTTCAATTTAACTCCTCCACTCACAGTGCTCTGCACCCAATAGACAAACTGCTCCTGGTCATCGAAGTCGATGTCCCGCCCCTGGCTGATGCCAGACACAGGGACCATTGCATTGTTGGAAGGGTCTGCGGGGTCCAGAGGAACGCCAAAAATCACTGAATCTCTCACCACCATCAAGAAGGGAGTCTCATCTAGAATAAAACAGAAGTACACACGATGAGAGGAAGACAATAGTCACACAAAGGGCCGCCAAGCTGTAGGAGAGAACATACATTTTATCAGAAACACAACAAAATGAATAGAAATCAAATCTATCTTTATATTCCTCCACATGGTTTATATATACCAAGATGGTTAAATGCTGTGAACATTGGTGCAGAGAGCACTGTAAAAAAAATAAAAATGACTGTAAAAAAAACGTACCTTTGATACAGGTGCGTTTGTCAGTATCCAGCTTCCAGCCAGACTGACAGTGGCAGGTGTAGTACCTGGGTCTCAGGCCTGACAGCAGGCACAGCTGAGTGCACAGGTGTTCGCTGCATGGGTTGGTGGCTAAATACAAAACCACACGGTCACCTTCAATCTTTACACTTGGTATGAGTTTTGACACACTATTTCAACATACTATCCAATTTGTCATACTAAAATGATAATTTGATGCAGGCATTGTGTGTTATTGTGAGTTTTTATATGCACCACATTTCTTTTGTTTGTTGCAAATCCTTGTTGCAGCTTCTGATGTGCACTTGAGGATTTTTGTAAGAAAATTTGTATTCCTTAAAGACACGGCAACAACACACAAGTTTGATACACTTCAGAAAAGTAAAAGTATCCAAGTGAGATTTGCTGTTTAATTGGAGGTTACCTGTGGGCTGTTTGATGGGATGGTCCATAACAATGCCCATTGGCTGGTAGATGTTGTTCATCAGAGTGGTGATGTTGCCACCATGGAACTTGTTCGTCCTCATCACCTTGCTGGTGTATCGCTCCGACCAGTAGATGTTGTCCTCGAAGATGGTCATACCATGTGGGTGCTGGAGAACCTGGAGTGAGGTGGGCATGCACAGGGGTGATGGTATTATAACTTACTTATCCAGTGAATGTTCATTTTAACCTCAGATGTCCATTTCAATACCACCCTTATTCATCTTGATACATTTACACCCATTCATACTGTATGTGGGAACTAGCGACTATCTTATAACGAGTCACTGCTAAAAGAAGGTGGTGTTATACTTACATTTTTTCTGATTTGCGTCACATCTCAAATGTTCAGACTACCATCTTACCTACCACATTCAGTCTTCAGTCAGTTTGTCTATGTCAGTGAAAATTATACTAGTATAATAGTATAAAGGTACCAAACAGTGACAATTATCTCTGACATGAAAAAATACTTTCAACAGGTAAAATTCCCTTAAGAAACAAAATAGGCACAAAAAAAAAGATGACTTTGATTCATCTTGTTGCATTGAAGTTTGAAACAGCTTCTGTTGTCCTCTTTTTTCTGGTATGATTAATGGTTTGTCACTATGAGTAAAAGAACCCCTTTGCTTTTTCTCAAATAACTGAATCAAATTAAACCTACCATGTCACTTGCCATGACCTGATGGCGGTTATTGCCATCATAATCACAGTAATCAATATATTTGAGGTAGGCGTCAGCAAAGTAGACCCTGCGCGTGGTGTAATCCAAGGCCAGGCCATTGGGCCAATAGAGCTTAGTGCTGACAATGACTCGTCTCATGACTCCATCCATGTCGGCCCGCTCAATCCTGGGGTTCTGACCCCAGTCTGACCAGAACATCAGGTTGGTGCTGAAAGGAATGACAGTGAGATACGGAGCTTTGATAAAATGTTAATTATGTCTTGTGATGTGTTGTTTAGGGGCTCAAAGGTGTTGGAAGATTTTATAAAGAATTCTGGAGCTAAACATAAAATTATAAAGACAACAATGTAATATCAAATTAAAGACCATCTACATGCTCTTGTCAGTTTTTCCCAAAGAGTCTTACTTACTAGCTACGGGGGTCTAAAACCAGTCCACGGGGGCTGGTAACATTCTTGGTCAGGAGGACTTTCCGAAAGCGACCGTCCAGAGTGGAGACCTCAATGTTCTCCATTACAGAGTCAGTCCAATAAAGGTTCCGACCCACCCAGTCCACAGCTATACTCTCTGGTACCATCAGACCAGAGGAGAACACCTAGAACAACAGGGACAAATTTAACTGAGAATATAGCACAGTTCAATTTAGTTTATGATGTGTTCCTGTACAGCAGGTATGTTCAAATTCTACCCGTTTGAGGAGTTTTGTGACCAGTGGTTGAAATATCTTGCTTTAATGCATCTGTGCCAGTTCTCTTACTTCCCGTCTGTCGGTGCCGTTCTGGTAAGCACTCCATATCTTCTTCTGCGAGGCATCAGCCCAGTAGATTCTGGATGTTGTGCGATCAAAGTCCACAGTCACGATGCTTGAACCGCTGATCACTGGACTCATCTGAGGTGGTCTGATGTTGATCCGGTTGGCGATGATCTGGCTACGCTTGGCAACCAGAAGTACAGCTAGTGCTGGGTCTAAGGGCAAAAAAATATCTTGTTTCCCACCAACATCTTATCTAAAGTGCATCTTTGTGTGTATGGGTCCATGCTCCACTTAAGGAAGAATTTCACAAATGAATACTGTGCAAATTAATAGTATTCTGCTTTGTTTGCATGTACTGTATCTTACTATGTTACACCTTGCTTTAAATTCCTGTAAATGCTGTATTCAGGGCTTTTTTAGGGCCATAATATCATTGAAAATCTATTTTCCCTTGGTATTAGATACATTCAGCATTGTTTATCTGAAGCTTTACTTGTAATGTAATGTTTGTTGCTTACTAGCAGCTTTGCAGGTGCGTCCATCAGGCTCTAGGAGATAACCATCTGAGCAGTAGCACCTGAAGCTTCCTCTCTCGTTGTAGCACTGCTGGCTGCAGAAACCTAGGATTAGACACTCGTTGATGTCCTCACAGGTCTTGGAGTCATTGAGGAGCTGAAATCCTGTTGGACAGGTGCACTGAGCCCCAAATGGTCCCTGGACACAGCCGTTACTGCAGCCCCCGTTGTTCAGTGCACAGTCATCTTGGTCTTCATGAAATTACACAACAGTGAGTTAGTATGGTGCTGTATTTGTTGTTGCTGACTTTTGCTTTGATTTAGATTTCTGTTGTCCTTTTTAGTGGCATTTGTCTTTATGTTTCTTTTTATTTTTGTAAATTAAATTGCAGTACGTTTAAGCTAATTTCCTGCAGTCTAATATGTTACATATTTTAACCATGCTCTTTAAATCATATAAACTACAAACACTATAACTTCAGTTTATTCTGTTTTGCAGGAATACTCTTTGCTGAAGCTTAAATATAATATATAATAAACTCACTGCAGATAGGTGACTCATCTGCTCCATTGGGGCAGTCCCTCTGGCCATTGCACACCTTGTCCAGGTCAATGCACTCCTGGTCGGTGGGGCACTGCCACTGTCCGGAGGGACAGCTAAATGGAGGGGTCGGGCAGTTCTGTTCATCACTCATGTCCCGGCAGTCATTATCGCCGTCACACAACCAGCTTGTCGGGATGCACATCTTGTTGGTACACTGGAAATAGTTGGGTCTGCAGGTGATAGGTGGGCAGGAGTTGTGTTCGTCTGATCCATCCTCACAGTCCGGATGGCCGTCACACTCCCACTCGTCTGGTATGCAGAAACCATCCATCTGGCACTGGAACTCGTCATTGTGACAAAGGCCTGGACCTCGAGTGGCTGGAGGGGCCACAGACATTTAAAAATGACTGAAACTGCAGTCGCTTTCTCTCAGAAATGTCAGCAAGTCACCAGCAGAAAGTGAAACACTGAGCATCACGACAGATGTGTAATATCTATTAATCATTGATTCATGTCAATCACAACTTCCTATCAGATTGAATAATACCAACAATAAAGCTGACAGAATTTCAAGTGGTGTGATCAGTCATAATTATATCACTAATTAACACATCTGAGATAATTAATTTTGTTATGTATAGCGTCAGTCGGTGTTGCTAGCTTACGACAGTCTCGTTCATCAGAATGGTCCCCGCAGTCAAACACTCCATCACACTGATATCTCGAACTGACACACTGGTCCCCACTGGCACAGGCAAACTCATAGGAGGCACAGGAAAACTCTTGGAAAGGAGAAAAATAAGAAACGTAAAAATGAATCTATCTGGCTCAATAAGGAGGTGTTCCGTCGTACATAAATGAACAACATGAGTAAAACAGAAACCAACATGGAGTGAAGTTACAGTGACTCCTACCACAGTTTTTCTCATCAGAGCCATCCAGGCAGTCCTGGTCTCCATCACACACGTAGGAGTTGTGGATACAGCGGTGGTCAGGACACAGGAAGTAGGAAGGAGAGCATGTAGTGATGGTTGAATCTGTAAATCGCAGATACAGCTCATTCATTAGAATTTTGTGACATTACATTTACAGGGAGACATTTGTTTGCACAATATTTTATATATAGTAAAATCACACTGAGTCTGGTGACTGTGCTGAAAATGTCCCTACATACTTACTGCAGTTGTGTTCATCAGAGCCATCACCACAGTCATTGTAACCGTCACACAGCCATGTTCTAGAGATACATTTGTTGTTATCACAGGTAAAGTAGTTGGCGGCACAGGTGGTAGGGAGACGAGTGGGACAGTTCATTTCATCAGAGCCGTCGCCGCAGTCGTCCATACCATCGCAGAGCCAACTGGACAGGATGCAGTGCCTGTTGTTGCAGGTGAACGCTTGTGGAGAACAAGTTGCTCCTAGTAAAGATACATGAGGCAGGGAGTTGGATTAATCAAACTGTTTGCTCAATAACTTCTTCCACTACTCCTCAAACACACACATTTTCTTATGCATTCACCTGTATCAGTGCAGTTGGCCTCATCACTCTTATCTATGCAATCAACAATTCCGTCACAGCGGTAGGAGTTGGGTCTACAGCGTCCTTCATCACACTCAAAGGCGAGGTCGCCACAGCTGCTGTCAGGTGGGGGAACAGAATCGTCCTTGATGCAGTCCCTCTGATTGGTCTGAAGTTTCATGCCGTATGGACAGCCACACACTCGACTGAAGGAGGGAGTCGGGAAACAGAAGTGACTGCAGCGCCCGTTGGGCACCATATTGCACCGGCTAGTGAATGCTGTCAGGAGGATAATGAAGAAGCAGTCAGTGGGTTTCTGGATTATTATATCTGACTGACTTACAGCTCAACTATCGCCGTGGCCCTGCAGTCATTGATTATTCTGGTTTGAGAATGTGATATGGCTATCATCTCTTCTTTTCTAGCTCCATTTTGTCACTGCTCTCCCTTCCTACTGGCAGTCAAATCCCCTTAGTCCTGTTCATATACACAGTTATCTGGTTTTTACTTAACACTGTGCATCAGCTACTGCAGGACTGGAGTGTTAAAACTATTTGCAGACTCCAATGCTTCCCTGTGTGTGAACTTACTGCTGTGGAGGTCAGCTGTGTAGGCCTTGAGATTCATGATGCCGGTGATTCCTTGTCTGATCCTAATGTTTCCTCCTCCATCCCTCTTCCTCATCTCGAATATTGCTCTGGTCCTTGTATCAGACACATACAGGTAGTCTACAAGACAGAAATAAGTGGTTCAGTACTTTAAAAAAAAGACTTATAAAGGTAGTAAAAACAAATCCGCATTAAGAAAATATAATAAATAATAAATAAAATTCACAAGTAGCTGTATTACAGTCATTTTAGAACAGGCACAACAAATGTCTTATTAAATTATGAGCTAAAACAAGTGGCTTATTACATTTTATTAGTGTGCAACTGTGTTGAATGTGCACAACAAAGTACACTATATAAACTCATTTTAAAAGTGAGAAATGCTGAGGCAGTAGTATTATGATTTCCCAAAGAAAGTTTGGACTTTATGTTAATTAAGTAACTTTTACCAGTCAGTACAGAAACAAAGGTATCACACACAAAATTCCCATATGGCAGAAAGGAAATATTTAAATTCATCACTTGTATATAGTATTGAGCATTAATATTTTAGATGGGATATTCTGATATCATGACAGTACATTAATTCAAGTAACCCTCTGTTCACCCCTGTCTTAATCTGAATGCAAATAAACTCACAACTAAGAGAGTTTGGGAATTTTTAGAGGTTTATAATACAGTTTGGGCTTTATTGTGTCAAAGCTGCAGATAAACCTGAATAACATCATCTACAATTTGAATACTATTGTGCTGGTGTAATATAGGTCTATTAAAATAAGTGTGGGTCATGAGGAGAAACCCACCTGAATAAATTGTAAGAGAGTAGGGTTGAGTTATCTGGCCAATATTGGTAAACGTCTGTCGGTCATATCCTTCAATGCCAATGTGACCAATCTGGTCCAACTGGGAATCCACCCAATACAGCCTGTCCATCCTGTTAAAGACCGATCACAAGGAATTAACCACTGAAAATAAAAGAATACTGCAGCCCAACATACATTCTTTTTTTCCTTGAAAAAACGTGAAACTGTTCACTGAAAGCACATCATAATCCTGCAGGTCATCACTGAGCTTACAAATAGTCAACAGCGAGTCCATACGGCCATCCCAGTGTTGTGTTGACGAGAGGAACAGCATTGCTGCCATCAGTGAAGCCTTTCATTATGAACGCTGGACGGTACCAGTCAGACCAAAACAAGTAGCTGTGGATTTGATGAGAAACACAAGAGGACAGATCTGTTTAGTGTCGGTCAAAAACAGAATATAATGAAATCAGTTAACCTTGATGTCATTTTATGGATCATGATGTAACCATGGACCCTGAATATATTCAATTATGGCTGCAATTGACATTAAGTGGACTATTCAAAAAAAAATAAATATTCAGTATTTCTTTTTCTGTATTTTTCAGAGACAAAGTAAGTAGAAGCAATCTTTATTACTGAACTGGAGTAATGCAGTAGATTATTGTAAAAAAAAAATATATATATATCAAAACTAATTCTGAAAACACTGCATACGCAGGATATCGATGACAGGGACTTCTTCACTGCCATTTCTAGACTCTGATAATTGTAAAAGGTTGCAAACCAGTGAAGAGCAAACCAATCACTCTCTTGTATTTGCACCTGATAAATTTGAGCACTCACCCTGCGCTGGGATGCACTGCGATTCCTTTTGGGTTCCTCAATCCCGTCACAATGTCTCGTCTGGACTTGTCTGTGACTCTGAAGGCCACTACCGACTTGTAAGTGCTTGTCGTCCAAAACAAGACTTTGGAGGTCCAGTCGTAAGCCATGGCGTCAATTGTTCCTACTCTGTAGCCTGTCAAAATCTGTTGGACTGAGAATGCATAAAGAAAATCAATACAGTGAGGTGTGACACACAGGATTAAGAATAGAGCTTGAACTACAAAATGTAATATTATTATTATAACCAATGGGTAACAAATTAACTAACTAACAACAGAAACAAAAACATGATCTCTTTAGTACACAAATATAACAAAAATTCACCAGTGCCATTGAGATTCGACTTATAGACAAGCCCTCTGGACCTGTCGTTGTAGAAAAGGGCTTCCTCTTTGCCATCAAACTCCACAGCAGAGCCGGAGAAAGACGTCCCGAGCCCCGTGAGGGGCAGGGTGATGTCCTCCTGGAGGGATATGTTCAGTGGGATTCCCCGCACCCCCAGAGAGGTGGCCACCAACAAGAAGTCCTTCACCTCTGTTCAAGGAGTGAGTGGGTGTGGTTACTAGCAGATAAACATACTGTCTAAACAATTTAATCCTAAATCTCTACATGTTTTACTGATTGTTGTTCGTAGGTAATTGAGAGAAAAATATCTGAGAATGAAAAATGTGTTGTTGTTTTCTCACTAATTAAAAAGACGAGCATCCAACAGCAGAACTTCGAAAATATTGTGAACTGAGTAACAGACTAACTCTAAACATCAGGTCATTTTGCTCTCAATCAAGGGAAACTCACTAAAGCAGGTCCGACGGTCAGGCTGCAGGTCGTAACCATGGCGACACTTGCAGCGGAAGCCTAGACCGTCATTGTCGGAGCGGTGACTCAATACACAAATGTGCTGACAGCCACCGTTGTGTCTGCCGCAAGGGTTCATCACTGTAGGACATGACAAATGCGGTAATTTTATGACAGCATATTGGTATAGTATTAATTCATAAACATAACGAATGAGATTCAGACTGAAAGAGTGGGTTGCACTGTCTGTATTTAAATATAATTCTGTATTGAGCAAGGAAACCAAATAGGAAACATTGGCACTTCTCTGACCACTGAACTCAATCTGACTTGTTACAGGTTGGAAGTGGGTCTCCTTACCAACAGGTTGCAGGACAGAGTGTGAGACTACAACATGGCCCGGCCGCATCGCGGTACGATAGAGGAGTGCTTGGTTGCTGCCATTGAAGCGGTTGGCTCTCACCACACCCATCTTGGTCCAGTCAGTGAAGAATACGTGGTTTTCAAACACAGCAATTCCAAAGGGATGTGGAGCCTGGGTTCCACCATTGAGGACTATTTTCCTGGGAAACAACAACACCTCAGAATGGCCATCAAGGAGAGCACAACATGGATGCGTCATCGTTTCCCTTTTTAGTTTAAAGTTACTCTCCAGGTAAGGAAAAATCTTTAATGACAACATTTTCAGTGCAACCTTTACCTGTCCAAACCAGTGTAGGTGACAGTCTCCACCGTGTCAAAGTGGCTGTCAGACCAGTAGACCCTCTGGGTGACAATATCTAGGGTAATTCCTGTTGGAGTGCCGAGTCTGCTCTTCACTAGCTCTATACGATTACTGCCATCCATGAAGGCACGTTCAAGCTTCATCTGCTCATTGGAAACGCCCATGTCTGTGAAGAACATGTAGCTGCAAACAAACAAAACATAATAAAAATGGGATGCTATATAAGCTATATGATGCCAAGTCAAGTGGATGTAAAAACTCTTGGTATAATAGAATGATTGTTTGTTGTGTGGACAACGACATTTATTTGAAAGTGCCACTGATTTATTTTGTATTGGACCATAAATTGGCTGCAACGGATTAGCTTAAATGATGATGACAACAAGTAAACATGTCATCCCCCACAAATGACATAGAGCAGACCTTGGACTAGTCTTTACCAACTTTCCCCCAAGTTTCATTTAAAAGAAAAACAAAAATCAGACCAGTATTATATCAGCAATGACCTTTCAAAGTACTGATCGCTTCCCCCGATGTCATTGTGCAGTTAAAAAAAACGCTAGTTCAGATTATAAAAATGAATACTAATATTCAGTTTACTACCAATATTGACATGAATCACATAGTGTTACATAGCATTGTATTATCTCATTAAAATCAGATGTTATCAACATGCAGCCTACGCAACAATGGCTGATATGGTTTGCCATGTGCGTTCCATTCTCAGCAGATTCTGAAGACATAAGCATTTAAACCCACCCCACTGTAGGGTCCAGGGCGAGGCCATGAGGAGTCTGCAGGTTTTCAGCCACCAGTGTGACTCGATTCCCTCCATCAAAGTCACACATGTCGATGCGCTCCATCATGGCCTCTAAGACATAGAGTTTGAAGTTGATCCAGTCCAGAGCGAGGTTCTGGACATTGTGGACTGCAGCAGTCAGAATCTCCTTAATGTTACCCCCATTGTAGTTGGCAGAGTATACCTGGAAAAAGAAAGAAAGGGTTTGGGGTTAATGGTTTTGTCTTCCCAACTCAACTTCTGCTTTAGTGCCCTTATAAAAGCATATAAGCCACAGTTTATACAATAAAATATTACTGGGATACACAAGTACCTTGTGTTTTGCAATCATATAAAGAAGCTATGAGGAAGCTAAGCAGAAAGAATAGTCATCAAAAATGTCACAAGGCAATGATCCAGACTGACCTTTTTGGTATATGTATCACTCCAGAACACTGTGTCGCTGTGCCAGTGGTAGGCCACCCCTACAGCATAACCTCTGCCCTGGGACGGCACCAGAGTTCTGACAAAACGTCCATGTATATCAGCCATCATCACATCACCGCCATTGGTAAAAATGAGCTGTGGCAATCCAGCTGGAAAACACAAGTACCAGACCTCAGCAGTGAAAAAAGTTATAGTCATCTTAGACATTATTACAAAAAATATACATATATTGGAAAACCATCTGTGTCACTGTAAAGAAAAACGTGAACTTTTAGTAAATGTCCTGTTGAAAAAAAGAATTTAAATAAACATTGGCTCTCATCAAGATTTTGAGTCATGATCTCTCCTTGTGAGCAACACACCAGAAATTGCATGGTCACTTTACAGTATTGTCTCCTTAACTATGTTATGTTGATCTTTGAAACACCCCACAGATTATGCAGCAGATACATATCATATAAAGCTACTGTGTGATGTGTGACTCCCTGTACCTGACACATTGGCTTTGCAGACATGACCCTGCTCCAAGACGTATCCATCAGCACAGCTACAGTGGTGTGTCCCAGGACGATCTTCACACAGCTGGTCACAGATCCCCCAGATCTGACAGTCATTGTAGTCTAGGCAATAGAACAAACAGCCATTTTTTTATGTTTAACACATTTGGACAAGGATCTATACCAGTAATTTGCAACCAGAGTGCTGTGAAATTAAGCCAGTAATTGTAGCTTTTCAAGGCTGTGTCATGTTAAAAGCTAAAACAAAAAGACTGAGACCATTTGACCAAAAGTTTTGTGCACTGTTCATCAATACAAGCTGAAGTTTAACACTAAAGTTCTTGGATACTTCTGGGATAAGCTAAATTAAATACACATTACAAAATATGGTATCATGAAATGTATCCACGTTATCCTGGAAGTAATCATGACCACAGACTCCAGTTCCATCAATCACCTGCTGTTTTGTTGAATAGCTCAGCTTTCTCCTGTTGCTTGAATACAGTATACGTTTAAAGAAGTTTCCCAGAAGCTGTGTGTGCCGTCAGTAGCTGAGAATCGACTTCTATCAACAATGCCACAAATACAGATTTTGTTTTCACAAAAACAAGATATATGGCACTTACCTACACAGGAACGGCTGTCATTGGCTACAATGAAGCCATCAGGGCAGTAGCAAGCACCTCCCTGAGGAGACAGGTGGCAGAGGAACTCGCAGCTCAGGGTGGAGCATTGCTCCAGGCCTGTGAGTAAAAATCATATAAATCAACATCATGGTCAAATCAAGGTTACAGTTTAAAGTTTTTACTTGGGATCATCTACGCCGCTTTGTCTGCCAAAATGTCATTATCAGTATCGTTACCAGCATTATAGCCATCATCAACTAGAGTCTGGAGGCCATTAGTGTTCACCTTAGGACAAGAACCTGAAAAAGAGTTAATCTTAAACCAGGTATGTGTGAGGACTTTGATAAGGAAGGAGAAAACTATGATCCCATCACAATCTCAGCAGCTGACTTCTGAGAAACATTTACGAGTACAAGACATTATAATGTCTAAAACCCTTACACCTACATTTACAACCTCATGACAGTGCTGCAAAGGTGGGATGTTCTACGCGTGACTAGATCTCTTTCACTTAGGCAGCATTTAATTCAGTGTATTTCTTCTGATCAGGCTATTTTCTCTGTAGGCATAAAGACAAATATAAATAGGCATACATTGTTGCAAGTTTTCTGTGGTTTAGCGTGGGACTCGTGTGTAGATTTCTCTAAACCATATGAAAAATGTACATCTTTGTGACTTACTGCAGGTTTGCTGTGCTGTGGAGTTGGTCTCATCTGTTCCTCCAGGACAGTCAGGTTTGCCGTCACACACTTTGTCCACTGGTATACATGCTGTCGAGCTTGGGCATCCCCACTCACCAGGGTAACAGCCTCGAGAGTTACTATCTAAAAATCCATAGAAACACTTGTGATTATATTATGAATTAAAAATATCTCCACCTACTATTTTGTAAGTGATGCTATTTTGATGATGTGTCAGAATTTGAACTTTAACTTTTGAAGAGTGGATTCCAATACTCTACAGTATCCACCGTAACAAAAATGTGCCCCATGAAATGTATCATTCAGCAGTCATTATGTCAATGAACCTGTCCAAATACCCAAAATACACACATTTTTAGACTACTCTTTACATTTCTTAAAAGTCTTGTGCTAAAATGTTTTTCAAAATGAATTATTACATCATTTGACAAAGTCATTTGTTTCTCTGTGTTTTTATCATTTTTGAGTGAAACTCCTCAGCTATACCAACATGATTCACACTTGTGCAATGCTATAAATATTAGTCCACCTGTATGAACAAGTTTTCTCACCACATCCTCTCTCATCACTGTAGTCCCCACAGTCGTTGAACTTGTCACACACCCAGTGCTGAGGAATACAACGGCCACTGGAACATGTGAACTCATTGCCACCACAGCTCTGGTACGCTGAAGAATAAATAGATAGAACTCGCATTTATGCTGGCTTCCACCATTTTACATTTAAAATTTTCAACACTTTTTTCAAAACGTTATTTTATGATCGTTAAGAATAAACAATACAAACAATACAACACACAATAATTGCACTTCCAAATTTTCCAATCGATGAAATGTATGAAATGATTTTGGGATGCTTGCCCAATTTTTGGGACTTGCATGTACACATGTAAATGTATTTGTAAATCTATTCAGAATAATGAACAGTTTGTCTTCTAAACAAAAACAACAGTTGCCCATCTTTATATACAGACTGTAACTAAAAATATGGGGCCTATTTTACTTTCATTTTACAATTATTACTTCAAAATACTGAAGCAACCTGAAAATAAGAAAATCCTGAATTTTTGGTTTAGTGGGATTGCAATTCTTCCCTTTATGTTTGAAAAGCAGGTTGGTCTTTTAACAAGATGATGTTATCATCTTAACTACTGTCAAAACAAGGTGAAATACTGTAATTATGATACAAAACAACCTCATGGTCATTAGAGTTGCACCTCTGTTGAGTCACTTTCATCCTTACCACAGCCTTGCTCATCACTGTTGTCCCCACAGTCATCCCAGTGGTCACACACAAAGGAATGTGAAATACAGAAGCCATTTGCACACTGATACTGGTGGATGGGACAGTGCTGTGTCGCTGAAAATTAAACACAGTGGCTGAATTTAAGAAGTGGTCAAAACATGTGTGAATAACTGAGGCCCACAACCAGCCTCTAGTTAAGTTACCTAAAGTATAAGCAACCTGAACTGAAGCAACAGTAGAATAAGTTTCAATTTCTGGGTCAGCAAAATCTCGAGGAGGATAAATTTAAGAAGAATCAAAGGTACAAGGGTTGAACTTTCGTAAGTAGCCTACATTTAATTATAGTCCTGTTACCATAAACAACAGCTAAAATGATAATCTTATCTTATGGACCAAATGAAAATGTATTACAGGAAATAACTGAACAGATACATACAAATGATGTGGATTTCCAACGCTAGTTTGCGCCCATCATAGGCATAAGATAGATGATTATGCTAGCTAAGTTAGCTATCGACACATTCAAGTTAGTCAAATAGCCCCCTAATTGTGTACAAAAAACAACAACATAAGATCGTTTGACAACACTTACGGCTGTTTTGAGGACATTTACAGATTCTTGAACCACTCTTTTATCCAGCTGTCTTTTTTTTTTTTTTTNNTTCTGTAACTAGCTAGATTAGCTAGTTGGGACTTAGCGTAAACCAAACAAAGATGGCGGCCGGAAGTGACATTCCCCCTCCTATATTGTACAACACAAGAAAAGTTTTAATGTCCTGTCATAGAAAATATTATGGAAAATAAAACTAATATATAATAATAATAATAATAATAATAATAATAATAATAATAATAGAATAGCATTAGCAATCATATGATTATATTATGAATTAATTATATTATAAAGTATTGTTGTTATAATAATAATAATTATTATTATTAATATGTTTTCATTTTGCAGATAACATGTTGAATATGAGCAAGTCACTTCCAGCAAACACTCTGTGTTTGGCTGTGGTCCGAATATGTATTAGAGCAACTTAATGCACACAATGATCATTTATTTTGCAGCAGTGTTTTTCTCTACACCATGACAGCTATGAACTCCTTTTAATCTAAACAATTCACTTAATTTTGTCTGAGCGCATGTGCTGTAGGCCTACAAATTTAAGGTCAGATACAGAAATCACTGGTAAGACACTATTTTGCACAGAAAGCCAATTTATTTTGGGGGAAACATAATGCTGCCCAGATTCTTTTTTTTTTCTGTATCTGCAAAACCAGCACCCCCAATTAAACACTGGAGTTTGCTGTGAGTTTTGTCTACTCACTGCAGTTGTATTCATCAGAGCCATCTCTACAGTCCTGTAGCCCATTGCAGTGCTGAGAGTTCTTGTAACAGGCCCCATTAGCACACGTCTTCTCAGTGCAACTTGGATAGTCTGCAAAAAACACAAGTTGAATCCATTAATTAAAAGGCCTGTCAGTTTTCAGATTGTGAATTACGGACTGATATCAAAATAGAGTGTGATAAGTTCACTGTAGAAGTCTTACTGCAGTTGTTCTCATCAGAGTTGTCCACGCAGTCCTTTACACGGTCACATCTGTATTTGCTGGGGATACACTGGCCCTCCTGGCAGGTGAACTGGTCTGGGCTGCAGGTCCGTCCACCTTAACCAAGAGTGGTGAGTAGGTTTTGTTTCAAAATGCTATGTTGCAGGGGGAATTAGACTTGTGATTTGGAATGTGAAAAATTTGTTAATTGATATTATCATTGATCATTTTTGTTTGTCCAGAAAAACATTTATCAAGAAATCACAGTAAAACCTTGAACCTATAAATCTGTTTCCTACTAAAATACTAAAAGTAAATGTCTCATAAAGTTTGGGACAATTGTTTTCTTACTGAAAGGCTGACGTTTTATAATAGATGATGTGGCCACCTAGTGGTTTTACTCTTCATTACTGCACATGAGCAGGCAGCTTTTTGGACTCCAGGATGTTCCTTAAGCTTCTGAATGATATAAATGTTTACATGCTGTGCTGTGGGCCAATGTTCAGGACACATTATATGAGTTTTTGAAGAATCACAGCACCTCTTATTCATAGACCACATTTTCTTAACAACATCTCATTCTTAATAACAGCACATAAACAATCACTCATACATACCACAGGTTCTTTGTTCATCTGAGCCATCGATGCAGTCTTCCTCCCCGTCACAGACAAATCCCAAAGAGATGCATTCACTGCTTGTCACACACTTAAACTCCTGCGAGGTACATGATGGAGGTGCTGCCACAAAGAACAGAACAATAGAAGAGTTTACACATATATAATAGTGGCTCTATGTTCGGACTTGGTTTTATGTTGCTTTTTTGCAGCGAAATTTTATTTTCCCATATTATGACACAGGCATTCACATATGTCTGTGTGGTGAATTTATAAAACCACTGGGTTTTTATACAGGTTTTGCTTGATACTGTCTGTTTTCAGTGATTGGTTGTAATACTCACGACAGTTCAGCTCATCGGAGTCATCTGCGCAGTCTTTAGTCCCATCACACCTCCAAGCTATGTCGATGCATTGTCCGCTAGTGCACTGAAACTCTGTGCTGCCACAACTTCCTGCAGAAAACACACACAGAGACAGAAGGATAAAACATCTGTCATCATTCATCTTTTTATGGGCATGGTGTGGGCTCGACCTGCTTAGTCTTAGTTACAGAGGTCATTTACACATTTAATATTTTTTAAAATACACTCAGTGATGGTTGCACTTTTAAATGTCAGGTGTCCATGTTGTTTATTTTACTGTTTCCTTCACAAATGAGTTACCATATTTATGACAGCTGCAGCCACACTCTGCGTGCAACATTTGGACCTTAAAACATGTGATTCGGCCTTTAAAGGATAGTTAATTCTTCACCATGAATGAACAGTCCATCTTATGACCTTGGAGTATACAACCCATCATTTGAAATAGATAATTGATGTCTGAATCAGCACAGAGATGTGCACTTTGTATCGCTTGGACATTCATAACTTTTCAGTATTTTGTGAAATTTCCTTTTGAATGTACAATAACCCCACAAAAGTAAAACATTTGTATTTTGTATTGTAAATAACTAAACCGAAAACCATGTATAGGCATGAATTTAGGATTTCCTTCGAAATCCTTAATAAACTTTTTTTTCTTTTATTCTTTGCACAATATTTTGACATCACACCTTTTTTTAAATATACTGTAATAATATATATAGACAATTGATATAATAATTTCAAAACAGCTAAAGTGGTCAATAATCACATGATTTTTGATCATGTAATAATTTGTTCAAAGTGAGTGTCAAACTACTCAAATCTCATTTAAGCATAAGCAGCTTGTGTAGCTCAAAAATAAAATCCATTAAAACTCAATATTTTGGTTACAATAGCACTTTGATGATGCAAATATTCTAAAATCCCACTTCTGACCATTACCTAATACTTTTATTCTACTCTCATTACTTAGCTTTAACATATTGGTGACTAGAAAATGTTATGTGTTAAATATGTTGATGTTAAATATTGTTGTGAAATGAAGAGTATACACATACCTCGAGCAAGTTGAATTCCTTGGGACAGCAATAGAAGAGATAGGAGATGAAGACCGTTAAGGTCCATAATTTAATTCTGGTGTTAGTTTGACAGAGTGTGGACACTCATGCTAAACCTGCCTCTGTTAACCCAAATGAGCCTGGGGAAGATACTGCCTTTGGGATCGAGATGTATAACCCAGAGCATCCAGCAGACCAATAATGTGACATGGAGTAATACAGCTTTTTATGGCTTGCTCCTTTACATAAACTTCATCTAAGATTAACTTTTACCTGTTGGTATGTTGTCTACATCAGCAAGAAAAAGCAACTACTCATTTTTGTGTAACGCTGCAGCAGGAAGTTAACACTGCCTGTGAAAAAACCAAGGTGAATAAAGAAGATGTAGTTTGTGTTTTTATTTCTACGCCCATTTATAAAACACCAACACAGCAAAATTTACATGCTTTATTTTCTTAATAACCCAAAAAATACAAAATCCCTGCAATAAACATTGATAATACTTTTGTAATTGCATGCAGGGAAAGGTTGGTATTGCTGCTTTAATATTGGGTTGTATTGCACTACTTTTATTGTGCATTGATGACATTTTCTGCATAACCACATGTGCATCTTTATAACTGCTTAATTTGATTTATGCAGATGGATAGTTGAGGTTTCGGTATATCTATGAATTCCACCCTGTTTCAGCAGAACAATAAAAAAATAATCATTAACTTAGAGGAGCTGTGTGTGTGGCGTGTTAAAATCAAATCATTGCCACATAATTAAGACATCATCATATTTACGGTTATCAAACTAGTGGCAGCTTCTACTGGCTTCTTTATTGCATTTTACAATACTGACCTTGTCACAGTAAATCTGCTTACAGTAGTTGGTTTATAACACAAAGGAATATTGCTTTGTGGCAAAAAAGAGAAGTGATCGCGGTTGGCTATTGGCGTAAAGTCTGTTCTGTCACATTTATCCTCCTCATTAGACTGAAAGAAAACTGTAGCTTCACTACAGTTTTCTTCCGTTCATTTGGACCATCTGCTTTGGGAAGGGTTATATCAACAATTCAACAAATCAGACTTCCCACAACACAGATTATCTGTTCCTTACAACCATGTGTTCCCAGTCACTGAAGCTTAAAATCTTGTGTTTTTCTAACTGATACACCTGTTGTTGCACGCTACTGAGAAATGGCATTTGTTACAATGTGTTTTAAAAAAATTCAATTCAATTTCCTTTTGGTATTTTTTCCGTTATAACACTGAAGATCTACAATGATATGTTTGTTCTAGAGAGAACACTAAACCACAAGAGGTTACTCTAAGGTTACTGTCTAAGGACATACTGAATGTCCTTTAAAGCATGTTTTAGACCATGTGTCATAAAAAGGAAAGTTAACCTGCAGAGCACATAGGCACCTAAATCCTGTGGACGCACAAACCATAATCAAACCATAATGTATCGCACTGTATGTCGACCCTGTTTTAAAAGCGTTTGTCACTAAAACTGTGGCGCCCTCCAGTGGCCGTATCAAAAAATACACTGTGGTTGGGTAGACAGAAGTGCACACTGCAACCACCTCCACACAGATGACGTAGGGTAACATATTTGACTTGACAGAAGCAGTTAAACAATAATAATAATGATGATAATAATAATAATATTATATTGATATACAGACGGGTGACAAATTAAAGGAAAAACCAACATAAAGTGTCTTAATAAGGTGCTGGGCCATCAGATGCTGCCAGAACTGCTTTAATGCGCCTTGGCATTGATTCTACAAGTCCCTGGAACTAAATTCAAAATAAATATCAGGATAGAAGTATTTCATCATAGGATAAAGGTGATCACTCAGACCAACTATGTATTGATTTGCAGTGACTCTTCCCTCTAAGGGGACAAGTGGACCCAAACCATGCCAGCAAAATGCCCCCCACAGCATAACAGAGTTACCGGATCTGCATTTGTTATGTTTCTCCACTCATTTATTCAGGTTTTTCCTTTAATTTGTCACCCATCTGTAGATAAGTTGCTTAATAATGGATGTGGCTAAATATTGCATAATGCATAATAATGCATTTGCATTAATGCATGCCATGTGTGTAAATCAAATACATCCAGGGTATCAGGGTTGAAATGTTTGATCATTGCTGTAACATAACTTAGTTAACTTTGTTAATCAGTTAAACCTTGTAAAACATTTAAAACACAAAATAGAACCAGCAAACTTAAAGTCGTATATTTGAAAATAGGGTTTAATCTATTTAAACGTTTTAATGGTTAAAATAAATTAAATAACATGCTATTATGAGTGACAAAGGAAAACTAATCTAATACAATGAGTGGTAAAATATTTACAACATACTGTTGAATAACAGCATGGTATCAATCAGACATGAAAGTGGCTAAAAATAAACAAAATATACTCTCAGTTATACAAAATAGAACATCAAACTACTTCAATGTGGTAAACATTTTACACAAATCATATTGAAATATATAGAGGGATTGACATGCCCTGATTTGGAGGAATAACTCATTAAATTCTATTAGAACAAAAGAAACTCTCATTCACAAAAAATTAATTAAACATGAAATTTTGACTCATCATAAACCTAAAACATTTTCCATAGAAAGTGATTATTCGTAAATTCACAGGCAAGCAAGACAATAACTGGTCAGGAGAATGACATCAAACAGCTTCTCATCTCTGGGTTTCAGCCCGATGTGAGTATCAGTTTCTGGTTCGATGATATTAAACAATTAGACATTCTTAGGTAAGTCATATTTTGATTGATTGACAATAAAAATATTGAGAAACCTTTGACCCAAACTTCCACAAACATTACAGATGCAGCCATCTAGAACTGTTGGCTGGTCCATGACAGGGCCCATGCGGATCCGTGGCAGACCCCAGCTGGGTGCCTGCTGGGTCCTTGGCTGTAATGAGAAATAAGCTGTTCTCATCATATGTGATGTGTATCAGAGAGTGTGCTTCCCAGAGCATATTTTTAGTAAAGTGCTTGTTATTATCAACAACTCATAAAACACTCTTAAAACCTTAAGAACAATTTTTTAAGGGACTTGCGGACTTTCTCCCTGGGGGACAAAGGATCAAATTGCAGTTACTGTTTACTGTCTTTGTTTAATTTTATGTGTTTACCGTCAATAAAATTGTCTTCTTTCATAATTTACAACAAGGCACAAATAATTGTTGTAGACAGCATTTGTTTGTGTTTTGTGGAAGTGAAAGTTTGTGAAAGTGTGAAATCAGTTGAAACAGACCCTGTTGTTCACAAACATCTTCGTATCTTGGCAGATAGGCCCAAACACATTAGCATTACAGTGAACCTTTTTGTTCACACTTAAGAGTCTTGCTAGAGTTGTAGCGCGCTCCCGTCATCTCGGTCATTTGGTGTAAGGTGGTCATAAAGTCTGAGCTGTCTTAAGTCAGTCTGTTTCTCGTCTTGTCCTATTTCTAGCCTCGCCGCCCCTGAAAAAATGCATTTTTCCCCCCAGAGAAACAGCTGTTTTGTACTTCAAAACAATGTTGGCCCAACTACAGATGTTATTTACTTGTTTGTTGCTTGCTTTTCACTGTAGTTTTAAGTGTTTTACTTGTGCCTGTATCTACAAGGCAAAAATTTAAAAAATAAATAAATAAATAAACTCACTCCCTGCTTGTACACCCCAGCTCCTGTAGTATCAAAACTACAACTACTGTAAGTAAACATACTGACCAAACCATGACCTACACAAGGAAACATGACTATGCAGTGTACTGTAGTTGGTTTATGTGTGACACCGTGTAATTGAAAACATGGGCGTGTTTACAGTGGAATCTAGACACACCCTGTCAGGAGACAGGAGAAGAGGGGGGAGACTCCCTGTAGTGGCTGTAAGAAAGACAGGAGTTATTCATGACAGCTTATAATTGGTCTGCGTAGACCCATACTGTGCGGGTCAATGTGGTGAAAGGACATAACTGCCCTTCGGTACAGTAATATTCATTACTGCACATTTGATTCCAAAGAAACTTCAACAAGTTTTGATCTGGGTAAATGTCACTGCTGGATCAACCTTTGTGGTTCCTCATTAATTGAACCATCTTCCATCGTCGTGCACGTAGTAAGGGTTGGTCTGGCCTTGGCTTGAAGCATATGAGTTGATCTGAGCTTGATTCTGGCCATAGGGGTTGTTCTGGGGTCGAGCCTGAGCGTAGAGACTGCTCTGGGGTCGAGCCTGAATATATCGGTTCATGTCATCTTGGTCGTTGTATAGCGACTACAATGAAAAGAAAATTTCTTTATGAGTGAGTTTTTCATTTCTTTTCTGCTCAGCATTCTACTTTGGCTCCTTCTGTTCCATGAACTAAAACCCTTTTACTCACCGAGTTCCTCCCCGCAGTGCTCAGGTTTTGCTGGCTGTTGCTCGGTGTCATTTCCCAGTTGGTCCTGCTGTCCCAGCTGCTGGTGATTGTGGCCCGTGGGATCCGAAGCACCCCAGCATTGGCAAAAGTGTTTGCTGACCCATTAACCTGGCTGTTGGCGAAGCTGCTGTTAACTAACCGACTGAGGTAACTTTCCCCAATGTCTGCATTTTTGTTCTTCTTGGAGCTCTTCTTCAAGGATCTAAGATATTGAACAAAAGTATATATTACTGTGTACTGTTGGTGTATCTATATGACTGTATTATAGTCTGTATTACATTTGTAAATTGACTTTTCTTTAATTCAGAATATTTGCAAAAAGTGTTTGCTAGGTTAAAACTACCAGGCTACCTTGTCACAATAAAAAATAATAATAGTTCATAATTAATGTGCCAGGTTACATAAAGTCAACGTACAGCGTGACTGAGACAGAAACATGGCAAAGACATGGCAGAGGCAGTAATGAATGACTGGAAGTGAGTGAACAAATACATGAGAAACTCACTTGCGAACCAAGAGAGGCAGAAGAATGAATGTGATGAGCAGCAGTCCCCCGAGCACAGAGCCGACGATTACCAGCGTAAGCTGCCATGCTAACAAAACACAATGACAAGGACATCAATGACAGGGCTACGCTATTGGAATGACTTTAATAATACTTTTTCTAAAACAGAACCTATAAAGTGCTTCACAACAAAGGCAAATAATAATGAGCTCCAGAGGGAGCTGCGCGAAATCTGATAAATTGCAGCATGAAGTCAGCGTTTCGAAATATCATAGAAGGCTTGCAAACAGATTCCTGCCCTCTATTCAGGTATTTTAGCACAGAAATCATGTAACCTGTGTCCAAAATCTGCTCACAAACATACAGAAGTGTACACAGTATCTTAAACCATATTTTTACTTTCCATGCACTGATAATAAAGGAATATAAACTTTCTGTCTAATGTGTTGAAATGTTTCAGCATGATTTAATGTAATGTAATGTTACAGCACTGGAGGAGATGGTTCCATTTATATGAATCCATAGCATCAGTTACTTTCCATCACTCACAAAGTAGCACAACTGATTGTTTAAATGCGTGTTGTTTTGGATCACAACTATCAAATAGGGATTTCTTATGTTTATTTATTTCTTTAATTGTCATAATTTTTTTGTTGTAGTTTTTGCCTTCACTGTCAAACACATACTGGATACTCACAATCACTGCAGTTCAAACCAGAATAACCAAATGGACACCTGAAAGACAAGAAGAAGAATTTTATTTATACCCAAGCTCTCTACAAACACAAGTCAAATTTACAGTGGCTCTCGGCTTTTACCTTTTACTGATAAATACTAATTGTTAGATTTTCAGAACATGCTACGACATTTAAGCACTTACTTGGCACATTTTCCAGAACTGTCAGGTATTTGGCCATTGGGACAAGCCGCTAAAGTAGAAAAGGCTGAGTTAGTTTGTAGTTCAGATAAAGAAAGGTTATTATATAACACACACACACACACACACACACACTCACACACACATACACACACACACACACTTCTACTCACTAAATGCTCTTACCAATGCACATTCTGGTACTGAAGTCTGTCTCAATGTAGTTTTCCAAACAGATACAGTCATAAGATCCATCTTTCGGGACGCATTCTGTAGAAGTCTCATCACAGGTTTTATTGCTACGACACAGGTCTTCCACTGTAAATGAAGGAAACAAAGGAAGATAGTCTGAGTACACTTAACTTAAATAAGTCCAGAGGCTCAAAATATGCACAAAACTAAAAAATAACTATATGATATAAACTGTGGTCTGAAATGTACAGTATGCTGACAGCAGTTGAGGAATACCATTATCGGTAAGACATTATTACTCATTGGCCAAATGATACTCTGTACACTGTACGAAGATCACTATATGTGCAATGACAGAGGGCCTAGAAATACATGTGTAACCAGATTTTAACATCAGAGCTTTGGCAGGATTTCACAACAGTACACCAATGTTTTAGAAGCTTAGCCCATTGGTCACCTTACCCAATAGCCTATCTGATGAGCAGATTGGCACTAAAATAGACAGCTGAAATGTGCATACTAATAATTTAACATGTTAAATAATAATAAGCCACTATCAGTATCCAAATGGTATGGCCAATCCCATACTGTGTGTTATTCCAGCCAAGAACACAAGATTGGATAGAAGAAAAAAATATTAATTTATAAACTATTGACAAATATACCCCAACATATAAATACTTATACAGCCAGCTACCATGAAGAGAGGGAGCAAAACATTAAGCACTAATTTTGCATGCAAGTGAGAGCAGCAGTCTGCCATCAAAGCAAAAGGAAGAATAGACCTTTTTGTCGTGTCACTGTAGGGTAAGCAAAGGTATAAATAATAAAAGTATGGACTGAATTCCATTTAGCTGCTTCGGTTTCACCCTCCTTGAATTGTGCATGCTGGCTCATATGAGTGGAGTGAGTACAGTATTGTTGGTATTTATATGGTATTGGAAATCAAAAAGTTGTATCAAGCCATTGACTGTGTGAAAATTAAGCAAATTGTCTAAGATTTATGTCTTCAAAGCCCAAGTTTTCATTGGAGTTCCATGTCCATTATGAATCAACAGCATGAAACCTTCACTCACTGTCGTATCAACAAAAAATAAGAACACTAGCCATTTATTCAAGTAATTGCAGAAGAATTGCACATAAAAACAATAAACATCACTGTGTTACTGTTGGTTAATGCATTAGCAGGCACACTATCTGACAGAGAACATTTTGATGCCAATCCTCTTATCATACATTTTGATAAAACTTTCTTTTTTTAGTCGTCCGCAGTAAGTGAAATGATCACTGGGCCAAAAAAAACAACAATAGATGGTTCTACATTTCACAGCCATAATAGCGACATACATGAACAAGAAATGTTTGATAGGACAAAATAAGACCAAACTGTTTGTAAATGATACTTTTTACAACTAATTATTATATTATTTAGATAAATCTCACCATCAAACTACATAAAGATACGTGTACACTTGTGATAAACTTACGTGTGAAGGTTCCTAGACAGCTCGAACACGTTTTGTCATAATCTACAAAGTCATTTTTAATGTTGTCCGCTGTGATGTCAGCATTTGCTATGAAAGAGATGTCTACATCTGCACTGACCCCAGTATTTGACCTCGACCAAACTTTGCTGTTTTGATTGGACCTGTAGAGAGAAAATCACACTTAATGATGATCATACTCTGCAATTATTAAGTGCAATATGCTGTAAATGNTTTAATGTAATGTAATGTTACAGCACTGGAGGAGATGGTTCCATTTATATGAATCCATAGCATCAGTTACTTTCCATCACTCACAAAGTAGCACAACTGATTGTTTAAATGTGTGTTGTTTTGGATCACAACTATGACATAGTGATTTCATATGTTTATTTATTTATTTAATTGTCTTTTTTTTGCCTTCACTGTCAAACACATACTGGATACTCACATTCATTGCAGTTCAAACCAGAATAACCAAATGGACAACTGAAAGACAAGAAGAATGGTTCATTTTACAATTCTATTTATACCCAAGCTCTCTACAAACACAGGTCATATTTACAGTGGCTCTCGGCTTTTACCTTTTACTGATAGATACTAATTGTTAGATTTTCAGAACATGCTATGACATTTAAGCGCTTACTTGACACATTTTTTGGAACCGTCAGCTTTTTGGCCACTGGGACAAGCTGCAAAAGTAGAAAAGGTTGAGGTAGTTTGTAGTTTAGATAAAGAAAAGTTATTATTAATAATTATTACACACACACACACACACACACACACACACACACACACACACACACACACACTTCCACTCACTAAATGCTCTTACCAATGCACATTCTGGTACTGAAGCCTGTCTCAATGTAGTTTTCCAAACAGGTACAGTTATAAGATCCATCTTTAGGGACGCATTCTGTAGTAGTCTTATCACAGGTTTTATCGCTACGACACAGGTCTTCCACTGTAAATAAAGGAAACAAAGGAACAAAGTCTCAGTACACTGCACTCAAATAAGTACAGTGGTACAAAATATGCACAAAACAAAAAAATAACTATATGATATGAACTGTGGTCTGAAATGTACAGTATGCTGATAGCAGTTGAGGAATACCATTATCAGTAAGACATTATTACTCATTGGCCGAATGATACTCTGTACACTGTACGAAGATCACTATATGTGCAATGACAAAGGGCCTAGAAATACATGTGTAATCAGGATTTTACAACAGTACATCAACGTTTTAGAAGCTTGGCCCATTGGTCACCTTACCCAATAGCCTATCTGATGAGCAGATTGGCACTAAAATAGACAGCTCAAGTGTGCATACTAATAATTTAGCATACAATATGTTACATCATAATAGGCCAATATCAGTATCCAAATGGTACGGCCAATCCCATATTATATGTTATGCCGATTCCAGCCAAAAACACAAGTTTGGATATAAGAAAAAAATATTAATTTATAAACTATTGACAAATATGCCCCAACATGTAAATACTTGTACTGTCACCTACCATAAAGAGAGGGAGCAAAACGTTAAGTACGTTAGCAGTAATCACTAATTTTGCATGCAAGTGAGAGCAGCAGTCTGCCACGAAAGCATTGTCGTGTCACCGTAAGGTAAGCAAAGGTATAAATAATAAAAGTATGGACTGAATTCCATTTAGCTGCTTAAGTTTCACCCTCCTTGTATTGTGCATGCTGGCTCATATGAGTGGAGTGAGTACAGTATTGTTGGTATTTATATGGTACTGAGATTTATGTCTTCAAAGCCCCAGTTTTCATTGGTAGTTCCATGTCCATTATGAATTGACAGCATGAACGCTAGCACGGTAGCAATTTATTCAAGTAATTGCAGAAGAATTACACATTAAAACATCATTGTGTTACTGCTGGTTAATGCATTAGTAGGCACACTGTCTAACAGAGAATATATCGTCTATTCTTATATTTTGATAAAACAGTAGGTGAAATGATCACTGGGCCAAACAAAACCCAAATCCCAACAATAGATGGTTCTACATTTCACAGCCCTACTAGTGACATATGTATATGAACAAAAAATGTTTGATAGGATAAAATAAATCCAAGCCATTTGTAAAGGATACTTTTTTCAACTAATTATTCTATATTTGGCAGATGAATGAATTAATTAATTTCAGACAGTGCTGCAGATACAGTATACAACATTTTGAAACAACAGCCTTCAGTTATGTTCTACCTTAAAGCAAATCTATTTCTTGTTTGAATATTGTTTAGATAAATCTCACCATCAAACTATATAAAGATACGTGTACATGTGTAATAAACTTACCATCAAAGGTTGAATTTCCCAGTAGACAGTCCGTACATGTTTCGGCATAAGTTTCAATGTCACTTGCAATGGTGTCATTTTTGATGTCAGCATTTGCTGTGAAGACGATCTCTACATCTGCATTGACACCAGTATTTGACCTCGACCAAACTTTGCTGTTTTGATTGGACCTGTAGAGAGAAAATCACACTTAATGATGATCATACTCTGCAATTATTAAGTGCAATATGCTGTAAATGTAGGAATTATGGTTCTAGATAGAGAGACAGTCTTACTGTTTGAGTTCCAGCACTATAGATCCAGAGTAACCGGGACAGTCCTCGAAAACAGAGTCCAGCTGTGATTTGTAAAGAAAATACCATTTTGTTTAGGCAACCATCTGACAGGGAATGCACAACCCCTTCAGATCAAGTTCACTCCTGGGATTACTTTCCTTTGATCGATATTGTGCAGCAACATTTTACATTCACATGCATCAGGTTTAATACCTAAGTGTAGCACAGGTGAGTTAAATGAACTATCGTTGTTGTCAGTGAACTCTACAAACAGTTCTTCTTCAGGTTATTTTTGCATCAAAAATATCAAACATCTTATAAGGACAAAAAAGTAAGACTTATTTATCATTTCTTAATTCCTCCATGATACAGCTGGCATATAGTCTGTGCTGGTGCACAAAATATTCTGCAGCAGTTAGCTGTTGGTTTGAAGATCTACTAGAAAATTAAATGTGTGCAAACCATGGATAAATATTTGTATCACTCATAGCTGAGTAGATGACGGATATTAAAAACATAGAAGCAATAGGTATGCATTAACTGCCTTTATTTCAAGCCTTCGCAATTTACCAAAATGAAAAAAAAACATCCACATTAAAAGAAGAGAGAGCTGATTGCTTACCTCGGCAATAATTTTTACTGAGGTGTCTTTAAATTCTGGTGATGTCTTGTCACTCATCTTTACATCATATGTTAATCCAGGCAGGTTTAGTTGTCCAGGGAAAACTTTGGCTAAAAGTGGAAAACATCATATGAGAAAGTTATATATACACTACTTTCATAGCCATTTATTTAAAGGAATAGTTCAAGAATTTGGGAAATATGCTTATTCATTTTCTTGTCGAGAGGTAGATGAGAAGATCCATCACACTCTTATATCTGTCCAATAAATATAAGGCTACAGCCAGCAGCTGGTTAGCTTAGCATTAAGGAATGGCAAACAGACATCAGGAAGTCTCTGTTCCTGTACTACATATTGTCCTGGACATAACCCAGACTAGTTGTTCTTACACTCTTTTTTGTGGATTAAACAAACAAAATATACTGTGTTCATTCAGAAGTGCTGGTAGGCAGATTTAGATACCTTTGGACCGAGCCAGGCTAGCCGTGTCCACCTCTTCCAGTCTTTATGCTAAGCTAAGATAACCATCTTCTGGCTCCAGCTTCATATTTATCGGAAACATATGTGAGTCGTTTGATCTTCTCATCTAACTCTCAGTATAAATGTGAATATTGCCCAAAACATCGAACTGTAGCTGTAAATAATTCATGAAATGATTATTACTGTTGAGCTGGTCTCGTAAAGGTGCTTATAATTCTGACTGACCTGATATTACCACACTTCAATGAAACTGAGCTAATTACAAATAATCGACTACAGTATCCCTAGGTAATACTACTCGTGTGTAACCAGATCATCCTGCATCCCACAGATACAAAGGGGCCTACACTTTGGTATTATAGTCAGTTCATTAAGTCACTTTATCATGGAGTAACAACCTCATAGTGGTGGTATACAAACAAATATTTACCTTTCTCACAACTTCTGCTGACATTATTGTAGAAATCACCCGGCAAACACAAGCATGCAAAGGAAAAATCAGCACGGCGCTCACAGGTACTCCCATCGCCACATGGGTTGTCCTCACAAGGATCTAGCATAAAATAAACAAACAACAATATGAGCGTTTAAAGCATTATATGAACACCTAAAAACACTGACATGTTGGAGACGGAGGAAGTTACAGTTTTTGGACAAAGGTGCAATTACCGGGAAGCTTTATGGTCGTAGGAACTGGTGTTGTTGTTGTAGAAGGTGGAGGTATTGTGGACGGACCGATCGGACCTTCTGTTGTTGTAGCAGCTACAGCTGTAGTGGTTGGAGCCGCTGTTGTTGAAAGAGGTACAGATGTAGTGGTTGGAACTGCTGTTGTTGTAGGAGCTCCAGGTGTAGTGGTGGGAACTGTTGTTGTTGTAGGAGCTCCAGGTGTAGTGGTTGGAACTGCTGTTGTTGTAAGTCCTCCAGGTGTAGTGGTCGGAACTGCTGTGGTTGTTGGAGCTACAGGTGTAGTGGTTGGAACTGCTGTGGTTGTAGAAGTGCCAAGTGTAGTTGTTGGATTTGCTGTTGTTGTAGAAGCGCCAAGTGTGGTTGCTGGATTTATTGTTGTTGTAGATGCCAGAATTGTAGTCGTAGGATTTGCTGTTGTTGTAGAAGCACCAAGTGTGGTTGTTGGATTTGCTGTAATTGTAGAAGCGCCAAGTGTGGTTGTTGGATTTACTGTTGTTGTAGATGTGCCAAGTGTAGTGGTTGTAACTGGTGTTATTGTAGAACCACCAAGTGTAGTTGTTGGATTTGTTGTTGTTGTAGAAGCACCAAGTGTAGTTGTTGGATTTCCTGTTGTTGTAGAAGTGCCAAGTGTAGTTGTTGGATTTCCTGTTGTTGTAGAAGCGCCAAGTGTGGTTGATGGGTTTACTGTTGTTGTAGNTGTAGTTGTTGGATTTGCTGTTGTTGTAGAGGCGCCAAGTGTGGTTACTGGATTTACTGTTGTTGTAGAAGTGGCAACTGTGGTTGATGGGTTTACTGTTGTTGTAGAAGCGCCAAGTGTAGTTGTTGGATTTACTGTCGTTGTAGAAGCGCCAAGTGTGGTTGCTGGATTTGTTGGTGTTGTTGAAGCACCAAGTGTGGTTGTAGGGATTGTTGTTGTTGTAGACGTCCGAATTGTAGTGGTTGGATTTGCTGTTGTTGTAGAAGCGCCAAGTGTAGTTGTTGGATTTGCCGTTGTTGTAGAAGCACCAAGTGTAGTGGTCGGAACTGCTGTTGTTGTAGAAGCACCTAATGTAGTTGTTGGATTTGCTGTTGTTGTAGAGGCGCCAAGTGTGGTTACTGGATTTACTGTTGTTGTAGAAGTGGCAACTGTGGTTGATGGGTTTACTGTTGTTGTAGACGCGCCAAGTGTAGT
>NTHP01000386.1:171301-192798 GCA_003416845.1 Oplegnathus fasciatus | reverse complement strand
CCAAGTGTAGTGGTCGGAACTGCTGTTGTTGTAGAAGCACCTAATGTAGTTGTTGGATTTGCTGTTGTTGTAGAGGTGCCAACTGTGGTTGTTGGATTGGTTGTTGTGGTAGAAGCGCCAAGTGTAGTGGTCGGAACTGGTGTTGTTGTAGAAGCATCAAGTGTAGTTGTTGGATTTCCTGTGGTTGTAGAAGTGCCAAGTGTGGTTGTTGGATTTACTGTTGTTGTAGAAGCGCCAAGTGTGGTTGATGGGTTTACTGTTGTTGTAGAAGCGCCAAGTGTAGTTGTTGGATTTGTTGTTGTTGTAGAAGCGCCAAGTGTAGTTGTTGGATTTGCTGTTGTTGTAGATGCTCGAATTGTAGTCGTAGGATTTGCTGTTGTTGTAGAAGCACCAAGTGTGGTTGNGTTGTAGAAGTGCCAAGTGTGGTTGTTGGATTTGCTGTTGTTGTAGAAGCGCCAAGAGTAGTGGTCGGTACTTCTGTTGTTGTAGAAGCGCCTAATGTAGGTGTTGGATTTCCTGTTGTTGTAGAAGCGCCAAGAGTGGTTGATGGGTTTACTGTTGTTGTAGACGCGCCAACTGTAGTGGTCGGATTTGCTGTTGTTGTCGAGGCGCCAAGTGTGGTTGTTGGATTTGCTGTCGTTGAAGAAGCGCCAAGTGTAGTGGTCGGAACTGGTGTTGTTGTTGAAGCGCCTAATGTAGGTGTTGGATTTGCTGTTGTTGTAGAAGCGCCAAGAGTGGTTGATGGGTTTACTGTTGTTGTAGAAGCGTCAAGTGTGGTTGATGGGTTTACTGTTGTTGTAGACGCGCCAACTGTAGTGGTCGGATTTGCTGTTGTTGTAGAGGCGCCAAGTGTAGTGGTCGGATTTGCTGTTGTAGAGGTGCCAAGTGTGGTTGTTGGATTTCCTGTTGTTGTAGAAGCGTGAAGCGTAGTGGTCGGAACTGATGTTGTTGTAGAAACACCAAGTGTAGTTGTTGGATTTCCTGTGGTTGTAGAAGTGCCAAGTGTGGTTGTTGGATTTACTGTTGTTGTAGACGTCCAAATTGTAGTCGTCGGATTTGTTGTTGTTGTAGAAGCGCCAAGTGTGGTTGATGGATTTGCTGTTGTTGACGAAGTGCCAAGTGTAGTGGTCGGAACTGGTGTTGTTGTAGAAGCGCCAAGTGTAGTTGTTGGATTTACTGTTGTTGTAGAATCGCCAAGTGTGGTTGCTGGATTTGTTTGTGTCGTTGAAGCACCAAGTGTTGTTGTTGGATTTACTGTTGTTGTAGATGCACGAATTGTAGTCGTAGGATTTGCTGTTGTTGTCCAGGCGCCAAGTGTGGTTACTGGATTTACTGTTGTTGTAGAAGTGCCAACTGTGGTTGATGGGTTTACTGTTGTTGTAGACGCACCAAGTGTAGTGGTCGGATTTGCTGTTGTTGTAGAGGTGCCAACTGTGGTTGTTGGAAATGCTGTTGTTGAAGAAGCGCCTAATGTAGGTGTTGGATTTGCTGTTGTTGTAGAGGCGCCAAGTGTGGTTGCTGGATTTTGTGTTGTTGTAGAAGCGCCAAGTGTGGTTGATGGGTTTACTGTTGTTGTAGACGCGCCAAGTGTAGTGGTAGGATTTGCTGTTGTTGTAGAGGTGCCAACTGTGGTTGTTGGATTTGCTGTTGTTGTAGAAGCGCCAAGTGTAGTGGTCGGAACTTCTGTTGTTGTAGAAACGCCTAATGTAGGTGTTGGATTTCCTGTTGTTGTAGAGGCGCCAAGTGTGGTTGCTGTATTTCCTGTTGTTGTAGAAGCGCCAAGTGTAGTTGTTGGATTTGTTATTGTCGTTGAAGTGCCAAGTGTGGTTGTTGGATTTACTGTTGTTGTAGATGCACGAATTGTAGTTGTTGAATCTGCTGTTGTTGTAGAAGTGCCAAGTGTAGTTTTTGAATTTGCAGTTGTTGTAGAATCATCAAGTGTAGTGGTCGGAACTGCTGTTGTTGTAGAAGCACCTAATTTAGTTGTTGGATTTCCTGTTGTCGCAGAGGTGCCAAGTGTGGTTTCTGGATTTACTGTTGTTGTAGAAGTGCCAAGTGTGGTTGTTGGATTTAGTGTCGTCGTAGACCACCGAATTGTAGTTGTTTGATTCGCTGTTGTTGTAGAAGCGCCAAGTGTAGTTGTTGGGTTTTCTGTTGTTCAAGATACAAAATGTAGCAGTTAGTAAATGTATATCTGCCAATTGCCAAAGTGTGCAGCTACAGCTAATTTTGAAATGGCAACAAATTGGACAACAAGAAAAATCAACTCCACCAAAGCAATCTATTTAACAGGTTTCCCCACATCTGGTCGATATTGATCAGGGTTTTTTTCTTTCTCTCCTACTCCTTAACTTTAAGTAATCAGACACTGTGATCCCCAAACCATTCCCTGACCCTTTATGTCCTGTTGTGGCCCTGAGGTCAGGGAATTTTAAGTTTGTATCTTCCAGAGAGCAACAGCTCATCTCTGTTTCTTAAAGGTTGACTTCTGTGCTGACTGCAGCTGCTCAGATAAGATGGGTCTGTCTCACAGTAGCTCAAGGTCAGGCAAAGGAATTCACCACCCTGTATTAGACACTACAACAGATATTCTGGCGTGTTTTAAGATTGTGTGGATTGGGGCCTGAAGAGACATACAACATTACCTTGGTTAACCAAGTTAAGCATCGTTCGAGTTTATGACTCAATATCCAATAATAGAATCTTCACGTATATTTAGCTGTATGAAGATTACCTTATTTGGAACGCGAAGCAATCTTTATGTTCCCAAAACAACAGGATAAGAGACGCTCCACCAGAAAGCATCCTTCAGAATTGAGGTGGCAGTATACTGTGTAAACTTGTATTGTTGAATCTCTGTTCTCCTTGGCAAAGCTTCAATAAATGCTTTTGCGTAAGACATCCAGGTCTCCTGAAACTTCTTCACTCTTGAGTTAACCGGCTCTTCAGAATTTCCCTCACAAATCGGCGTTGTCGGCAGGATTCCAAGAGAACAACAGACTGGTAAGTGCAAATGTTGTTTATTTTGTCTTTCTATGTCTGTGTTTGACGGAATCATAAAGAACTCTGTATTTTCTGCAAATTCGGCTGTGAACATCTAAGATCTGGATAAGGTCAGGGTTCAGTGTCTGGGGACAGTGTCCTGAACCCTCTGAGTGCGTTGCTCGGAACGAACGTGTCAGACAAACCTCTCAGTGGATTTTCAAATCAAAACTGAATAGTTTAACGTTCTCAGAAAAGATGGAGATCAAAAAGAGATCAAAGTGGTTAACTCAATGTGTTTTGCTATTACACAGAAGTTGTATAAATTAAATGTGTTACGTGTTGATAGCAGTGGTGGGCAGATTTGAGCAAAAGACTGTGGTGCGTGTTTTTTTAGCCCCCACAGCACCACAACAGTGTGGTTGTTTTCCGGGGCAGCTTCAGGTTGCACCCGACACAGATAATACCCACAGTGAGGTTGATCCCTTGGGAAGACGTTCTGGGGTAGGCTGAAAGAGGCTTATTTCGGTTAATCAAGACTGGTGGTGAATCTGTGTCCGTAGGGAAAAGGGAGGCTCCGTATGCTTCTGGCTAGGCGCCGATTTGTAATTGTGTACACAAGGTGATAAACTTTTGGAGTTTTTGCTTCTTAAGTCTCAAATTGCCACCACTTAAGTGACAGTTAAACAAATAGGAAGTGTGGAGACTTTTGGATGCTGCTGCAGTGTTTATTGATGTGCATGCTGTAAATATGAGTAATAAACAGTCCACAGCAGAGGCTAAAAAAAAAAGAATCTGAACCCAAAGTTAAGGTTAAATGTAAAAATTTACCAAAAGATAATAAAAGTAAAGATGTAAAGCAAAAGGTCAATCTGCCATTAATAAGCAATCAAAGATTCAATCACAGACAACGCCACAGAATCACGGCATTCCTGATCCCATATCACTCCATAAAGCAATGTTTTCCCCACACATGCCTGCAGGAAATGGAGGTAGACGGGAGGGGTGGACTCATGTTTTTCCTTTCACAGCGATCATGTGTGGATGGACAAAGGTGAAAGTCAAAAGCAAGAGGAAACTTTGTGCTCGGAGATTGAGAAAAGTACCAATGTTAGTGCTAAAACTCACAAATACCCTGTTGATTAGAAATTCCAAAATAGAGCTGATAAAGACAAAACACACAGACCAGATCGAAAAAACAAGCCTCTGCTATGTTACATTCCTGAGTGATTCACAGCCTCATCCCATAATAGGAAAATTAATACAACGTAAAAATACTTCATTACAAGTAAATAAATAAATAAATAAATAAATAAATGAATAACAGTGCTAGACAGACAGCTGATTTTAGTGTTTTAATGTCTTTCCAAAGACCAAAAGGGTCTGTAACAGAGTTTATCAAACACTTTCAGAAGGTTGAAATCAAATGTAGGCATATAAAATGTAACAATGTGAACCACTGACAGTAAATACTCTCATGAATTGCTTATTGTCTAACATAGTGACTATTTCTAAAATCAATGATTTCAATTGGCCGGTAAAGACATTTTCACAGGATAGACATAGACCTTAATGAGAAGCTGTGTTTTTCAGACAAATAGAAGGACCCCTTCTCTCCTCACAATGGCTCAGAGGACAGCAGAGGGAGGGGCTCCACAGACAATACACTCGCGCACACACACACACAGACAAGAGAAATGATAAGTATCATACATACGGAGAAACTGGACATTGGGCTGTAAGGTCAGGAATGACTTTCATACACTGAGGTACATATGTCACCCAAGCAGTCTAACATGTTGCAACATCATGCACAGAATCAGAAAAACAGGCCGCAATACCCACTCTTCTCACACCAGGTCTGATCCGTGCTGAAATCATAACAACACATAATGATGTCAGGCAGAAATCAGTACTACGTCTGTGTTGTAAGTCACTTTTAAACTTGTAAACCTTCATATAGTTGTTGCTGGAATTCTATCGGTTGAGCCAAATCTAATTCTATTGAACAGTAATTTCTGCTTTCTTCTGATTCACCAGTGAGTCTTTTCGGAAGAGATGCTTTGTGTGCTATAAATGCTGTGATTTACTGTACCTCAGATAGTTTATATTTGGTGCTTCTTGATGAAAAATTGTTTTAAGCCGCTTAGTGCTGTTACAAAATTTAATGTGTGTGTGTTGATCTGATCTGTTGTTTTTGTTTACTTTGGGTGATGTTCAAACTTTTGCTGAAACAGCACAAGCTCTGGCTGCATCTTGCACTGTGATTAAGGCTCCAGCATTTATTTTTAGTCTGTCCCCCTGACCTATCAAGAAAAGGTTGCCAGTCTTGAGCTAGCCTACTTCCTTGTTAGCTCTCACTGACATCTACAGTAGTTTGGTCCAGAGGGCTGTGTAACTACAGTAACTCTGGCCAATAAACAAAATAAATTGTTATAAAACTAGACTCTGCTCCTCATATTCCCTTAGCTGTCTCACGCGTTTTTAACCTTGTGATCCAGAGCTCATGGTGCAGACTGTCTGATAACACACACAGATACACACATCCCTTACTACTCCTTTGGGTTGTTTAAATTCCATTTCTGGCACTGAGTGATTGTTAGTTCTGCATGATATCAGAGCCCAATTCACACTTCATTCAAACATTTTTCACTTGCTCCTAAATTGCAATTGTTGCCTTCCTTGGAGTTTATTATGGGCTTTGTATAAAACAATGTTGACTTTGTAACTTTAACTCCTCCACATAAAGTAACTTTGAAATGAAATTTAGTTTTGCCACACATTAAGCATTATCATCTACCTTATTAAGCATTAAGTTGATTCACTTTTGAGTGGTGTTCTGACACCTGCTTTTAGTCCATAATACACCTATATTTATTTTCCTAGTTGTAAGTTAACAAACCTGGAGAATGGCGCTTTGTTCAAGATCTGAAAGCTGTGAATGCAATTGTTCTAGTTGCAACTCCAATTTTGACTGATATTAATTCTAATTTGGCCTTATTACCTCTTGATTCTAAATTATACATTGGATGATTTGTATTTTATTTTTCTGATAGTCAGTATTATTTCTACAATGTAGGCCTCAGAGGTAAGGAGAGACCTTGTTGACCTGATGGAAGCATGTTGCTTCTGAGAAAGCATGCAAACGGACTCTATTCTCCTCCTGAAATGTTTGACTGAAAGAGGTCACATAGCATCGCTTGCCAAACTGCTAGCCAAGGGTCGCCTACTTGGGGTACATTTTTGGAAAATGGTCGTCTCCTCCTCTCGCCAGGCAGAGCTATGCTGCTGTCTGTGGTGCCTCCTCCTCACACAAAAGCAGAGATGTGCTCCTTCTTAGACATGACCAATTACTGCAGGCATTGGATTCATGAATACACTGAAATGGACTTTGTCTTTGAACCCACTCAATGAACTGAAAACATGACATCTGCATTCAGAGACTTGAAGGCTGCTCTCACATCAGCACCATCAGTACGTGCAAGAGACTAACAGCTTCATCTTGGGCATCTTGGTTCAGGAACATGGCTCTCATTATCGCCTGATGGCTTTCTATTTTTCTAAGCTGCCTCCTGTAATATAGGGATGCCAGTCTGTTAGCGAGCTGTTACAGCTGCAGCTATCTGAATTGGGAAATCAACCCCCATTGTTGTGGGCTCCAATTTTTAAGTTTTGGCTGTATCGAAGCTGTATTACACATTCTGAACATTTCTGCCACCTAACACATGACAGCTGCTCCAGATCATGCTACAATGCAACTATTCTGTCTAGTTCTAAAATCTTTGCTCATAGAGCCGCCTTTACATCAAGTTACATTGCTACCATTGATTGACTTTAATGATAGTTACACATGATTGTGAAACGCTAGTTGATACAGTTGACATAGTCACCTAGGCCAGATTTGAAGTAAACCCCTATTCCAAATTCTGATTTGATTTTCTTTTGCGATGATTCAGCAATGAGACCCTTAGACACCGAGTACCTTTCAGGTTATGCTGTCACTATTGAAATAGGTGTAGTGGAGGTGCATGCTTTGCCTCCTGGAACATCGGCTCAACAAGCTAAATAGTATGCATTAACACATGCCGGTATTTTAGCTGAGGGCCAGACTATTTACACTGATTCAAGATATGCATTTGGTGTGACACATGATTTTGGTTTTATGACATCAGAAAACCTATCCAATACTCAACTCTCATGTCCAACCTATTGAAGGCCATTATCTTGCCTTCACAATTGGCCATTGTAAAATGCACTGCACACACAGGGGATACTGATTCTGTTTCTAAAAGTAACATGTTAGCTAATAAAGCTACTAACCGATTAACTAATCTCCTAAGTCCTTCCTCCATGTCTTAGACTAGGTTGCACACAGTCTCACACAGGTAGGAAGGGGGGGGATCATGTGATCTGAACAATGGTTGTAATGGTTGCAAGCCAATGGTTCAAGTTCAAGTTCAAACTCAAGTTCAAGTTTATTTGTCACATATAATCATGCAGGATATAATCATAGTGAAATGTATGACCATTAGCTCCATCGATTGTGCAATAAAACAATAAGTGTAAAATAGAATAAGAATAAAGAACAGAAATAAGTAATAAATAATGTTAACTATAGTAAGTAACTTTGAATAATGGTAAAAATAGTCTTAGGGCAATTCTTAGGCAGTGTAGTGTGTTCACTACAGGCATAACTGCAGTAACTCAGTCGTTGGTAGGTAGATGCACGGTATGCCTACAGAACAACAAGGGTAGAGAGGCAATAAAACACTACCACCTAACGCCATCATCAGAACCATTTGTAAATATGCAAATAGACCTTATACAAGTGCCTCCCAGTAAGGAACATAAATATCTCCTGGTTATCGTAGATATGTTCTCAAAATAGGTTGAAGCTTTCCTTAGAGGAGAAGATGCCACAAGAATGGTGAAATGTCTGATGAAAGAAATAATTCCCAGATACAACCATCCACAGTAAATTAATAGCGATAACTTCTATCACCCAGAAGCTGAGCAAAATGTTTGGGATAGATTGGACGTTACATGTTTATCATCCACAGAGCTCAGGCCAGGTTGAAAGAATGAACTCTACTATCATCTAAGATGAAATTTAACATTGTGATTCTGTACAATCCTCCTTCTCGCAATGTGTCTTTTTATCGTGATTTAGATGAATTGTTGAAATTGTTAAATTTTTACATAAATTGGCTAGACAAAGGCAGTAAACAACAACAAAAAAAGACCATCTCTGCTTTTGGTAATAATGATATTTGTCGACTGATGAAAAAGAGGGATCTCGCATTAAAAAAAAAAAATCACCTTTCACAAAATCATAGATGGATACTCTTTTTTTTAAAGGACTAAGGAATAAAGTGGTCAGTGAAATGAGAAAAGCAAAGACCACCTACTTTACGCGGTTGATCGCACAATCGGGGGGAAATAGCTAATCTCTTTGGAGACATTAATAGACTTCCTAAATGAGAGTCTAATCAGAGAAAAGGAATAATTCAATCGAATGTAAATGGAGTGATCAGTTCTGATAGCATGGTAATTGTAAATGGACTTCATGCCTATTTTGTCTAATCAGTGGAAGAACTGAAAGCAAACTTTAAATGATAGATTAGTAGATAGCTGTCAGGGACTTCAGTAAATGATACAGCGAATTCCTTTCCCATCATACAAACTGATCAAGGTAAAGTTCAACAAATAATTAATCAATTAAATAATTCAAAGGCTAAAGATATATTTGGGTTAGCCACTGATTTTATAAAACAGTATTCTGATACTCCGATAAGGATCCATCAGTGCTGGGGAATTTCCGCAAATATTTAAACACAGGATTTATAACTCTAATTTCTAAGTTTATAAGCTTGTAATTATAGACCGATCTCAATTCTTCCTGCAATCTCGAAAGTTATTGAAAAGTTAGTAGCAGAGCATTGATTAGTTTTCTTGAAAGAATCCAGCTTTTCCATTGTAAACAATTCGGGTTTCGGCCAAGATATTCAACAAAAATGGCTACATGTTATCTTACAGGTGTAACAATGTCTACATGTAAAATTAAAAAAGTAAAAAGAGACATTGACCAAAACTATGATGACAACAGGCCTGAAATGGTCTGATCCATTGGCTATTGTACTGTATTCCATTCAAAGTGCACCTAATGCAATTACAGGACTAAGTCCTCATGAAGTATTGATAGGGACCTATGTCCACAGGGACAAGTCCATCTTTGACACCCCATAAAACTACTCTGTTCTGGACTTAAGAGTAGATGGAAGATTATGTTAATAGACTAACTGAAACCTTGAGAAAATTTCATTTGCAGGTGTCGAGCAGGCTCCCAAAACCTTCAGAAAAGCCTATTCACCCTTTTGAAGTTAGAGAATTTATACTAATCAAATCTCTCAACAAGGTGTCTTTGTCTCCTAGGTGGAAAGATCCGTACCAGGTGTTACTGACAACCAGGACGGCCCTTAAGGTGGAGGGCAGAGCAGAATGGATCCATGCCACAAGGTGCCGATTGGCTCCACCGGCTGGTCGCGAGGAGGTGCAGAGCCATGGCAAGTGAAGGGGTGGTTCTTCCCTTTACTCCTCCTGCTGAGTATCCTCAGACAGGAGTCCGTGCATGGCAATCCAGGCGATCGAGAGGGGCCTCATGTTCTTGGCACCAGTGGTGCCACTGATCTTGCACCACACATGGAAGGGCGCTCGTTGCAGAGTGTTCAGGGAGAAATGAGCTATAATCCAAGCTCTGAACACAAAAAGGAATCGACGAGCACCTCAGTGCTTAGCAGCAAAGTAATGTAACCCACAACACGGCCATACAGAAAGACTGACAAGGACGATGTTGTGGTGAACAGGTATGACAAAACTGATGAACATGTTCTTCCAGCTCTCGTCCAGACAAAGAGAACATTGGACTCCATTGTTTTTGAGTGTCCTGAAGACAGGTGTAAGGTAGATGACTGTTATCTTTCGTACCCACTGTTCTATTCTAGAGGTAGATGATGGTGGGCGGCACATAACAAAAGTTTGGTTGAAATAGCACAACTTTCAGCAAGTTTAGTGAGGGTGAAATACACTCCGGCTACTCCATTAACTAGAGCTACAGAACTTTTGTGTTTCACTAAATAACAATTGAAAAATTACGCTGATCATGCATCATGGACTGTTAGCTATCCAAAGGTTCATGGTAAGTTACAAAGTTGCAGGAAAATTTATCATGATGATAGAGCTTCCTTCTCGTCAATGAACACAATAGGAAACAAACCTGAAGCATCAAGACAGAACAAGACAACACACTGTGTTCAACAACCCAAGGTAACAAAGACAAATTCAGCCATTAGCCTGATGATAGACTATGCGTGTGATCGTAATCTAAGTAACTGCTGAGTGTGCCAAAATATGCCAGAATCAACACACTCTCCAATGTTCAATCCAGTCCCATTCACCAAAGCTCATTACGAACTGTTCCACTGGAAAGACCTCGCGTCTAGGATGACAGTGAAGATGGGACTGAAGAGAATGTTTAAAATACATATCCCTGTTTATGAAACAAAGAGCCGTGTTGGAATTCAAAGTATGTCTTTACTCAACGTAAGTAAATAATACAGAGCATTTCCTATTTGCAAAGTTCAACATGCTGCTACCTCTATGTGTTTTCATTTTTACTTCAAAATTAGTTTAGTGAAATGTGTAGTGTGATTTGTATAACAAATATTAATCATTAAAGATTTCCATTTGATTGACTTAAAATTAAAAAGACAATAAAAATAATAAAATAATAAAAACTCTTACTCAATTGCTTGAAGCTATGGTAACAACTATTTTTAATAAGATTTATATTACTGTTTGCAGTGTATTTGATTTAAATGATGTGTAATTATTAATTTTACAATCATGGTTGATACCTAAGATCCACTGTAGGTGTTCACATAATATTAAGTTTTCATTTCTTGATTCACACAGAATGACTGATGTAGAAGTGTATTACTTGAAAATGCTTTGAAATATGTTCCTCTGCATGACACAGATTCCTTATGGTTTTGAGTTTCCTTAAGTATAGTGTATTGTGTTTTATTTGTGGTACTTATTTTAATCATTAACAGTTGCTAATGCAGGTCTTTATGTCCTAGCATGAATGTTTTAGATACAGTAAAAACTCCATTTGGCTCTCATTGGTAACTGATCAATTTTACTGTATAGCGGTCTTAAGGATTGATTCTTCTTAGGTTTCTTAGTGATTATTGGTTGATGTATGTTTTTGACTCCCAGATTCATTTCTTTGTACTGTTATCCCTCTGGGTGTGAAGGTTTAAAGCTCCAGACCACAGCGGATGGCCTGTACATGTGAGAGTAATGAAAAGGATTTACTGCACTTTATGTTTAATATTTACCAGGTTTTATTACTCTGTGATGAATTACAGTAAGTGCACGTGCATTTTCACTCTGAAGGTATTCCTGAGTAGCCCCATACTTAGTAAGTTAAGTTCCTTTATTTGGTGTTGATCTCAAAAAGGACGGATTGATAAGGAGTTTTTTCCTTCTCTCCTACTCCTTGACTTTAATTAATCTGACACAGTGGTCCCCAAGGCATTCCCTGACCCTTTATGTCGAGTTAGACACTAGAGATTAAACACTACAACAGATATTCTGGCGTCTTTTAAGAATGTGTGGATTGGGGCCTGAAGAGACATACAACATTACCTTGGTTAACCAAGTTGAGCATTGTTCCAGTTTATGACTCAATATCCAATAATAGAATCTTCACGTATATTTAGCTGTATGAAGATTACCTTATTTGGAACGTGAAGCAGTCTTTGTGTTCCCAAAACAACAGGGTAAGAGACGCTCCACCAGAAAGCATCCTTCAGAATTGAGGTGGTACTATACTGTGTAAGCTTGTATTGTTGAATCTCTGTTCTCCTTGGCAAAGCTTCAATAAATGCTTTTGCGTAAGACATCCAGGAACTTCTCCTGAAACTTCTTCACTCTTGAGTTAACTGGCTCTTCAGAATTTCCCTCACAGATATTATTTATGAGCTGGCATGGGTTGCAGGAGGAAAATATAAGGATTTATCAGTTGTATAGAAATTCAACTTGCTTAATAATAAAGCTGTAGCTTTATCTTGAACAAATTATTGACAAAAGCCAAATCAGCATATTATGATCAAATGATATGACAAATTGGATTCAAAACAATGGGCCTAATAAGGTCTACTTAATTAATTAATTAAGCCCATTCATATGAGTACCAAAAGCTATGAAATATATATATCTACATTTACAGCTGGATATCTGGATTTTTAAATTTGAAACAAAATTGAGGTGAAACACATAAAATGTGAAAACAACAGGTTGGTCAGAGAATGGGTACAATGGTAATTAAAGGACAGTGCTGCCCAGGTTTCCTCTTGAGCAGCAGCAGATACATACATTGTAATCATTGGTAGTTTTCCATTTCTCACTTACAAGGGCATCACAATGTCCAGGGGTTAAATTGGGCCAGGCTCAGCCCCGGCACAGGCCTACGCTCTTCTGTGTCATCACTGGATGCTTAACTTCACACATCTTCAACAATGTATGCATTTTTACACTTTTCTTGGTCTTAATAATTCAAACAATGACTAAAACAGGTTTCTTTGTAGCTGAAGAGAACATACAATAGGCCTGAATGAGGTGATGTAGTGTGTTGCTTTCTATGACCATTTTAACTTATGTAAAGTGAGTACCCTGAAAAGTGCTCTATAAATAAAATGTATAATTATTATTATTATTATGTAAGAATTGGCTTGTGCCAATTGGCGATTGGATCGTAACATATCGACGATTGAAGGGATGATCGACGACTGGTTTTTCCTACGCTGATATTAAGGCAATTTTTACTAACTTACTATCAGAACTAAGATGTTATAAAAATAATCTCTAGAATCTGTGCCTACTGTGCATTTAGAGATGTTTCTGGTGGGGCGGCATGTCCGCCCACTGAGGCCCATTAATCAGCACGACTGACGAGTGAATTTTGAATCCTTCATTACAAACCAGTTTGCCATCTCTTTTCCATGGATCTGACACCCTGCATCTCCGTTCTCCATATGTCTGCTCACCAAAACTTTGCTCTGCGCTCCATCGGAGTAGTGAACGTTATGGATATGATTTGGATTGTGATATTAAAGATAAGATAATAATGTTAAACAACATGATGCTGTGATATTGTCACACCAAGCACAGACACACAGACTTTTAAAAGGGAGCCATTGTTTGAATAGAGGAGACATTGCTGTGAAATAGATTTTTTTAATGTTTAAATATTTTAAATAAAATGTCCACACAGCTTGGAGAGGAGAGAGGAGCAGTGTAAGAGCAGCAAGTGAGAACTTAGGCTACCTGACTGCTGGAATAGAAAATGGTTTTTGCGCACTGCCAACAGTATCTAGAATGACTTTGATTAGCGTTTTGGTGTTCAGAGCAGAGGGTTGTCTCACCTTGTTAGATTTTATTTACAGTTTGTCAAATGATATCAATCAGATTTTGTAGTCTACGCACACACATGTGTGCAGCCATGGCAACCATGAAACCACAGAGACCCCCCACATCACAAATCTCAATTTAACCCCTGACAATGCTATAAAATAACTTATTTAAACCTAAAACCCAGTGAAATTTTAACACTCAACCTATATAAATTGTCTGAATTTCTAAAGATCTAAAAGACTGAAATCAAAAGACAGGAATGTTTACCTAATAATTGAACTTGTGATCATCTGGGCTATTCTATTTACTAAAAATTAACTTTTAAATTAGTATTTTAGTATTTAAAGTTAATATATAAAAAAATCAGGCGACTTACCAAGACAGGCTGCAACCAGCCAAAGGACAGGGAGGAATTCGAATTCTCGAGCCATTGGAAAAAGACTTAAGGACAAAACCTCACTACAAGAAAGAAAGCCAGTAAAGGCTGTGAGTGGCCAATGCTTTAGTGACCTAAAACCATGAACGATAAAAGCTCAAGTGTCCTCCACTGGCAGTTTTAATCATTAGCCACTCCTCAGAGGGCGGCACTGTGTGCTAAAGTACATTTCCCGCCCAGAAAAGAAGACTGCTTTCCATGTCTCCAAGCCATTTATCTATTTATCAATCTTGAAAACTCACACTAAAAAAACTGCAATTGAAAAGATTAATACATCCAGTACATTTCTATTGTTTTACTTAAATTGTCTTTTTGCTCATAACTGTAAAATACCAAAACTGTCTTGTTTAAAATTAGACATGAGATCTTTTCCTTTAGGACAGGTCATATTTCACATAGCTTTCTGCAGTAAAGTAGTCTTTAATTAATGCAATTAATGTTGTTCAGAGTTATTATCATTATTATTCAAAATCTCATGACTGCTGTTACAGCTATGGTTGGACCAAATGTATTAACCCAATATTTCATAGCCAGATAGTGAACCTGTTCACATCCCTCCCACCTCATTTACTTGAAATTCATACTCAAAAACCATATGTTTATATATGTTTTTATATGAACATGTTTACTCTAACTGTTATAACCCCAAACCTCTTTGGAACAGCGATGGAGTCCTGAAGTAGAACAGTTCATGAAAGCACAGTGCCACACTTGAGGAGAAGCACAGAAAGGAAGCAATGACCAGGTAAATTCTGGAGAAAGCTCGTTGATATTTGAACTCAACAGCAAAACAAATGCACCCCTCCCTTCAGTGCTCCTTCAAACTCGCATGAGAAACGCACAGCATTAGTTTGTCCTGTGCACGAGCACGAGTTGTGACATATTATACCGAAGTGTTCAGTGGAAACGCAGCTAAAGCGTCTGTATTTGACGACGTGGGTTGGAGGCTCTACCCGAGTCACTCTGTTTGTTTCCCGTTTACAGAGCCAGGACTGTGTATGAACACCAGACTTTTTTTTCAGCGCACACAGAGAACGGAGAGCAAGCATGAGGAGATATTCACTGAATTTGACAAAAACTGTTTTGGATTAGAATCGTAGACTACATCTTTAAGCAATGAAATTATTATTATTATTAATAATAACAACAATAATAACAACAACAACAATAATGATATTATTATTATTATTATTATTATTATTATTATTATTACCATTATTATAATATATTTATACAGATAAGTTGCTTAATAATGGATATGGCTAAATATTGCATAATACATAATAATGCATTTGCATTAATGCATGCCGTGTGTAAATCAAATATATCCAGGGTATCAGGGTTGAAATGTTTTGATCATTACTGTAACTTAACTTTGTTAATCAGTTAAACCTTGTAAAACATTTAAAACACAAAATAGTACCAGCAAACTGAAAGTCATTTATTTGAAAATAGGGTTTAATCTATTTCAACATTTTTATGGTTAAAATGAATTAAATAACATGAGTGAAAAAAGAAAAGATCTAATAAGTGGCAAAATATTTCTAAATATTGTTATTTTATTTTATTCATGCTGAATAACAGCATGGTATCAATCAGACATGAAAGTGGCTAAAAATAAACAAAATATACTCTCAGTTATACAAAATAGAACATTAAACTACTTGAATGTGGTAAACATTTTACACAAATCATATTGAAATATATAGAGGGACTGACATGCCCTGATTTGGAGGAATAACTCATTACATTTTATTACAACAAAAGAAACTCGCCTCATTCACAAAAAATTTATTAAACATGAAATTGTGACTCATCATAAACCTAAAACATTTTCCAGACAAAGTGATTATTTGTAAATTCACAGGCGAGCGAGACAATAACTGGTCAGGAGAATGACATCAAACAGCTTCTCATCTCTGGGTTTCAGCCCGATGTGAGTATCAGTCTGGTTAGATGATATTAAACAATTAGACATTCTTAGGTAAGTCATATTTTGATTGATTGACAATAAAAATATTGAGAAACCTTTGAACCATTCCTTCCACAAACATTACAGATGCAGCCATCTAGAACTGTTGGCTGGTCCATGACAGGGCCCATGCGGATCCGTGGCAGAACCCAGCTGGGTGCCTGCTGGGTCCTTGGCTGTAATGAGATCCCTCCTCAATGATGTAATGAACTTAGCTCCACCTTGTAACGCCCCTAGTTGCAATGCTTTATCTATGCACCAGGAGGATCAGTGATTATGAAAGCTGTTTAATGTTATCAGCCATGACCATTTTAGTTCAAGTTTGCCCATTGCAGCTGGGCATTTTCATTGAGTCAGTACACCTGAAATAAGCTGTTCTCACCATATGTGATGTGTATGAGGGAGTGTGCTTCCCATACAGAGCATATTTTTAGTAAAGTGCTTGTTATTATCAGCAACTCATAAAACAATCTTAAAACCTTAAAAACTATTTTTTAAGGGACTTGCGGATATTTCCAGCCTCGCCGCCCCTGAAAAACCTTTTTTTTGTATGCCTGTATCTACAAGGCAAAAATTTGTTTGTTTGTTTTTTTTATCACAAAACAACACTCAGTGAGTATTAGCTACTTGAAAAGGCGACACATTTTCACCTCTCTTCGGGGGATCAGGTTGAATAGGAGGCAGAGAGGTGAAATGTGTATTTTAGCTGCCTTAATGACCGGCCCAAACAGATGCAAACACAAACCCACTGAAGGAAATTTCTTAACTAAATGTGTTTTGTGAATGGAGAATGCAAAGCTACTTTACTGTCACTGTTAATACAGTGTAAATTAGAAAAAACAAGAATCAAAAGTGATTCTCGCTCAATAAATAAATACTGGCCGTTGGGAATAATAGGAAGTTGGTAGGTTTAATTTTGACAGCCAGTCACATATCTGTAATCTCATTTCTATTGGGCCACATCATACTGTATAATCTTATATTCATCTTTATTTGAATAACTGTTGACAACTAGGCAAACATTATTGAAGTTCCAGCAACTACTGTAAGTCTGGAAAACATACTGACCAAACCATGACCCACACAAGGAAACATGACTATGCAGTATACTGTAGGCCATCACACATTGATCCATGTGTGACACCCTGTAATTGAAAACATGGGCGTGTTTACAGTGGAATCTAGACACACCCTGTCAGGAGACAGAAGAAGGGGGGGGAGACTCCCTGTGGCTGGAAAATGGCAGGAAACTGGATCCCAGCCAGCAGAATTCTGAGTGGCTGTAGGAAAGACAGGAATTATTCATGACAGCTTATAATTGGTCTGCGTAGACCCATACTGTGCGGGTCAATGTGGTGAAAGGACTTAACTGCCCTTCGGTACAGTAATATTCATGACTGCACATTTCTTCAGCCCTTGCACAAAACCTATGCAACCATTGTGCTTCTGTTTACAGAACTCTTACCATAATGGGATATTAATGAAGTACACTTATTTGGGAGGAAAAAAAAGGAATTCTGAGGTGATTCCAAAGAAACTTCAATAAGTTTTGATCTGGGTTAATGTCACTGCTGGATAAACCTTTGTGGTTCCTCATTAATTGAACCGTCTTCCATCGTCGTGCACGTAGTAAGGGTTGGTCTGGCCTTGGCTTGAAGCATATGAGTTGATCTGAGCTCGATTCTGGCCATAAGGGTTGTTCTGGGGTCGAGCCTGAGTATGTGGGTTCATGTCATCTTGGTCATTGTATAGCCGCTACAATGAAAAGAAAATTTCTTTATGAGTGAGTTTTTAATTTCTTTACTGCTCAGCATTCTACTTTGGCTCCTTCTGTTCCATGAACTACCCTTTTACTCACCGAGTTCCTCCCCGCAGGGCTCTGGTTTTGCTGGCTGTTGCTCGGTGTCATTTCCCAGTTGGTCCTGCTGTCCCAGCTGTTGGTGATTGTAGCCCGTGGGATCTTAGGCACCCCAGCATTGGCAAAAGTGTTTGCTGACCCATTAATCTGGCTGTTGGCGAAGCTGCTGTTAACTAACCGACTGAGGTAACTTTCCCCATTGTCTGCATTTTTGTTCTTCTCGGAGCTCTTCTTCAAGGATCTAAGATATTGAACAAAAGTATATATTACTGTGTACTGTTGCTGTATCTATATGACTGTATTATAGTCTGTATTACATTTGTAAATTGACTTTTCTTTCATTCAAAATATTTGCAAAAAGTGTTTGCTAGGTTAAAACTACCAGGCACAATAAAAAGTAATAATAGTTCATAGTTAATGTGCTGGGTTACATAAAGCGTGAGTGAGACAGAAACATGGCAAAAACATGGCAGAGGCAATAATGAATGACTGGTAGTGAGTGAACGAATAGATGAGAAACTCACTTGCGAGCTACGAGAGGCAGAAGAATGAGTGTGATGAGCAGCAGTCCCCCGAACACAGAGCCGACAATTACCAGCGTAAGCTGCCATGCTAACAAAACACAATGACAAGGACATCAATAACAGGGCTACGCTATTGGAATGACTTTAATAATACTTTTTCTAAAACAGAACCTATAAAGTGCTTCACAGCAAAGGCAAATAATAATGAGCTCCAGAGGGAGCTGCGCGAGATCTGATAAATGGCCTCAAGCGACGTTAATTAAGTCAGCGTTTCGAAATATCATAGAAGACTTGCAAACAGATTCCTTGCCCTCTATTCAAGTATTTTAGCACAGAAATCATGTAACCTGTGTCCAAAATCTGCTCACAAACATACAGAAGTGTACACAGTATCTTAAACCATATTTTTACTTTCCATGCACTGATAATAAAGGAATATAAACTTTCTGTCTAATGTGGTGAAATGTTTCAGCAGGATTATGTTTCCCCCAGAACATATATTGCATTTGCCAGGACATGCATATGAACATGATTTAATGTAATGTAAAGTTACAGCATTGGAGGAGATGGTTATATTTGCATGAATCGATATCTTAAGTTACTTTCCATCACTCATAAAGTAGCAAAACTGATTTTTTAAATACGTGTTGTTTTGCATCACTACTACTGTTTTGCATCACTACTACTGTTTTGCATCACTACTATCTACTACTATTTATTTCTTGAATTGTCATATTTTTTGTTGTTGTAGTTTTTGCCTTCACTATCAAACACATACTGGATACTCACAATCACTGCAGTTCAAACCAGAATAACCAAATGGACAACTGAAAGACAAGAAGAATGGTTCATTTTACAATTTTATTTACATCCAAGCTCTCTACAAACACAAGTCATATTTACAGTGGCTCTCAGCTTTTACCTCCTCACTGTGATGTGTATGAAATGTTGATGAAATATAATTAGATAGATTAGATTTTCAGAAATGCGATGACATTTAAGCACTTACTTGACACATTTTCCAGAACTGTCATCTATTTGGCCATTGAGACAAGCTGCGAAAGTAGAAAAGGTTAGTTTATAGGTTAGATAAAGAAAGGTTATTATATAACACACACACACACACACACACACACACACACACACACACACACTCTCTCTCTCCCAGTCCCACTCACTAAATCTTCTTACCAATGCACATTCTGGTACTGAAGTCCGTCTTTCCGTAGCTTTCCATACAGTTACAGTCATAAGATCCATCTTTAGGGACGCATTCTGTAGTAGTGTTATCACAGGTTTTCTCACTACGACACAGGTCTTCCACTGTAAATGAAGGAAACAAAGGAAGATAGTCTGAGTACACTTAACTCAAATAAGTCTAGAGGCTCAAAATATGCACAAAACTAAAAAATAACTATATGATATGAACTGTGGTCTGAAATGTACAGTATGTTGATAGCAGTTGAGGAATACCATTATCAGTAAGACATTATTACTCATTGGCCAAATGATACTCTGTACACTGTACGAAGATCACTATATGTGCAATGACAAAGGGCCTAGAAATACATGTGTAACCAGATTTTAACATCAGAGCTTTGGCAGGATTTCACAACAGTACACCAATGTTTTAGAAGCTTGGCTCATTGGTCACCTTACCCAATAGCCTATCTGATGAGTAGATTGGCACTAAAATAGACAGCTGAAATGTGCATGCTAATAATTTAGCATACAATATGTTACATCATAATAGACCAATATCATTATCTAAATGGTACGGCCAATCCCATACTGTGTGTTATGCCGATTCCAGCCAAAAACACAAGATTGGATACAAGAAAAAAATATTAATTTCTAAACTATTGACAAATATACCCCAACATATAAATACTTGTACAGCCACCTACCTTAAAGAGAGGTAGCAAAACGTTAAGTACGTTAGCAGTAATCGCTAATCTTGCATGCAAGTGAGAGCAGCAGTCTGCCATCAGAGCAAATGGCAAAATAGACCTTTTTGTCATGTCACCGTAGGGAAAGAAAAGGTATAAATAATAAAAGTATGGACTGAATTCCATTTAGCTGCTTCAGTTTCACCCTTCTTGTATTGTGCATGCTGGCTCATATGAGTGGAGTGAGTACAGTATTGTTGGTATTTATATGGTACTGAGATTTATGTCTTCAAAGCCCCAGTTTTCATTGGTAGTTCCATGTCCATTATGAATCAACAGCGTGAAACCTTCACTCACTTTACGTATAAACAAAAAGTAAAATCGCTAGCCATTTATTCAAGTAATTGCAGAAGAATTACACATAAAAACAAGAAACATCACTGTGTTACTTTTGGTTAATGTATTAGTAGGCACACTGTCTAACAGAGAATATATCGTCTATTCTTATATTTTGATAAAACAGTAGATGAAATGATCACTGGGCCAAAAAAAAACCCAAATCCCAACAACAGATGGTTCTACATTTCACAGCCCTAATAGTGACATACGTATATGGACAAAAAATGTTTGATAGGACAAAATAAAACCAAGCCATTTGTAAAGGATACTTTTTTCAACTAATTGTTCTACATTTGGCTGATGAATGAATGAATTAATTTCAGACAGTGCTGCAGATACAGTATACAGCATTTTGAAACAAAAGCCTTCAGTTATGTTCTACCTTAAAATAAATCTGTTTCTTGTTTGAATATTATTTAGATAAATCTCACCTTCAAACTACATAAAGATATGTGTACATGTGTAATAAACTTACCTTCGAAGGTTGCATTTCCCAGTAGACAGTCCTCACATGTTTTGGCATAAGTTTCAATGTCACTTGCAACGGTGTCATTTCTGATGTCAGCATTTGCTATGAAGATGATCTCTACATCTGCATTGACACCAGTATTTGACCTCGACCAAACTTTGCTGTTTTGATTGGACCTGTAGAGAGAAAATCACACTTAATGATGATCATACTCTGCAATTATTAAGTGCAATATGCTGTAAATGTAGGAATTATGGTTCTAGATAGAGAGACAGTCTTACTGTTTGAGTTCCAGCACTGTAGATCCAGAGTAACCGTTACGGTTCTCGAAAACAGAGTCCAGCTGTGATTTGTAAAGAAAATACCATTTTGTTTAGGCAACCATCTGACTGGGAATGCACAACCCCTTCAGATCAAGTTCGCTCCTGGGATTACTTTCCTTTGATCGATATTGTGCAGCAACATTTTACATTCATTACGCACACACGCACC
>NTHP01000386.1:142536-159481 GCA_003416845.1 Oplegnathus fasciatus | reverse complement strand
GTTGTAGGAGCTACAGGTGTAGTGGTCGGAACTGCTGTTGTTGTAGGAGCTACAGGTGTAGTGGTCGGAACTGCTGCTGATGCACCATCTGAGGCTGTTGAGGTTAAAGCCGCAAAATGAAGCAGTTAGTAAATTATAACCTACCAATTGCACAAAACACACGAAAGTGTTCAGCTGCAGCTAACTTTGAAATGACACCACATTGGACAACAAGGAAAATCAAATGTAACAAAACAATTTGTTTAACAGGTTTCCGCACATCTGGTAGAGATTATTTATGAGATGGCATGGGTTGCAGGAGGAAAAGATAATGATATCAGTTCTAAACAAATTCAACATGCTTGATAATAAAGCTGTAGCTTTATCTCCATCAAATTATTGACAAAAGCCAAGTCAGCATATCGTGATCAAATTATATGACGTGATAGAATTATATAAAGCTTTATGATACAGCAACATGAATTATGTGTTTATAGGCAGTACTTTTCCTTTAGCTGAAGATAAAGAAGTACTAATCATGCAATGAGAATTACAGCTTAAAGGGTGGGTGGTGAACTAGGTGTGGCCCTGTCATATTTTACACTGATAACCTGAAAAAAGCCCATCTGTTCACAGTGTAAAAGGCTGAGTATTGTGGTTATCATGTGTTTCATTTGTAACAGCCTGAAACCAAAGAATAACCATTCATTGTTATTTAAGTTATTATCATAATCATTACGAACTGGTGACACTATCCAATGTTGCATACACTGAAGCTGGGAGAGCGAATAAGTAGAATTAACATATTTGTTCTGCGTTTGGTCTAAAAACAATATCTTAGACTCCTTTGTACTGTGGAATGAACGGGGACTGAGAAGAAATTAAGGCTTTGAAATAGGAAAGTCTCTAAATCACATCAAAAACTAAGGATTAAAGATTTTTTGAGCAATTTGTCACATTTGTATTGAGGATGTAAAATGCCTTAATGAAAACAAATCAAACAAAGTGAAATACAATACACATTTTTATATGTATATCCTTTTTATGTAGGCAAATCGGATCCAAAACAAGGGGCGAAATAAGGTCTTTCACACTAATTAGACCCATTCATATGAGTCCCAAAAGCTAAAAAAAACAGGTCCAACATCTGCCCCATAAAGCTCACTCAAAGCTCATTTAGGCTTCAAACATGTAAAGCATTAACCAGACTGGAGTGACTAAGGGGAACAAAGTGACTTCCTTGATTGGAGAAGGAAAGGAAGGTAACAACAGGGTCATAAGGTAAGGTCAGATTGTCTCCATCACCACAGTAGTCAAATATTTACATTTGATTGTGTGCGCACCAAACCAGTCCTGTGGTACAAAATGGTTGTCAGGCCAAACTTGAGCAAGCAATTATGAAAATTGTGCCTTAATTTTAACTGTTGATTTCTAACTAGCTGGATATCTGGATTTTTAACAAAACTGAGGTAAAACAACAGGTATAAAATATGAAAACAACAGGCTGTTCAGATATTGGGTACACTGGTAATTAAAGGACAATGATGCCCAAGTTTCTTCTTGACCAGCAGCAAATACATCCATTGTAATCATTGGTAGCTTTCCATTTTCCACTTACCAGGGTCTCACAATGGCATAAATGAAAGCATCTGTAAATCTACTATTTAATAAAAACCCTATTTAAACATCAGCTGTGCGATGAAAATATCTCTGCTTTGGCTAGCGACTTATTTAAATCTAAAACCCAGTGAAATTTTAAAACTCAATCTATATAAATTGACTGAATTTCTTAAGATCTAAAAGACTGAAATCAAAAGACAGGAACGTTTACCTGATAATTGAACTTGTAATCATCTGGGCTATTCCATTTACTAAAAACTAACTTTTAAATTAGGATTTTAGGATTTAAAGTTGATATAAAAAAATTCAGGTGACTTACCAAGACAGGCTGCAACCAGGCAAAGGACAGAGAGGAGTTTGAATTCTCGAGCCATTGGAAAAAGACTTAAGGACAAAACTTCACCACAAGAAAGAAAGCCAGTGAGGGCTGTGAGTGAACAATGCTTTAGTGCCGTAAAACCTTGGATGAGGAAAGCACAGGTGTCCACCACTGGCAGTTTTAATCATTAGCCACTCCTCCGAGGGCGGAACTGGGTGCTAAAGTATATTTCCCGCCCAGAAAAGAAGACTGCTCTCCATGTTTCCATGCCATTTATCTGTTTATCAATCTTCCATGACATTTGTCTCTGTCAGTCTATTTTTGTTAATGTCCAGAAAGTGTGTCACAGATCTCAGAGCTACATAAAGGCCAGTCCAGGATAAGACAGGGATAACTATATATATATTATTAACTCAAACTCAGAGAAATTATATTTAGAGAAAATCCAAAGAAAAAAAGAGCTGGACGTGCTGTTTGTTTGTGATCTTTGAGAAGTGTGGGATGAACTTACTGAATCATCAAAACTTAAAATTACACAAGAATATGCCACATTGGTGAAATAACACCATCATTGCTTTCATAAAAAACTCAACAAAGTGCCCCAGTCATGATGTTTTTGAAGGCCAACCTGAACCTGACATGGTTCATTGGCTGCGACTCAAGAAAGGTTTTGCATTGATGACGATACACTCTGTGTTAAAAACACACGTTTTCAATATATATTGTGTTACATGAGATAATGTCGACTAATCAACAGTGTTGGGAAATTTGGCACAACCCTGACTTCCTGTCTGGCAATACCCCCATTCATTTTCCCACATGGCAACACAAAGTAATCACTCACCTTCATCACAGGTATGGAGTTGGGAGAAATCAGCTTTTTCAATACCAATAACTTAAATCCATCATCAAATCCAAGATTAACCTAACCAACAACCCACTCAACCGTTCGAAACTAGGCGAAGAAATCATGAAGATCACAAACTCAAACAAAATAATCTCTCAACTCTACAAACATCTAACCAACTCAGATGACTCTATAATAACCCCTACCTCAAAATGGGAAAATAACCTAGCTATCTCTCCCAACTCTGGCTTCTGGACACAAATCTGCAAGACTACCTTTTCTATGAGAGGTAACGTAAATCTACAAGGTATACAGTATAAAACTATCCACAGAACTCACATCACTCTTCAAAAAATGCTAAAAATGTGCTTAACTGACAAAGACATTTGTTCACAATGTACTTTAGGTAGCACTGACAATTACTTTCACGCAACCTTGATTTGCCAACCAGTTCACTCCTTCTGGATAGCAGTCATGAAAAACTTTCCAGTATATTGGGCTGCGGAATCCCACCATCTCCATCCCTCTGCCTGCTTGGAGATATCACACAAATCGATCTCCCAACCAAATACCGAAACCCGCTACTCATATCTCTATCACCAAGAAAACAGTTCTGATGAACTGGAAATCAAAACAATCATTTCACATCAACCACTGGATCAACCTTCTCATAGAAAACAAGAGCAATATCTTGGCCTTGAATGAAACCTGGAACCCTTTTCTAACTCTTTTCAATTGAAACCTTATCACACCTGGGAGCTGAGCCCACGCATATCCCCAGAAAAAAAAAAGATAAAGGATGTTATGTAATATAGTTAGAGAATAAAATTACTCAATTTAACTGTTATTATTATATGAATTGCTATTTTTTTTTCTTCTCTCTCTGTAGATTTTGTTACTAGTAACGCTGTTACTATGGTTATTACCAATAGCTGTGGTGGTAGTGATAGTGGTAGTGATTGCAATTTATTATTGACTGCCGATACTTGTACTGATGCTTTATTTCTTTATTTCTTTATTTACTTATTTTATTTTATAATATTAACACTATATTAATATATAACTGTTACAATTACGATCATTGATTATTACAAACACCATCATCATCTTATTATCTTTATCTTTGTATTATCTTTTATATTTATATTATCTTATTACTTTGTTGCTATTACTACTATTATATTGTTGACACTGTTGTTGCCATTGTCGTTGCTATCAGCATCATCATCCTCATTTTGATGATATTGCCTTCATTACTGTTGTTGTCATTGTGTTTATTATTGCTACTGTCATTATTATCATTTTTATTATCATCATTATCATTATCATTATTATTGTTATTATAGACCTAATCCCAGTCTTCACCTAAAACAGCAACGATTATAATTAAAGGTAAAATATAATTACTTCATTATTGGTCCAGTCACTCGTATTATTATTGTAGTAGTGAAGACGATGGCAATGATAATAACAATACTATGTCGCAATGGAATTTTATTTTTATTTATATTTATTATTTATTCATTGCACCCATTTACCTACAATTTTTTCTTTTCCTTTTTTCTTTCCATCCCCTCCCATGATGATAGCTTCCCATTAGGGCCATATAAGCACATATAATTAACAATTACACTGAACTTCCTCACTCAACAATCCACATTATTCACCTACTTGCTCTCTCTTACTGCTATCTATCATTATTAATTATTTACTTAATTATTATGAAGTAGCTTGCATACTCATTTATCTATCTATCTTTTGATATGTTTTCTTTTGTTATGTTCTATTCTATTGTGTTTTATTAATCCCTTCATCCCAACCATATCTGAAAGATGGGACCACCTCGAACTGGGCCCTGATAACTGGGGGGGTTAGGTGGACTGGACTGGTCTGGGACAGCTTGGAATCAGAGGATCTGATCCCCACTAAGTGCCTCTCCAAATAGAAAGCTTCTCCTTGGGCCCAGCAAGCTACTTAGAAAAAGTTGTTCAAACTACTTTGTGAAAAAATTATCAAATTGACAATGTACAAGTGATATGAAATTATAACAAAATATAATACAAAAAGCCAGCAAAAAATACCACTCAATTGAGTTTATTGTGAAAAGTGCCACTTGTTCACAGGTCATACATATTCATGGGAAAGTGCAGGAATGCCAGCTTTGGTTTTGTATAAAATGTCCATCAGTCATCAGCTGCCTTCCAGAAACTAGAGTCCAGGTGGGGGTATTACACCAAGCAGGATCACAGCAATAATTGGAGTGTTGAAATTTCAGGGTTAAACATTTCCGAGTTGATTTCCACTCCCAAAGTGTAATTTTAACACATTCTGATTTAAATGGTGTTCAGTGTTGGAGTTATTTGACAGAGTTGATCAAATCGGTGTCAACCCAACTCTGCAGAGATGTAATTAAGCTCGGCCCATGCATTTCACTTCTTCAGTTGGAGAGGAGACAAGTCAGCGNCAGTAAAAATTCACTGAGTCGCTAGGAAAGCTGAGTTGCTAGAAAAGCTGTTTATCACCATGTCTTGCATTTTCACGTTTTTTGTTTTTTATTAGTTGATTGAAGCTGTGCTAAGAGGCAAGTCCGGTGGTGAAGAAGTACTACAGGAGTACCAAACAACAGAAACCCTAACAGATGCCCCAAGAAGACAAATGGTTGACATACTGGTGGCTCACATGATTGATAATCATGGGTATGTGTGTTTCATGTAATTTTTATTTGTGTTAAATAATTGCATGGCCATTGCATAAATTTAGATTACTAATTTAATATCTCCTCTGAGGTACCTCCTCACTAAAGCAATCAGAGAGGAGTATGCTCTTGGGATAGTGATGCTGTTCCTTTCCCTCAAGGATCCATATACCAAGAAAGGCAATGTAATAGTCATTATTATTGTTTGCATGACACTTTAATGTCTCATACTTGACAGTGACATTTGAATTCTCTGAGATTTCTTGTGAGCCAAGTATGACAACACATTTGATTTTTTTAATTTCAGGAACACTTCTATGATGCTGCAGACAGCACAGGATACATTTTTGGCATCTGAAAACAGTCCAAATGAAGATTCGTCGACCTGCCACCAAATAGCCCTATCGACTTGTCTCCAGGAGGCCCAAATTTCCAAAGGACTATTAATGTTGAAAGGCAGTTTGATGGGGATGCTTGCCGAGAGGCCATGTCTTTGCTCAACCATACCACAGACAATTCCCTGATTTTCTAGAAGATGAGAGAGCCCTTTCGGCACCGTCAGAGGCTTGTTAATGACTCAGGCAGAAGTGTTGATATCCTCTCCACCTTCATGAGATTCCTGGATACAATAGGATTGGTAAATTTGGAATGAGATGTTTAGAATGGGTTGAAATTTGAAAGTATTTCCTGTAGTAGTAGTAGTAGTAGTAGTAGTTTAATATCTTCTTTCTTAAAGGTGGATCAAGACTTCACTCTCCTATTTGATGACAAGACGTCCTCCAGGCTGCTTCAGAAATGGGATGTGGTCTTCAAGCCAAATGTCATAAAAGAGGCTAAGCGGCTCACGTCAACACCAGAGTTGTGCCGCTTGGTGCAGTCAGCAGAAAGTCCTCGAGGAAGTGATCTTGATGAGGCAACAAGTGAGTTGTATTTGTTTTGCTTGTTTTAAAGCATTTGCTATAATTGCAGTTACAGTTGCTTCATTCATTATATTCATGACTATATGATTAAAATTAGGAAACGAGAGCACCTGTGATAGTTTTTTTTACCAGATTTAATTTGTTTATTCTGTGTATCTCTGAAAGTTGATCTGATTTGTGGAATATATATGAACAATGGATCATTTAAAACTATCTCATAATGCGTCCCTGTTCCCATTCAAACTAGAAAAGTATTAAATTTGAAGAGTTTTCAATTAATTCTTGTGACTCTTTGTCCTCAGTCTACGACCAAGAAATGGCCTCCCTGTTGCTGATACATCTGCTTCCACCACCACCAGGAGGACTGACGTCTCTATAGATTAGTACATGTGATGCAGTTGAGAGACTATATTTTATTTATTTTGGCGAGTATAATAATTTGTCACATTTGAAATTGAAATTGAAATTAAGTCGTCATAGGCATTCTCATCTTACACTAGCCAATGAGAAGATGTTTGAATAATCACTTCTATAATGTAGTTTTCTCTGTGGCTGCACATTATTCTTGTGGCTAATGTTCAGTTTCCTGATCTCAACCATAGTCTCAACCATGCTGCAGTTTGGAGGAGCATCCCCGCAACCAGCAGAGTCAGCAGCTGTACCTCCTCGCTGTTGGGCGTCAGAAGAGCAAGACTGACGGCTTCTACATCACCATGGATAAGCATCTCATCCCATGTCAGGCAAACTGCTCCCTGGGGACATTTGATGAACTTTTCAAAGCACATTGTGTGTTTAATTTGTATTATGATGCTGCACTGGTGAATTTTTACACATTCCTGCAGACAACAGTGCATAACATTGATGTGGGGAAAATGAGGGAGTCACCCAAAAATAAATGTTATTTTTGAAAATGATTTTGTTTATTGGAATTAATTCTTATAATTAATTTTTAAAAATTTTTTCAGTGTAGATATCTTGACACTGTAGGGACTACCCAAATAGTAAAAAAACTATGTTTTGCAAGTTAAAGAAGTAACTCTGGCATTAATGTTAAATGTTTAACTATTTTGAAAGTGTTAATGTAACTCTGGAGAGTGTGGAGCTATATATACCCTGAAAAAGTGTTGAAATCAACTCTGTGGGAGTTAATTCAACACTGGACTTTTTGCTGTGACTCAGTTAGCCAGGTAACTTCTAAAATAGCATGCGACAACTTCTCTGAACATTTGTTAATAAATAGCAATAATCAATACTTATGACTAATTGACACCTAATATATTCAAGCTTAGTTTTACAAATTCAGATTCAAAACATTAAAAACTAGAGCCGAATATTTTTCACAGGTGAGCTGACAATCCAGCTTCCTGGGATACCCCTGAGACCTGAACCTGTCCTCAACAAAACAGTCCCATCTGGGCTTTTCAAGAGGATGAAATTGCAAGGAACGCTATATTTTTGTGGACAAATCTGGATTTTGTATTATCTGACTACAACTAAAACAGTAAAGAAAAAATATTTAACTTGCAATTACACTAGAGAAGAAATGGTAAAATAAAACAGAAAAATCATTCCTTTGCTTTTGTGTAGTTTCAGTAGTTAACTACACAAAAATGGCAAAAACAGTAATTTAACTACTTGAATTACTATGCAAATATGAATGTAGTTGAACTACCAGCAAGCTACTGCAAAATGTAGTTAAACTACTAGTTTAATTACATGTAGTTCACCACTCCCCAACACTGCTAATCAATTTGATTTATTAAAGGTAATGCTAATTGTGAAAACCAAAGCAGAGGTCAGGTCACTTTACTCCAAAATCACCAACACTCAAACTTCCCACATTAGATCATTTGAAAACTCACACTCAAAAACCTGAAATTAAAATATAATTAATAAATCAATACATTTGTTTATCACAACAATTAATACATCCAGCTCATATTGTTTTAATTAAATTGTCTTTTTGCGCACAAGTGTATAAATACTAAAACAAATGTCTGGTTTAAAATTAGACATTAGATCTTTTCCTTTAGGACAGGTCATATTTCACATAGCTTTCTACAGTAAAATAGTTTTTAATTAATGTAATTAATGTTGTTCAGAGTTATTATCATTCTTATTTTAAACTGCATGACTGCTATTAGCTATGGTTGGACCAAATGTATTAACACAATATTTCATAGCCAGATACTGAACCTGTCCACATCTGTCCCACCTTATTTACTCAAAATTCATACTCAAAAACCATATGTTTATATATGTTTCTATATGAGCATGTGTGCTCTAAGTGTTATAACCCCAGTATAACAGTTCATAAAAGCACAGTGGGTCTAAAACCACAGTTGAGGAGAAGCGCAAAAAGGAAGCAATGACCTCTGCCTAAGAATAAATGTGGCCGAGTCAAACCACATCAGGAGCAAAGGTCAACTCAAGTCAAGACTACGTTGAAACATTCCAGTTCTCTAAATAAAGCGGAAGCTTTAAATGAGAGGAGAGAGTTTACCGGCAGAGGTTATTATCATTGTGCAATATCAAACACTCTGGCACCAAATACATGTTTCCTGGCTGAACTTATCTCCATAGCTGCAAACATGGAAAACAGAACTGGAGGATTTCTATGACAAGAATGAAAAAAAACAAAAAAACACTATCACATTATAATGACAAACAATGTATGTTTTCTTGCTTTAATGGTCATGCCAGACTGTTGGCCGTCATTAATGACAATGTTCAGCTCCTTTCTAGAGCAATCAGCACAATTTCTTATGTTCATCTCAGCCTCAGACTTCACAAGTTACTTACAGGGGCCGTAATAAACTGGAGGGACAAAGATTACATTCCTGCCAGTCACTTTAAGAATTTATGGCAGTTCCACCAGTCGTCATTCAACCCCAACGCAACTTCCACATACATGATTTCTTCATAGGCCCAATTAAAACATGACAGTGTCCACACAGCACCACAGAAGAAGCTGTGGCCATGACGACAAATGGAGTTACTAACAAAAGTCTAAAAATGTCATTTCAGAATGTCATTCAGCCCACTTATCAATGCTGTTATCAGAAACTACGTGGCCAATAAAACCGGGTGGGATGAAGGACAATGTGACCTTTGATTCAAAGACGTCATAAGATGTGAGATGACAGGATCTTGTAAACAGTTAAACAGCTGAAAAACATAAGACGCTGACAAGACCTTGACATGAAAGCTGGAATATTTGGAATATCAAAGTGCATTTAAAACGTCACCTTAAGAAATTAAGTCTAAAGTCATGTTTGAAAATTCTTTTAGAGTTTAATGAGAACTCAGCTATCATCCAATCGAGACCCATAAAATGATATTATCTCCAAGTTGACTCTGATCCCTGTTGATTCTGTGAATTAACATGACTAAACTCTTACGCCACTTCAGCGTCATCATGGGCGTCAGTGGAAAAATGACTGAAAAGGCCTAAAGATAAAAACAGATATGTTTTAACTAAAGTTGTAGTTCAAGCACCGGTTTCTATGGATGTTGGTTTACTGAAGTGACAAACAGATAAATAGCAACACACACTGGGCCTCCACATTAATGAAAAACAACAATACTACTAATAATACTAATATCTTTTTTCTGCTTTAGGCTTCCATCTACACTATGCTGACATTTCTGTCCACTGAAACTCTAAATCTTTTTAAAAAATGTCCCTGAAACACTGAACTGGGACCTGCTCTCACTCTCTAATGGACTTACAAGTCTGTTAATATTAACTAGCACTGAACAACAACTTTATTTATCTAGGTTTATGGTGCTGTTAAAGGTTTGTTTAACATCAGTTGCGTTTGTGAACACAAGAATAAAATTATGATAAACTGAGAAACAAACAATCCTAATGTTTAACCTGCATGTCATTGAATTACATATGTGAATAGACAAAATGTATGTAATTTAAATATGTAAATAAATGATGTAAATTGTCAAAACACTGACTGATTGGGCCTTTATGGATTAGATTAGATTATTCCCAGCGATAGTCCTTACTTTTCACCTGACAATCAATACACCAATGGTATCCAATACTATGTTAAATTAAGACCACATTTCCCATAAATCCCATTGCTTTACTGAACAAAAAGGATTTCATTATTCATTTTTTCCTCACAATCTGTTGTGTTTCTGGTGTTGAGATAATTTCTTTGTCAAAACATTCTATAAAATATACACAATCAGGTGAAATAGTGGGGATAAATATCACTGAAGACATTTTAATATTTTACAGTAAGAAAAACACGTGCAAATAATGACATTAACGATGGCTGAATTTCCTTTAGCTGCTTTAGTTTCAGGGTCCTGGTATTGTGCATTCCTGCAAATTAAGACATCTACAGTGTTCCCCAGCCACATTTTTCACCAGCAGCTTTTATGAACATGTTGCCGTGAGAAGTGTCAACAGAGGTGCGATCGCAGAGCAGTAACTGCCTCTGTGTCATATTGCTACAATAACTCTAAGTCCAAAGTCACTTACAGCCATCCTTAACCCCACCCAACTTGCTGTTCCCGGCAATGACGATCGTCATTAAAGTTAGAACAGGGTGTTATTGAGGGTGAGGGAGGAACACTGATGCCAGCTTAGTAAAAGGTGACTCTGAAGGCTTCTTCAAGAAGAAACTAAACGAAACGAAACTCTGCGACATCATGGTTCATGCATCCAAAACCCATTAAATGTTAAATTAATATTAAAAATGGGTGACACATAAAAAGAAAACATCCAGTGCAGTGGTGGAAGAAGTACTCAGATCTTGTACTTAAGTAAAATCAGCAATACCACAGTGTAGAAATACTCTGTTACAAGTAAAAGCAACAGAAGCATTCAAATCTTTACTTAAAGTTATAATCCCGGAGATTTTCATTTCGTTGTCTTTCGCGGCACCTGTGGCAATAATCTGTAATTGCAGGTGTGTTTCTGGACCTCACTTAAGTTTCAGTTTCCTCGTCTGTAATTATCGACCTTTTCCTTGTTTGTTCAGCCATAGTAACCGTTTACTCACAACCAGTGGTGGACAAAGTACACAACCTCATTACTTGAGTCAAAGTACGGATATTCCTGGTCAAATATTGCTCCACTACAAATAAAAGTTGCTCAGTCAAATTTTTACTTGAGTTAAAGTCCTGGAGTACTTGCTTTTAAAAATACTTAAGTATTCAAAAGTACATTTTCTTTTTAATATCAATATTTTCACAATGCATTTACAGAACATCCTAACTCTTTGAAACCACCTAATGAATGCACTGACTTGCTTGTAGAACCACTCTGCTACACAAAGCCTTAGAAACGCCTATAAAGAGCTGGTTGATATATTTCCACTTATATATCAAACCCAGTTGAGAGTGGGTACTGTGATTGGTTTTTCTCCTGTGAGGAACACAGTGTGTGGCCATTTGCATATTGGAAAAGAAAAAAAAAATTCAGCAGCTGACTTCAAAGCTGCTTAAAAATAACAAGTAACGACAACCTTCATAGAAATGTAGTGGAGTCAAAAGTACAATATTTGTCTTTGACCCACCCCCCCCCCCTCCATGTGGTGGAGTGAAATAAGTTTCCAAAAAACAAGTTACAGATACTCGAAAAATGTACTTAAGTACAGTACTCAAGTAAATGTACTTTATTACTGTCCACCACTGCTCACAATGCTAGCAGAGACCAGAAAAAACTGTATGCTGCTTCACATACAGGCAAGTTGAAGAGTGAGTCTGTTGCGTTAAAAGCCTTGTTAAAAGCCTAACTTTGTGCCTCTTGTGATTTTCCCGGGAAAGTCGCTGCCGACACCCGGGACATAATACTGCAAATGTAAGGGCTTTCATCAGTGGGCCAAAGGCTCAGTTACCATTGTGTTGCATCATTCGGCGATAGACGACTTAACAGACGTTTATTTCAGTGAAAATCTTCGAGATTATATCTTCAAGTACCACAGTAAAAGTACTCATTATGCAGAATGGCCCATTTCAGAATCATGTATATTATATGATTGGATTATAATTAATGTGTGCATGCTTTAATGTTGAAGCTGATAAAGGTGGAGCTAATTTTAACTACTTTATATACTTTATCTACTGGGTGGCATAAGAATTTCCCCCCAGGGATCAATAAAGTTTTTTATCTTATAATATTACGTCATCATTTATTTGTTGATTATATTTTGTATTATCAATCTGAACATGCAAAATAACTAGTGACTAAGGTTATAAAATGAGTGTAGTGCAGTAAAATATACCATATTGCCTCTGAAATGTAGTAAAGTAGAAATATAAAGTAGCATAAATTGGAAGTACTTCAAAATTGTACTGAAGTACAATACTTGACTTTCCACCTCTGATTAAGTGTCTTTTTTCCACTTCCACTTCCTATTGGCGGACAATTTACAACAATAAATAATAACTAATAACAAAAAGAAAAAGAAAACTACTAGGAGAATTGATTCACATTTTTTCCATCATCCATGGAGTCCTGTTGATGGACTCATTTGCAGCTCGATGTTGTCATTTTGAGTCTTGAATATTGTCAGTTTTCCCCATTTTTCTTGTGATATATGTCAGTCTTTCCATTTCTTCAACAATTACTAACCATTGGTCCTTTTATGGGGGGGTGCTACCTTTCCCCAATTCCTGGTAATAGCTTTTTTACCTGCTATTAATAGTATTTAACATTAAGCGTCTTAGTAAGGTGATAGGCCACCACAAGCCTCCACATTCGCTCCAGTGCTCCCTGGCATTGATTGAATTGAAGGCATTGAAGTCTCTGGGAGTCTGGAGGGAGGAACTCAGGGATGAACTGTCTGTCTGTTCAATGACAATGTTTTTTATGTCCGATGTCAACGTTTTTCCCTTTCGACAATATGCAACTCTGGTTTAGGTTAGGGATATATCGTGGTTATGGCAAATAAACTACGGTTAAGGTCAGGAAACTAAAACACTTAAGGTCAGGGAAAGTGGTAATGGGCTGTCTCTAACTTATCTGGATAGCAATGTCTGGGCTGAGCACTGGATTCACTTGTTATTCACAGTAAGACAAATAGCGTGAGTAAAGAGGGATCAAAGTTTGCTCCTTCTGATCTCGTTTCCACTGAAACGTGTATTGTGAAACATCTCTTCGGCGTCCAGGAAACAGTAAAAACAAAAGAATGTTGTTGACGTTACACTCAACTTTGACAGACCAGCAACTGTCAATGAGGCCACTTGTACAACATGCAAAACATTTCAAGGAGCTATTATAAAGTATTATAACATCATTGTAACAGCTCCATCTTCTGGCAGCAGGGCTTCATGTCTAAATGATAGGATGATCCACCATCCTATCATGTCACCATAAAAACACATCATCCCCGACAGGATCACATGACAAACTGTAAACTGCGCTCACTCACAGTAGGAGCAAAGTGCATCCACTGTAAAACTGCAATTCAGTGTTATCCAGATTCTTCCATCTCTTTGGAAATACAAGCTTCAACTGCATAAAGAGAATAAAGAGAGTATTACTGCACTCTATTGTGCTGCCACTACTTCATCTGAATCTGGTAGATGGTACCCCATCCTTTATTTTGGATGTATTCTGATTAAATAGTGGAACGAATAGTGCAAATAAAAACAGCAGGTTTTGCTCCTAATTTCAGGCTATTTAAAAGTGTACTCACAGTAGATATATACAGTATATATATATATACATATACATATTTTTTTTTCTCCTCCTAAACATGTTTTTTGTGCACTTCAGGGAATATCAATCAAACTGGTGTTTAATAGTCTTCATATAGTCTATTGTCAAAGTATTATTACAACCAATTACATTTACTCAAATGAGTACAATTTTGAGGTACTTGTAATTAACTTGAGCATCTCCACTTTATGCTGCTTTATACTTCTACTCCACTACATTTCAGAGGGAAATGTAGTTTTTACTACATTACATTCATTCAACACCTAGTTATTATAGTAGTAGTATAGCGTATAGTATATAGTCGTTTAATACTTTTCATACTTAAGTATACTTTGCTGCTCATGCTTCTGTATTTTCTATTGAAGTATAATTAAGTATTAAGAAGTGAGTGCAGGACTTTTATCTCTAAAGGAGTAGTTTTTAAATTTTAAATTCTCCCACCACCTGACCTGTGGGCTTTGTAAAGATGATGAATGGCAACTTGCCCTTCCACACAGGGTCATGTACAACAAAAGCAAACCTCACTGGGACTCGGACTTCTACCAGACATAGAGCTGAAGCTTTATTAAAGCTCTGTACTGGCAGGTTTGATTTCACTTCTGTTGGCAGATTATCACTGAACCACATGACTTCCTCTGCTGCGCTGACAAGAACAGCTCTGCATTATGTGATATTAACAGTTGTCACTACTCGAGAGTCGGAGTAATAGGGGAAAATATGACTTTGTTTACATTTTGCATGGCAATAAAACGCGAATGTGAAGCCATGTTGAAAATATATTACATACAATGAACCAGTTCTCTCATTTAGCCTGAGAAAGTATGTGAGCGCGAGAGAAAGCCCGCGTGACAGTAACGAAACCGAGATATTTTTTGGTGAAGTGTTTCAACGCAGTTATTTACAAAGATAACCACAAGAAACTTAACTTTATTACTCTGGCGTCTTGTCTTTCTTTCATTTTTCTTTTCCGCCTCTGCATGTGACCTTGCACATTGACCCCATGTTGTCTCACGCATGAAAAAACCTGAAATTGTTCATCAAATTTAAAGTTCACAAAAACAATGCGTTTCATGCAGATATCACAGTTTGCTGATGTGAATATACAATGCAACTATTCATTTTTACTTATTTTAATCCTGTTTTTCTACACCTTGCTATCTTGATCTTTAATATGATGCCCATTCCTGTTTAATTAATTAAGAGGAATCAGTTATTTTCAGTGCTTTTGAGAGACAAAAATCCCACACCATGTACTTTTTTGTAACAAAAAGTTTTATTGGCTTCTCTAATCCGTTCATCATCTCAATAACAGGTACAGCCTGGGAAATCATATCACAAGGGGTCTAGAACAAATAAGACAAAGGAATGGGGAGGCTTCTGCTACAAAATTTGGTATTGAGGTGACAGTCAGAAAAAAAGCCATACAAAAATGTCTTTATCATGCATACTGGAGAAAAAACTCAAAGAAAAATTGAGAACACACATTTTTAGTGTTTTTGTACATTTTTGTAAACAATATCCTTCTAGAGATCATATCAAAACACATTATGGCAAGTAACAAAAATAAGGGATATAACATGAGAAAAATGAATGTTTCTATGAGGCATCTAGAATGCAACACTGCTTGGCGTGGATGTTTTTACAGAAAAAAAAAAGAAATAATACATTTGCATTTTGACGCGTCACTTGCTCTATAATTGTAAACACAGGCAGTGTTAAATGATTATACAATATGTCGAACCTATACTACAAATATTTCCACTACATACATGAAACGCGTGTCCCTGCTTTCTTACGCTTTAGTGATATGAGGTATATTTAGGTCAATCTTATTGTCTTTTTTTTTTTCTCTCCGTCTCTCACCCACTCTTTTTCTCTCCTTTAAAAGCATAGTGTGTGTTTGGAGTGAGGTGGCTGGTCAGTCAGTCTTTGTTCCCTGTGATCTGAGCAGCTTCAAAGTCTCTTGGCTGTGGAGCTCACAGACATAGGAAAAGGAAAGAGGGGGTGTGGGGGGTCGGCTCACAGGAAATCAACTAAATTAAATATCAACCCTGGCTGCCGGGATAGAATGGCTTTAGCCACGGAAGACAAAGAAGGCCATTGTTTATTCTTGTGAGTGCAGGGCTGCATTTTGGGGAGGGGATGTGGGTATACCTTAACTTTTCTGTGTCTTAACTGTATTATTGAAGCAGTTTCTTGCAATTACTATAACAGTGGGGTTAAAAAAAATCATAAAAAAAGTAGAGGGAAGGGAGGTAGGGGTGTAGGTCCGGTGATTACTTGCCAAAAATATCTGCTACTGAGTTCTGTTGTGGCTAGTGGAGAATAAATAAAAGGGTTTGGGTATGCATCCAACATACCCAAGGGGGGTTAAAGATATAAGGGTTCCAGCATGTCAGCCCGTCTCTCAAAACACTTAAATACAAAGAGGTACTCTCAAAATATTGTATAACAAAATTATGGCAAATCATCTTTTTACAACATCACCCGACAAACCGTAAGAAAAAAAATCCCCCCTCCCCCTCTCTTCTACCCATGAGAAAAAGCAACAAAATACATTTAGATGCCCATGGTCATGCCTAGTCAACCCCTATCAAACCCCGTTAAACAATGATCCAGCGCTCCCCTCCCTCCCACTCACTCACCCACCCACCCACCTTCCCTCCCCTCCCTCCCGACCCCTGTTCACAGTTTTCTCCTCTTAAAATAATATTAATAACCATCAGCATAATAATCACGTATCTATCACATATGCAAATTGAATGGGTTGTTGTTGTTTCCAATGATGATTTGTTTAAAAAAGTGCTTGTTTGATTCCACTGACACAAAAAGGAACAGCAAGGAGTGGAGTAGAAAAGTGGTGACTTGTTTTTAA
>NTHP01000386.1:131284-142525 GCA_003416845.1 Oplegnathus fasciatus | reverse complement strand
AAAAAAAATCACTTCAGCAACAGCATGATGAAAAGATCACGGATTGATGTTCATTGCATTTGTCGAATTTTGTCTAAGCTGCGTCTTTTCTACTGGCCACTGGCGGGCACGACCAGAGGACTGCGTGGTTAAACAGGCTTCATCAACTGACACGTTACGCCGACAAAACAACAGTCAGCTGTGTTCAAACGTCCTCTTCACTTCAGGACATGATGTGCGCGCACCATGGGCTGAACTCCACTACAATTTATACTACCTCGTGTACACATGTGGCTCTCAAAAGAAATGTGGATGTCTTCACATTGACACAACAGTACCATAATCTCAACAAAGCTACACGCAGTAGAAACCAAACATGATCGTGTATTGTAATTTGTTGTTCTGACAAGTTAAAAAAACAAAAAAAAACACAAAAACAAAATCAAAGCTTTGTAGTCTCAAAGTACACCTGTAAAAACTGTGCTAATTGCATCTCATAATACAAAGTCTTATTACACAATTTTGCCTATTTTCCTGAGTTAATACGTTTCTTGTAACAGACAATATATACTTTTTTGCCATTTGAATTCTGGGCCTTTCCCTGCCACAAATGTTATTATTATTGAAATTATCAACATTATTCATTATTACTTTACAATGGTATGATGATTGGTAAAACACAAGGGTTCAGAAAAAGAAAAAAATAAAATCAAGCAAGTTTATAGCTACCCTCTAAATGTTTTAAATTACATTTAAATCTACGGTACGTTCATATCAAAAATCACTACTCTTAAACAAAACTTGAGCGACTAAATACATAATAAAAATGAGAATATTTAAAAAATTGCATTTGAGGCCATGGAAGACCCTCCCTGGTCATTTTTGTATTAACATTTAATGGCAGTGTTTAAAAAAACAAAACTTTGCTACAAGAACAAAATTAGGATGGGTACAGGGACCGTATGGACAGCAACAGAACAGCCCCCTACTGGATTCACCTCGTTTGACCCTTATCTGAAACTTTGGCTTGTCGGGGTTTTTGATCCTGTACTCACTGGCTCACTGACGTCAGCTAACAAACTGGTATACCCTGAGAATTCTGACACTGGAGTCCGTATTCGGTGGTCGACCTCTGCCCCAGGATCACTGCCATAGCTCAGTGGGGTCCGCCGCCCTGACTTGAACTGGGAGCCAAAGGCCTGGGCGAAGTTCTCGATCTGATACGTGGTTTCTTTAGGGGGGTTCAGTGGCGACAGGTCTGGGTAGCTGGAGCCGTTGGTGGGTGCAGCGCTCCCTCCAGCCTTGGGCTGCTGCCCCTTGGAGCCCTCTGCCGGGGCAGTCAGATCCTGGGGAGGTAGGTTGAAGGTGCCTGGGGAGTGCTGCTTCTCCAACTGCTCGGTCAGCTCCTGAGATGGAGTCAGCTGCTGGTGGCTTGTAGATTCCAAGCTGAGGTGGTAGCCTGCCTGGGAGGGGGAGCCGACGAGCATGCCATAGTGGGACTTTGAGGAGGACGAGGAAGAGGTTGATGAAGGGGCAACGATGGGCAGTGGGGAGGAGACAGTAGGTGGGTAGCCACAATCCAGCGGGGATGTGGTGTACACGTGTTTGTCAGAGAACAGCGGCCCTGTGGGACTGGAGCTGCTGGACAGAAGTGGGAAAGGCCCTGTCGGTCCAAGGCTGGGGAAGGGTCCACTATGGCTGGTGCGCTCCAGGGCCTGCAGGAGGAACTTTGAGTACTCGCTCATCACTGCTGTCTTGTCTCCACCGTTGGGCGAGTCATCCTCCAGCTCAGGGGTAACAGGGGCTGCCGGCTGGAGATCTACGTGGTGTGGGTGGTCTGACAGGTCGAAAGTCACGTCATGGTGGTGTGTCCCCTCTGGCTTATGGCTATAATGGTCTAGCAGGCTTTGCAGTACCTCATCTGGAATGCCTGACTTGTCATGTTTGAGTTCCAAAGGCGAGGAGTCCAGCATGGCCAGCGTGGGCTCGGGGCCCAAGGAGCCCTGGATTACACTACTGCCCTGGGGTGCCATGTGCAGTGAGGCGGCTCCATAGTCACTGTTAACCGCATGGAGGTAGCGCCGCTTTTTCACAAACTGCATTGCATCATCGTAGTTGCTGCTGGTGGTGGGCCCCTGCTTGTTGCCCCCGGCTCCCTGGAGTAGACCCATGTTATCAAGGCCAGAACCCTCCACATGATCCATGGAGCCAGGCTTCTGGCCCAAACGTTTTTGTCCGTCAGCATCGTCATCCAGAGAGAGGAGCCCCTTATCCAGGCCCTTACGGCCACCTTTTTTAAAGACCAATTTGGGAGTGCGTCCCTGCATGGTGGGGCCAGAGCCTGAGGGGTGCTCCATGCCGAAGTCCTGCAGGCCCAGGTCACGGGCCATCCCCCCAGAGGACGAGGCTGCTGCCGCTGATGCATTCTTCTTCCTCTTGCGCTCGCCGCCCTCACCGTTTTTGGACTTGGCCCTCTTGCGTCCGGAGGTGGTAGAGTTTCCCTGAGTGAGTGAATAGCTGCCATGGCCTAGCTCCGCATCGCTGAGCTCCAGCATGCTTGGGTCCAGGCCCTTCTTTATGGCTTCTCCACAAGTCCGTTTGTGCTTCAGTAACCGGTCTGTTCTTGAGAAAAACTAAAAGTGGACAGATGAGGAAAAGAGAGAAATACAAGTTTAGTTTCCACTGGACGGACAGAAGTAGGTTTAAAATCATATACATTTATTTTAACTTTGCAATATACTGCAGAGTTAAGAAGCTATTGTGACCACTGAATTTCATGAGAGAACATTATATTCCATGGCCTCTTCTGACACAACTAATCCCATTGAGACAGGGCTTTATAAGGGACTTAAGTGTGGGAAGTACAGAAAGACTAAATTTAGAACTGACAATGCATGTTACATGCATTGTACACACTATTCAATAAAGGATCATTTAAAAAGCATTAAAAGTAGAAAGCCAACTGGCAAAATACATAAAATTAAAAGGCAAAACAGTGGTAAGCTACTTAGCAAACAGACTACATGTAGCCTACTTGTTGGCAGGTATCGCAGCGATATGGCTTCTCGCCACTGTGCGTCCTCTTGTGTCGCTCCATATGGTACTTCTGGATAAAACGCATGTTACACTGGTCACAGCTAAAAGGCTTCTCTCCTGCAAAAGACAGAGGTGACGGTGTTAGGACTTGTGTCACAACAGCAATATTTATATAAACTGATATCTGTGACAAGTGAAGGCACTTCAGTGTACTATATGTCAAAGTGCAGAAACTCACCACTGTGGATCTTCTCGTGCCGCTGGAGCAGGTACTTCTGAATGAAGCTCATGTTACACTGACTGCATCGGAAAGGCCTCTCACCTGTGCGATCAAGAGTACAACCATCCGCTCACCACATTAATTAACGCCCAGCCTGTCACATAACTGTGCTCACTATGTGGCACAATGAACCTGTGGTATTTGATGAAATGCCTGGTGCAAGACTTATGAGACTCACTATGCTAAACAATCTAACATTAACAAAACTGAAGAAACTCTGTACTGTGTTGTATTTAGAATAGCACAGAGTCCCTTTACAGAAACATATTTCATACAAGAACACCTCATTTCCCATGTTTAAATGGTGATACACATGATACTCTCGACTACAGAGACCTTTTGCGAGATAGACTTGGAAGAAAGAAGGAAAAAACAAAGGGAAGTAATTTAAAATAAACTTAGGTTGTATTTTCCTTTAAATCCGTTATGAGCTCAAGTTCAAAGAGCCATGTGAGGAATTCCCAGCAAAGAGAATGACTAAGACGTCCAGAAACACATGAGTAATCATTGAGTCATCCCCGGCTCTAGCAATTGTCTGGTTTCAAATGAGGCCCCAGGCATTCATGGTGATGGGGAGATTAGTAAGAGTAGAGGGTAGTGAAGAGTGCAGTTAATTTAATGTCTGAAATTGATTTTGTTCTGAGAGTGCCATGTTCATTAATGGTAAATTGTGTTTTTTGTTCCATGTGTCAAACCTCGGTAGCATTATACCAGATTCTATGCAAATTGATCTGGGGCAAACTGACACCTATAGCTGTATCTGTTCTGCTTCTGAATTGAAATGTCTTGTGCGCATCTTGCATTAATTATCATTTTTTTCAGCATAAGGGATCTATTCAGCAACATGAGCAATGGTGCATTTGGTGAAAAGAGTAGCTGGTCACATTTTAACTTAAATTTTTAAATTCTAGGAAAATACTGACAGTGTAAGGGAAAAGTAAAGCACTGACAAGCAGCGAAAGTCTCTCACCTGTGTGTATGAGCACGTGTCTGCGCAAGTGGTAGGAGCTGCGGAAGGCAGCATTACAGTGCTCACAGATATGTGGTTTTGAGTTGGGGGACAGGCAGGCTCCATCTGCATCCAACATCATGGCCTACAAGGAGAAAACCATGAGTACAGGTGGTATAATACTGTTGACTTTCCCACATCACGTTAGTACAGGTCAAACCAATTTAAGGGCTAAAAGCATTGAAGGCGCAAGACCATTCTTTTCTGGTGTAGTGAAGGAGATGATGAGAACAGATAAGTGATTAACCTTTGCAGCATCGTTGCGTTTCCTTCGTGCTTTGCCTCCCTGTCCGTCCCCATTGCTCCTCCGCCCTCTTCTACCTGAGGACTCTTTTGGCTCTTTACCCAGTCTTCCAGGTATCTAAGAACAAAACAACAAGGTAAGTATACCACAGTCTATAAATGGCAAATAGAGGCAGCAATCGCTACTGCAGGGTAAACAACAGTCTATAAATAAAAGCCTGTACATTACTATCCCAGCTTAAGCAGTAAAGGGGGAAACTGGCAAATGGATATATCATGTTCAACTAAACATTAACAATATATCACTTGAAACAATATTTAGAACCACAAGCTTTCCTCACCGGTTCTCCAAGGGAACGAACGTTGCTGAGGCTGAGGTCATGCAGGAGCATGTTCTGGTGATTTTGGTGGTGGTTGCCGAAAGACATGTCCGGCATGTCAGCACCACTCTTCCCCGCGCCCCCTCCAACACAGTTCACCCCTACTCCTCCACCCCCGCCATAGAGGGGCATACGGTAATCCAGCTCGCTTAGCCGCTCCTGCTTAATGCCCATGCTGTGGAGGAAGCCCCCTGTGTTCGCAGCAGTGGCGCCCTGGTGTTCTGGGGGCGAGTCGCGTTCTTTCTTCAGGATCATCTCCTGGGGAAGCTCGCCCATAACGGACTGGGAGGCCAGCCGTGTAAAGCTGGTGACAGGTGGCAGGTGGCTGAACATAAGCATACCAGGTGCAAAATTGGGGTCCATGCCACCGTTGCGCAAAAACTCATTGCCTAATTTGTCTTGGATAATACTCATGGTGGTGGTTTTGCTTTGTGCAGGGAAGAAGGAGGGCAATAAATCTAAAGAGGAATGCAGGAGAAGAATATCCTGAAAGAGAGGGCAGAAAAAGGCCATGTTAAGTGTTGATGATTTCAAACATGATTAAGTACACAATCCAAAGTAATTGTCACATTTTGTCCTTATTACAACATCTCGTCACCTATAAGTCCTGCCGGTTAAGTAAATTTAGCCACTGCGACATAGCCTTCACATTGTGTACTCTGTGCTCTACAATGTTCTCTGAATTTCCAAAGTCGCCCATTAATTACTTAATTGGATTTATTAGGCTTTACCTAACAGAAACACTGGGTGTACAGTAACTGGAAACTTTAATAAATACGTTGCACAAAATACATTTAATTTACACTGAGAAAAAAAATAGTCACAAGAAACCTTTAAATTAAAATAAATCTCTCACTTTGGGCAACTTTTGTGAAATACAGCAGACTATTACCGTCAAGTATATTCCATATCAAACCCGGAACGAAAAAATAAGGTCAGCCATCTGAGCTTGGGAAGTGACAATACCTAGATCCATCAAACACAAGATTAATTTAAATGAAGTTTTAATAGAAGATACATTAATACAGTAAACCTGTGCCTGCATATTGGTAAAATATAAAAATACCTTGTTTAAAAAGCTCCAGAAATTCACACGTTAAGGATGAGTAATAATGATCTATGTTGTATGAGGGTTTGATGAAGTTACTTTTAAATAAGTATAATTGTGAAGCTCTGGTCTTTGCTTTCTGTAAATTCTGTTCAATATAAGAAAGGGGGGGGGGTGTAATCTAAGGTTGCCTTTGAAATATTTAATCCACATCTCGTATTGTTCTACTTGCATTTAGCACCACATGTGACCTGGATTGTGGCCAAAATAAAAATCTGTGCAGTAGCTTTGATAGCTTTTAGACAGACATCCCTATTGTTTTATCACTTTGATGCATGGTGGACAACACCACTTGCCATGTTTGGCTAATAAGCCAACATGAATGCAAAAAGCTGGGGGCATTGGTTGCAATATTGGCAAATTAATCGGTTCATTACACTTGCCTAAAACAAACGATATTTAGGTCAAATCCAGCTACACATTTCAGTCATTTTAAGCAGGCGCAGTCGGGTCACTAAGCGGTACGTGCATCGAAACGAGCTGGAGTGAGAATTTATTGTTTAGTCTCGCCCAGCCAACCATTTGGCTGCGCGACACTGAATTCAACAGAAAGCGGATGAGCTTTTGTGATGCATAATAGTTAGCCAGCTAGTTAGCATAGTTAGCTAGCCGGTTAGCCACAATGAGACACAATCAACGCATCTTTACGTCCTCAATCAAAACAATCGGCTAAGACGTCCTATAAACCATAATCGGGCACTCAAATAAAATCACATCAATATTCAAAACTACGTGGTGCCAAATAAACCGCTTTTGTAGTCAATAAATGTTTAATTTGATCCGTTATGACCGATGTAACGTAACGTCTAGCCTGCTGTTGCTATCAAGCTAGCTCACGCTAAAACCGGATCCATGATTTGATGCTTTTTAACGCATATATTGGCTATGTATATGAGAGGGAGCATCCTAAAATAAAGCCGCATGAATTAATGAGATATAAAAATATATAATAAACGACCGATAAGGTGGAATTAAACAGCAAGTTTGCTTTAAAGTCAGGCACAAATTGCCCATTCTCCAATTCCCAAGCTTTGATGACGCTCGTGAAATCAAATCTGTCTGGCTGCGAGCAACGCTGGCGCTCTATTTATTGTTAGCTAACTTTAGCTGTAATCAACCGGATAACGCTTACCAGTTACATTTAGCTTTAGCAAAACATTCCTCGGCGATTGCGGGACATGTGGAGTCCAGATCCAGTGAGCGAGCTAAATAAAACTCGTGCGCTTTAATAAGGCAGCTGTGTTTATAACAATCGAGCTGCCATGAGCTAGCTCGTTAGCTGCTAGCTGCCCCGACTGAAAACCCGCATTACGGCCCATGCAACAGAAACAATGATGCTGGGTCTCGGTGCATCTCCCCCGTTTGCGCCGAGCCAGACAATCCCGTCGCGTAAATCTCGACAAAGCCAACGCGTTAGCCACGAGTAAAAGTCAATTTAGTTCCCCACTCACCTACACATGACCGCAGTTGGTTTCAAACGTGCCTATATTCTCTCCGTATTCGCCGCTTTGGGGTTTTATTGCCAAAACATTGTTCTCCGGCGGTCGCTGCTTTCTTCCATCTTGTCTTGGCGCGGGGAATTATGGGTGCAGCGGACGGGTCGTGAGAGGAGACAGGCGAAGGCTGCTGAGGTTTGAGAGAGCCTCACTGGACAGCACAAGTAGCCTCGGGCTCTATAGTAATGTAAACACACCGGACGCATTAACATGAGCAGATACTGCAATGTGGAGAGACATGGCGTCGTGCAACTCTTTTGTCTCTGAATGTAAGGCAGGACACAAGGAAATAAAGCTGCAGCGATTAGTCGATTAATCGATTAATTGTCAACTATTAAATTAATCGCCAACTATTTCGATAATCGATTAATCGTTTTGAGTCATTTTTTAAGAAGAAGTGTCCAAATTCTCTGATTTCGGCTTCTCAAATGTTTAATTAGTCCTCTATGACAGTAGGCTGCATATCTTTGGGTTGTGGTTGTCTTCACCATTTTCTGACATTTTATGGACCAAACAACTAATTGATTAATCGAGACAATGATCGACAGATTAATCGATAATGAAAATAATTGTTAGTTGCAGCCCTACAAGAAAAGATATGTTTAAATTTCTCCTTACTCACTTATTTACAAGATACTTAGCTATGTTCTGTTACTTACCTGTAATGTATTTTTGAAGCTATTTTTGTGTTGTTTTTTTATTTTTGGGTGTGATTGGACCCCAGGAAGAATAGCCTCTGTTTTGTTGACACTAATCGGGATAAACAAAATGAGTTACAGTGTCGCACAGTAACCCTCAAATTTTAAGACTGTGTCATACAGGGATTGAGTAAACCGTGGTGATAATTTAGGCTGTATATTTGTATGTATGATTGCATGATGTGTGCTATTTTTCATGTTTTTTTGTCCCTCTATACAAGCATGGGCAGCAAAATCTGATCTAGAGCTGCAACCATTAGTCAATCAATCGGTTAGTTGTCAACTACTGAATTAATCGCCAATTATTTTGATAATCCATTAATCGTTTTGAGGCATTTTTTAAGAAAAAGTGTCCAAATTCTCTGATTTCTGCTTCTCAAATGTGAATATTTTCTGATTTCTTTAGTCCTCTGTTACAGTAAACTGAATATCTTTGTGTTATGGACAAAACAAGACATTTGAGGACATCACCTTGGGCTTTGGGAAATAGTGATCAACATTTTTCACCATTTTCTGACATTTTATGGACCAAACAACTAATCAAGAAAATGATCGACAGCTTAATCAATAATGAAAATAATCGTTAGTTGCAGCCCTAGTCTGATCACCTACAGTATAGCCTAATGCAATCCAACTGAGGCTTGCACAGATATGTTGCACGTGCTACAAAATTAGAAACGCACCAACCCGTTAGAAGATATCCCAACTCCAGATATCTCAACTCAGGGTATCTGGTGATACCAATTATCGGTCTGATACCGGTGCTCTCTTTTTCCAAATTTAAAATCTTTATATCTCACTGTGTGGGATCATTTTTTTAAGTAACATGACGCCAGGGATTGTGTCCCTAAAATTCGTCATTGGCCTGCCATGACTAAATGGAAGTGGAAATTTTATAATGCCATGGATAAAGAAACTGTATGTAATGTGGATCAATTGCCTGATGAACTCAGTAAGGTCAGTAGTGCCATACAGATCTGGTGTATCAGATTGGTGCATCCCAACACAAAAATACAGTGCTAGATTACCAACCGGGTAAAGCAGACAACTGGCCTGGAGCCCCAGACCGCCAGGGGCCCCCAAAAGCCCCAGCTTCACTGTGAATTGATTTTAGGTAATTTGATTGATTAATTACAAATTTCATCAGGGAATTTGCTCCACTGTAGTCGTCATCAATTAAAGTTATTTATAACCTTATATTGTGGCTCTGCATTGTAGAAGGTCCCTGTGTAAAAATCTAGTTTTAAGACCTTAATTATTTTTATTTATATTGTTCTCACAATGTGCATATTCCTAAATAAAAGGTGATGGTGGGGGTCAATAGGGGCCCAATTTTTAATTAAGGTTAGTCTGGCCATCCATGCATGAAGTGGAGACTGCAACTCTTACTGTCTTATTACCTGCTCAGACTTCAATGCAGTGGTAATGAGTCTGTGTTCATGAAACTTTGTCATGTTATACCTTCGATTGAATAGAAAATATTCTGTTGGCGTGTGATGGATTCACTATGATGAGAGTGTCCTTTCCTTTTAAATGTTGAAGCACTACATTTGTGGCGTAGTAGAACTGCTCATTTTCATTGCTTACATAAGAATCCTTGAAAGCTTTTCTTTTTCCACTGATGCATTTTCATTTGATATTTAATATCAGCAAGTATTAGAACAAGTTAAGACACTGTTTGGGTTTTTGGGTCTGCAGTTCATATAGCACACAAACACTCCTAGTGGAAAACATCTCATCTTTAATCATTAACTGAATCAATACGTGTATCAACTTGTAATTGGCAGCTATCAGCTTAATGACTTGCAGTCACGAGATCATGGCGTGTGAGTTAAAATTGGCGTCTGAGGAGCTTAAAGCGATAAAGAGATCATTTGATAAACAATAAATGAAAAAATAAAATACAGTTCAGTGTGACTATGGCGCAACATTTGAGTTGACTCATCAGATTACTGCCCTGTTGTTACAGATACAAGCATGCAGACTTATCATGTACAGTGCATCTGTTAGGGTGAATCATAGCATATTTCTGATAAAAATGAAAAAACACTTCAATCTAAGTCAGCCATTACTGTATGAAGGATAAAAATAGCAGATAGCTGAACAGCCATTCTGTTCCTTTGTGGTCACAGGTCAGTCCCGACACCCCATGTCCTTCACTATCATTACATCCAAATCCAAAAACTTCAGCCAGGAAAACTGTTTTTGTTGCCGTTTATTTTGTGAACAACTCACTGTGTGGAACCCTTCATTTCCTGCTGGCCTGGGACCAAGTCCAACTGGATGTTTCCCTCTTTTTCTGTACTCCCTATCAGCCTCATATGCCTTTATTTTCAGTTAATTAAAACAGCAATGTACATGGGCTGTTTTCGGAGTGTGAGATGATAAATTGACAATGCAACTACAAAGATTCTCCAACTTGATATCCCTCTCGGGACTAGTGCTGCTCTCACAGTGCTATGATACAATCTTTCAACTGGTTTACTGAAGAAAAACACAGAACAGATATCTTGTTGATCACTTCATGGCCCTTGAAGAGCACAGCAATGATTCCATATTCCAATTCTGTAAATGTTTGACAACAAATAGCAAATAGTCATTCATTTGATAATATTCCCAAAGGGATTTGGTGTGAAGCGAACTTATAGACATTTCCTAAAGTATTCCAATGAACATGTGTAGTTTTGTTGGGACATTTCTTCACCATCTGTCTGAAACAGGAGTGATGTATGGTGTTTTATGCGGTTCATGTGTAGTTGTTGGCATTATCTCAGGTTTACTTCTACTGCAGTAACACTAGGGGGAACCAAACAGCCGCCAATCACCACAAGAATTTAGAATAACCAATTTCATAGTACAGTGTTCTCCTCAAGATAGAGGTAATTAGGCAACAGGACAGAACATTTCAAAATAATGTGTAAAAAAAATAAAATGAAAGGCTGCCCACGGTTGATTTCACTGTTATATTGTTTACTCGCTCTGGCGCTTTTGCCAGATTGGATACAGGCCAAA
>NTHP01000386.1:107837-125140 GCA_003416845.1 Oplegnathus fasciatus | reverse complement strand
AAAAAAAAAAAAAAAAAAGGCACTTATTGACAAAATTGACATAGCTGAGTTATATTCCATTAGATACGACTTTTATTGCAGTTAGACACACATTTTGTGTCAAGGGTCACTGAACTGCAAGAGCCTACACTTCAATTTTCTTGGCAGGACTGTACATTTCTCTATATCCATAATGAATATTAACTTAAAAAAGATAACTGTCCTTGAATTCCTATTAATATTAATGCAGCTTTCATTAATAAATCAATAGAATGCAGTGGTGCACTGACCCCTGCAGCACTGGCGGAATATGATTTTTTTTTAAAAAGGAGCATGTTTGCATCTGGTTTGCCAACAGTACACAGAGAAAAAAAAAGTGCTCTGACAAGAGAGAAAGAAGCAGCAATGTGGCAAACACGACCGAACCAGAAGACGGAGGGAGAGAGTGACAGCTGGGTGGTGCTCGTCAATGTCAAAAGAAACTCGTCTCAGTAGGATGGTCCACAGCAGGAGATAAGTGATAAGGGCTAGTAGTAGCAGATAGACAAGCATGGATGCGGGGCGTTTAATAGACAGGCAGGCCGACATGTCAGCATGACTCCTCACATCTGCCACTGCCTAACTCTGAAGGACAAGCAGAAAGAGGAGGAGAAAGAGACAAAAAGAAAGACAGCTGAATAAGCTTTAATGGCGCTGGCGAGAGATTGGGGATGGCAGCTCAAGTGCGACGTCCGCATGAGATGTCCAGCTCAAAGGTTCCGGCTGGACATGAAATACACAAAGACAAATGTGCACACACACATTTCTTTCCAACTGTTTGTGTTTCTTTGCATCCCTCTCACATACACACCCACACACTGACGGGGAAGTGTGTCACGAGGGATAGGGCCTGCTTTCACTCAACCTTAATCTCAGGTGACTTGGTAAATTAAGTCCTCTTCCAAAGGCCATTAATTTCCCCCTTGTGGCACTGACTGTTTAGCAGCAGTAAGAGAACACACAAGGCTTTTACCTTGTTAAAACCATTCAGTGTCAAGCAGGTTGCTCCTTCCTCGGCGGTGGTATAATTTTTGTTGCAACACTATGGCGCTTAGTCAATGGAGCTGTGAACAGTATCTGAAAAACAGCAGCTTCACTTTCAGAACTAGAATGGCTTAAATATGACTTCCCAGGAAATTGGTTTCCAGTCTCATTGACTTGTATGAACATTGCTGACAAATGGGACACCTGCCTGCAGTACCTCAATGACAATTTACATTTTGAAATGATCGAGTGAAATAAATAAATTAATATATAAACACGACGGGCTTTTTGAAACGATTTTCATGATGGAGCAAGCTTTTCCAGAAGAACCTGGTTAATTAAGATTTAAGTGGAGGTATTTCACTGCACACAAACTACAATTATATGAAAATAATTGTAGGGAAAATTGAACTTCCCTAAGGGAGCATCAATTAGCAAATCTATTCTCAACACAGATATTTCACATAAGAATGTAAGAAAGACAAATAAACAATACTCTGCTGAAAAAAGTGATTTTAATATGCATTTAAAGGAACAGTTTGACATTTTGGAAAATATGATTACGACAAGGCTACAGCCAGAAGCCGGGTAACGTAGCTTTGCATAAAGATAGGAAACCTCTAGCCTGGCTCTGTACGAAAATAGCAGAATAGTTTTTTTTATGTATTAAACAAGAACAGGCTTTAAAGGTGCTGGTATCTGGATTTTGTTACCTTTGGACAGAGCCAGGCTAGCTGTTTCCCTCTGTTTTCAGTCTTTATGCTAAGCTAAGCTAACCAGCTGCCGGCTGTAGCTTCATGTTTACCGTACAGACATGAGAGTGGTATCGATCTAGTCTCAGAAAGAAAGCAAATAAGTGCAGTATATTTCCCAAAATGCAGAACTGTTCTTTCAACTCTAAGCGGAGCGTTGTTTTGTCACTGTTACTGTGGGAAATGCCAAAATGAAGTTTTAGTATTTTATTTATTATAAGAATATACCATACAGACTGGTAGATTAAAAGAACAGACAGGCAGTGTAGCTTTTTACAGCTTTTCTTCTCTTCATTTTCATTTCTTTTCCAGGCGCCTACATTTTTCAACATTGTTCTGTTACGTAAAACATCCGACCTCCTAGCTTTCAGTTTTACACTGATGTAACTTCAATAGACATGCGACATAGGCTCCCTGTCTGCATACTCCGGAAGCGCCGATACAGCATGATGGGCGACGCTTTCCCTCAGCAAGGCGAGCCAGGGATCTGTGGGCACAGACGTCTTCCTGTGAAATGTCACACCCTTCTGTCCTCAACATCTCTGTGAATACAAATGACAGCCTGTTTGCCATCTGTGGACCAAGTGGCTCCTCACTCAAAGGGCCAGGGAGACCACTCTGCATACAAGTTAACATGAGGCGACAGAAAGAACTATCTGAATTGAGCTATAGGAGAATATAACTTAGCTTACGTAATACATTTACATTTTTTTGCTTTCTATTCGCTCGTGTTGACAGTGGAATTCATACGGGTTGTAGCAGTTTTTATGTTTGGCCTTCTGGCTGAAACCAACAACTTTCCCTTTGTAAATCATTCACACTTGACATATCAACTGGAGTAAGAGGCTTGCAATTGACAGGAAAAGAGGTTTTCTAAGCTCACAGAGAGGCTTCTCCCTAATCCCATGTTTTAATTTAACAGCTAAAAGAGTACTTTATTTGATTGAGCTTGGTTTCCCAAGAGCAAGCACTAGTGTCTTCTCCATAGTCTAATGATACTTGTCTTAGAGGCCAGGCTACTACAGAGAGTTTTAAAGTACTCTAATATGCTGGCAATGAGAGTAAAAGATTACCGCAAAGTGTCTCAAACTATAAATGTTACCAATGCTTATGTTGTCTGACAGAGATGTGGGAGACCACTGTTTTTTTACACCCTTATTCTCACCTTTACCCAGCATGTCTGCCAGTAAGTGCATAGAGAACAACATCAAGGTCCTGAAAACACCTTTTAGAGTTGTTGCCTCTCCTGGGTGTATTGTTCCGCTATTGTTCTATCACTGTGCCAAAAATATGTCAAAATATTCCTTTTTTTGCAGTTTTATATCAAAATCCCTCCATTTCTGTGCCAAAGGTGTCAAGAATCTTTTGTTGACTGACCCAGCTCTCAGGGCAAATAAATATGCCATCCAAAAAATGTCACCATTGATTTTTGGGGGGATTCAGCCACCCCTTCTCATTTTACAAAACAGGTCCGTCAAGCAAACTAGCACTAAAGTAGCAGGTCAGAGGTGTGCATTTAGGTGCCATCATTTTTACAGCAACATCGATATGAAGCCTGGGGACAAAAACACGTCCCTCTTCCTCCTTTCCTCGGGATGATGGAAGCAACCCTGAACAACTATGATCACCTCTACTTTGCTTTTGCGCTTTAAAATCAACTCCATCCTCACTTTCACTCCCACGTCAACATCCCATGTCATGTGGAACCAAGTCACAGAGGAAAATTGCCTTCTCAAAGCTATTTCATGGGATCCTTAACACTGCTTCAGTTACATTTCCCACCAGGGTTACACCTACAGGCGTATACAGTAATTCTAAGGGGTTTTGGATGAAAAATGTCCACCAAAGTGGCAAATATTAATTAAATATTATTAAAAATAATATTATATCCAATAGAGATAACATAAGAACCGTCCTGGCTGGAGAAATGGACGCGTAGACTGCACACCAGTCATCCTCAGGGTCATAAATCCCCTGGAGTCATGTGGATAAAATCATTTTTGGTGGCAAAGACAGGCTAGCTGTTTCCCCTTGTTTCCAGTCTTTATGCTAAGCTAACTGGCTGCAGGCTTTTTATCCAGTGTGCAGATATGAGCGTGGTATCGATCTTCTCATCAAATTCTCTGCAAGAAAATGAAAAATCGTATTCCCCAAAACTTTCCCACATTATTCCTTTAAATACCACAAAATTTATAGCATATTTTACACATGTACCTATGACATATTTTGCCATTTATCTAAATTTATGTGGTTTTAATTTTTTGTGTTCTCAAATCCAAATAGCAAATTAAAGTGCCCAATATTCACATTATTCAAGTGGCTTAGGTTCAATCAGTCAAATTCTGATCTTAAAATTCAAGTGAGGTGAAAAAAATTATGCTGCTGAAATTGGATTGGTTGAATTCAGACAACAGAATTCAAGATGAAAAATCAAGTTTTTGAAACTGCACAACTTGAAAAATGGAATTTCAAGATGGTAATTTAACCCACATACATTTAGACAGATGGCTTTTTAAAGTTAGATATTTCAGTGCTATGAATTCAGTGGTATTTCAATTAAACATTAAGCATTCAGCGGTAGTTAAATTTCACAATTATGTATTCAGTTGCTGATAAAATTCAATTTATCATTGTTATTATTTGCTTCCATAACCCTGTGCTCTGACCCCGTTGTGGAGGAGAGGGTTGAAGAATTATCCTGAATCACCACTCATAAGTAAAAATGTAAATGTCCTGATCATTTGTACTTCCAGTCTCGGCAGACCCCAGAGGGAGAGTTCCTGCCCCTGGACCAGTGTGAGCTGGACGTGGGTTTTGGGACGGGGGCGGACCAACTCTTCTTGGTGTCGCCTCTAACCATCTGCCACGAGATCAACACCAAGAGCCCGTTCTTCGATCTGTCGCAGCGCTCACTCATGAACGAGCAGTTTGAGATTGTTGTCATCCTAGAGGGCATCGTGGAGACAACTGGTTAGAGCAAATTATTATTTGGATATATATATTTATTTTTTTTAATAATAACTTTGGATAAACTTCCGTTTCCCCAATCATTTGTTTCATCATAATTTAGCCTGTGGCATAGACCATTTCTCAGTAATATAAAATAAAATATTTAACAGAATGTTTAATTTCATGGTCTTTAATTATTCAATAGCATAAGCTCTCCTCGGTCTCTGTCGTATTTTTTTCCCCCCATATCTCTGTCTGTATTTTCCCTGAGGCAATTCTCCACTTTTCATTTCTGTTCCCTGTCTGGCATTTTTATTTAAGAGCCCACTTTCTGCAGTTTTCTTTGTAATGTTACAGTGTTTATTCCTGTTTCTTGTCTGTATTCAAAATATTTCTTTACACTTATGTCTCTTCTCCCCATCGTAGGTATGACATGCCAGGCAAGGACATCTTACACTGAAGATGAAGTCTTGTGGGGCCATCGTTTCCTCCCTGTCATGTCACTGGAGGAGGGCTTCTTCAGAGTCGACTACTCCCAGTTTCACAACACCTTTGAGGTCCCTACACCTCCCTACAGCGTCAAAGAGCAGGAGGAGAAGTCCTCGTTGACGTCGCCCAACCCTCTGCCTGTTGCACCCACCCCTTCCTCCCCTCTGCTGGGTAATGGTGGCCGCGGAGGCCGCAGAGAAAGGCTCCTGTCAGCCGACTATGCAGACCATGTAGAGGACCAAGCCTCCAGGCTGCCCAGCAAACTCCAGCGCATGAGCTCCACCAAGGAGGAGCACCTCTGGAGGGGGCTGAAGATGGGGCCAGCCTTGCCTGGGGGGAAGGCCTCCAGCACAGGAGACCTTCCGCTTAGTATTCAGAGGCTGAGGTCCAGCTCCATCCCGGTTGCGAGGCAAGGACAGCTAGAGGAGCAGGTCCAGCTGTTGTCCTTGGATGGAGATGTCGAGGAGGTTGAGCTGGAGAAACACAGACTGCCAGCAGCCATTAGCACCATCACTGCTCCAACCCCTACACCATTCCAGATCCCCTTGGTAGGGAGTCGGCCAGAGGACAACTTGCCCCCAAAATTGCGCAGAATGAATGCTGACCGCTGACTTCTGCAGACTAACTTTGAGACTAAAAACATTTTGAACAATCAGGCTTGATGGGCATTGCATATAAATAATGACTATTGTGATATAAGTTTTATTTTTTTCTGCAGATTTTGTCCAGTATTTTACTTACGGGCTCTCTACTAAGTTGTCCGTTGCCACAAATAGAAGGACAACACCAATAAGCCATCCATCCGCTCATACTGTGAGTCATTTTTGATAGATCACCATCTGTGCCCCCCACTGACTTCTAACACTTCTGCCCTTGTGCTTGTTTCTTTCACTTCTGTTCATAGAGTTGCATCAAAGACTATTATTTCAAACAACTACACTTTTTTCAATCAATCAAGCACCAAAGTGGCAGTCATAAATAAGACTGACCTGAATTGACCGTTCGCTAAACCCCTTCCCCGAACAGCGATTGTCCAATCATAGCTTAGCAACTGCAACTAGGCATGGCAGGTCTGTCAACCTTTGGATTACTCCACATGCCTCAAGCAGTGTACATGGAGCTGTAGTAAGGGTAAAGAACCACTCACGCAAAGTTCGGCCCCATTAATTTTCTATGGGACACGAGCGAATCGCTTCGCAAGGCATTGTGGGATTCCCAGTAATGCAGGACTGACCAGCGATGTGAAAAAAGGGAGGGCAACAAAAAGCAATGCAGTGGTGGGTCAGGAAGTTTAAGCAGAGTTTATGCTCACCGTAGTGTCCCTGGCGCGAGGGTGTGCCCTCCAAAAATGACGTCATCACATATCTTGGGTCAGGTGTGCGCTGAGCGTCGTTTCAACATGGATGCCTACGATGGTAAAGCGACCGAGCAGGTACGCCTCTACAAACACCTCTACGACTGTATGTGGAGAGAGATCACCACCACATGGGCAAAATATGAGGCTTTTTGTCGGAAGGTGTGGAAGAATATGAGGGATTGCTACAGTCTTCTGGTAACACTCGTTGACTTTTTGCTTATTCACAGAATGTTTTCTTTTGTACGCCCCCTGGCGCGTTGAGCATAAACGCCTCCGTGTGAGCTCGCAGCTCACACGACGTCTACGGAGGCCTGCACCACAGTGTCTCGCACGAGCATAAACAAGGCTTTAGTCTTTACCCGTCTGTAGAGGAGAAGATCGTTATCATACTGAATGGGATCCCTCTTTTCTAGCCTCCAGGATTACAGATACGAACAAAAACAAAGTGTTGCTTGGTACAATGTCACGGAAATTGTAGGAGAAAGTGCAGGTTGCTTATTTCCACAATGTTTGCTAATGAGCAAGCTACTCGCTAGCTTGCAGGCGTTGATGCGGCCACAGCGACTAGCACGAAGTGGCGGAGCCGATGTTGCGCTATTTGTTCACTTCCAGTGGGTCTCTCTGTAAGAGTGATACCCTGCAGTGGTGTCTCTCTTTTAACCTTTCCAAAAACCAAAACTACAAGAGCAAAGGTGTACCCTGTTCGTGACTAGCACATCCACTGCGTAGTATTTCCCTACTGTGTGGAAGCAGTACACTTTCAAAAGAGGCAGCTGGAAACATTAAAAAATCAGCCAGAGACCGAGTTTAGCACGTTTATAACGTTAGCTTAATTAGCTAGCTAACGTACAGCCGGCAAAATCAATGGTTGCCAGCTAGAAGCGAGAAACCTGCTTTCGTCTACCTCTGTGTGAAATCAAGCACCCATTGTTTTGAAAATCAAAGTGGTAAAGAGTGGTAAATCTGCCACCGTTATCACTGTAAATTGCATATGTGCCGTGTGGGAACGAAAGCTTGACAGACGTAGCAACTATGCGGGACGGGGCTTAGCGAACTGTCAATCAACCTGAATTGGGTAAAAAAAAATCATAAACACTCCGATACACAAGTCAGGTTGATACACTATATTTATTATCACTTGTACTGAATATTTTTTTCTTTGAATGCTCATTTGAGGTGTATGTTTACTACTGTACAATTTTAACTATTTTTACCTCTTGTTGCAGTGTTTGCATCGGCCCGTTATACGCATGGGTGACAAAATGTAATCACACATCAATTTTGGACTACGTACTTTCTTTCACCATGAATTGATTTATTAAAATGTAAAACAAATATTTGGGAATGCAGGGATGCTGACATCAGGGGACACGTGTATTATTGCTAAAATAAAGGTAAGATAAAACTTCATATTGCAACTGCTAAATAATAAATTATTTGAAATCACAAGTGTATCTGTGAGCACATTATTCTTTCTCCATATGAAAATGCTGCATCACCTTTTCTGTGGGACTCCAGTCGTGTATTTGCTGACTGCGTTCAACATTGCAACACCCTGAGGTATTTCAGCCTGCAGAACGCAACAGCAGCTAATGCGTCACCTGCTGAGGTGGTTAAACCAACATTCATCAAATATTAAAGCCTTCAATGTGCATGTGAGTTGTTTCAATTTCGAAGCAAATTTCAGGGGGGCAAGAGTTCAGAGTAAAGGAAACTCCAGACAAAATCCTCTGGTGGCATTCAAACCCTGGCTGGTAGATTAACATACTTTACTCACTTGAAATCAAAGCCCTTAACCTTCTCCGGCTGAAGCTTCAGCTAATTATTTTAGTTGTCCTGAGGCTGACAGAAGTTATGTTGTTTACCAGCCTGGCCGTGGCACTTGGTTCATTTCGTCTTGATTGTAGCTATCAAGATGGAAGTGCTCTAGAGAAGGGCTATTTTTCAGACATTGCACATCTGAGGATGTCCAGAGCTAATTAGTCATGCAAAGAATAACACAAAACAGAAATTTGATTATGTAACTCGTTGACAGTACAAAATGACCTCTCTCCAAGCTTAAGATAAAATTAACACAGATAAATGATGCAGGGAAGAATATATCACAGACCATTCTTCACACAGACATAATACTGTATAATGATGGATCCAACTGTAAAGGAAAATCTGTTTTGCCCATTCCGGTCATTAAATTGTGCCGGGGAAATGGAATAGTGTAATTTTCACTTCAACTACACTCCCTTGGTGGAATGAAGGTCACTGCATCCATAAAAAAGGATAAAACATGCTACTGTATGTTTGTAAGCCTGGACTAATTTCACAGATCCAACCAAACCAAAAAGTCCTTAAAGATAACTTGAGTACTGTACTTAAGTCCAATTTTCAGGTACTTCATTTTATGCTACTTTATGCGATCTACTTTTCTACATTTCTGAGGCAAATATTGTACTTTTTACTCCACTACATTTATTTCACAGCTGTAGTTCTACTTACTTTTCAGATTCATGTTTTGCAAATAATGTGTTTATACAATATGATGCATTATTATAGAACGACCCAAAAGTATATAAAGCAGTTTCAAAGCTCCACCCCAACCAGCTACAGCATTTAATTACTGGTGGTTCAACAATATAACACTGAAAGGGCTCATTCTGCTTAATGATTGTTTTTACTTTTGATTTTTAAGTACATTTTGCTGATAATACTTCTGTACTTTAACTTAAGTAAAATTTCAAATTTAAGACTTTTACTAGTTAAGTATTTTTAGTGTAGTATTGCTACTTTTACTGTACTTCAGTAAACAATCTGAATACTTCTTCCACCACTGATTGTCCGCAAAAATTTACTTAAAGAATCAAAAGTAAAAGTACTCATTATGGAGCAGAGTGGCCACTGTCAGTGTCATATTCTTATAGATTATATTATTGGATTATTAATAATGATTCCATTAACACATTGGGTAGTTTAACTTTAACAATGCATCATATATAAAATCATATTTCTGCAAAGTAACTAGTAGCTATAGCTGTCAAATAAGTGTAGTGGAGCCAAAAGTACAATATTTCCTCTTGAATAGTAGTGGAGTAGAAGTATCAAGAAGTATAAAAGTATCTCAAGTAAGTACCTCATTGTCCTTAAGTGCAGTACTTGAGTGAATGTACTTAGTTGCTTTCTACCACTGCATGAGTTTAACAGTGCCTAAGGGCATACTGTATATCCAAGATGAGATTTTTCCATTTTATAGACTCACTGCAGATCCAAATAAGCTTTATGTCATATTGAAAATTTTATGAAGTACAACAAGCAGCTGTATCCCATTAAATCACCTGGGTATATTGTCATAGCACTGACTGTAGTGTATGAAGTCCATCAGATACACCAGCATCAAAACTGGTTTGATGTTCATATCATTAAATTATTAGTTATTTTTTCGACCCTTAAAAGAGAGTTAATCACAAATTTTAACAGTTCAAAATGTAATTAATAATCAGCATGATCTCTGTTTACAATTAAAAATCTCTCCTCCAGTTGCTAGGCTCCTTCATGTTTACAAGAGTCGCTGTCATGTATAGTCTGAAGTTGCATTTGTATGCCACCATAGAGGCAGATGTGGGTGCAGAGCGTGCCTCGGTGGGCTTTGTACGTCTGCATGTTTATCTTTGTGCATAGGAAAACACAGCGAGGCACTCTCAGGAGGAGCACAGCGATCAGATCACACATCCACATTGACCAGATGCTCATCCATAGTCAATGAGCACAGAAATTGTCGCTTCTCTAAAGTACAACGCCATTAGCCTCGTGAATTGAGAGATCATCTAGATAGTGAGGATTCAACACTGTTGTATTTTGACCTCCTACATTCATTTACAGGTGACAGCAGCTATGAATAAATCTGTACGAGCTAATGTCTCTTTGAAAGTGTAAAGTGAGTTTGCCCTCGCTGATGAAGAAACTACTGAACAAGGTGGAGTGGGAGTGCAATGGACACGCTCTCTTATTGCAAATGCACACTTCTTTTGCTCACACAAAATTTGTCTTCAAAACAGACAGAAATATCACAGGATGCAAAACTTTAACACAAATCTTTTAATTACATCATTTGTATACCAGGTGGTATTTTATTCAAGAGAAATGATCATGAGAGAACCTACCAGACTTCCTTTTGATCACCATGAGAGATTGGAGTGGGCATCATTTACTCGTGGTGTCAACTGTGTTGTGCCCACAGGCTCGCTCTGGGCAGCCTAGGTAAATAGTGCTTAGCTCTCCCCTGCAGAATCTCAATTGCTTTTCTTTCTTTGCTGTCTCCATGAGTCACCCCACATCAGTCTAAGTGCTCTTTATTTCTGCTGTTTCCTTTCAGCTAAAATTCCAGACTGAAGTGTGTAAGAATTAGTTTTGCCAACTCTAAAAAAAGTTCACTTTGTTCCTCTGAGAGAAGGATTAATTAGATACAGACATAAATACATAAATCTAGTTCAGAATCATACCACATGGAGTTAGATGACTGCCTTTTGCTGATAAGGCAAACAATGTGATAGAAAAGTTTGTGCTAAATACATTTTTTCATGGAAATTGTTAATATTTAGAGTGTTTAGCCACTTTTTTGAATTAGTTAATGTACAGTCACTTTATTACACTATCTATTGATCCTGGTCCCATTTTACAGTGTTAATGCAACAGAAGTTATGCAGTGTGTCTCAGGGTTCAGAATGCATTTTTTGAATTTGTGAAGGGGGTGTGTTCAAGCCATAGACTGCATATAAAGATGGACGACGCGTCTCCACTTCCTCCCACTGTACAAAAATGAAACCAAAATATCCCAGATATGGGCGCTGCCATCTTGTGCTGGTGACATCATTTGGAGCCAGAGTCTGCACAGTAGTGATCAGGAAAGGAGCCGCGGTATCGAGGTCCCACCTATACACACGACTAATCAGTAATTTGTAACTGCTAACTAACGCTCACCTATTAAAGTTAGAGACGTCTGCAGGTGCCTCCGCGACTCCTTCACTGTGATTGACAGCTGTCAATAATGAGGCCACACACCCCTTCTATAGCATCAAATAACTCATTAAAACCAAACTTATCAGAGAAACGAACACTTGAACAAACATCAGTGTGATAAGAACTACCTAAAATGACAAAAACCATCTTTGGGAAAAAATGATTCGATGTGTACTTTGATTTTTTAGTTTGGCCCTTGTCCCATCTGCTAACATGGAGGGGGCAGGATTTATGACCTATACTGCAGCCAGCCACCAGGGGGCAATCGAGATGTTTTGGCTTCACTTTTGGGGAGCTGTCATGTCGTCCATCTTTATATACAGTCTATGGTTCAAGCTATAAAGGGATATTAAGTTGCTTTGAAGTTTTTTTTCCTGATAACATTAAAGCAGCTATAGTCAATATTTTATATTAACAATGGATCACATGACTATGTGTAATGTGAAAGGGGTCGCTCATAGTAATGAACAAACAGACAAATATCACCTGACTTCAGTTTCCCTCAGCCCTACGGAGTATTTCAGCGACTTTCAGTTTATTGTTTTGGTTTTCGGGCCATGTTTTGGTTCACTCTCACGACTCTTACTACGTCATTTTTGGACATAGCAGGAAGCTGTGAACAAGCTGTAAAAAAAACCACTGTATGCTACCTTTGCTTTGACAAACACAGTTAGCGACTAGCTGGTGAACATAGTGGAGCATTTAGCAGCTAGAGAGTACGATATTAGTTGGTGGAGACAGAAATCAGAGCTAAGAGAAGAGCAAATATTGGACTGACAGCAGGTTGCCAGAAACACAACTCCAAGCGAATGCTAATGTTGCTCTGTATCTGATGGATGTGTCAATAGGAAACTGTTGGCTAACAAGTTCATCATATCAACTTAAAAAGGGGGTAATAAATCAGTGTTGTGTTCACTTTTATTCCCACTGGCCAAAAAATCAGTTACTTCAAGTTTAAATATTCATGACTAATTAGCAAAAATCAAATTCACCGTTTTGGTAAAAAAAAATCATCCTTATGTTTTATTTATTAAGAATTTGACACTCAAAATCTCAGCTAATCTGCTTCATTAAGACTGTGTGGGTGTGGTTTGATAAGAGTTGATTGACAGTGGCCTGACAACATGAGCACACACTGTATTTGACTGACATCTCCCGAACTCTCTTGTTAGTGTTGTTGCACCTGTTGATGCAGGACCAATAACTCCTTTGTCATTCTTACTTGTAGTATTGGGAGTCCAGCGACCTCGTGTGACTCCCTCCGTAGTTCCACACACGTTCTTGAGTTTTCCTTATTATCTGTAGCCTCTAAAGTGTGTGTGTCCTGTAGCTGCTAATATTTCAAATATCAATCACTCCACAGTATCCTTAATCTTATTTACATTTTAAAATGTCACAAATGCCCATCACAAGTTATAAGATCCCAAATCCTCACATTTGAGAAGCTGAAACCAGCAAATCTTTGCCATAACATACATTATTCATATATTTATGTATTTATTTCTTTATTTAATTTGGACTACTGACTAATTGATTGATGAACTAATCAATGCAGCATTAGAATAGTCGATAATCGATTTGTGAAATGTTTAAACCTTCTTATATATTTATCGTGTGACTGTAGAGACTGTACGATGGCTCATATGTCTTAAAAGGGCACAGTGCATCCTTTCAAAATGATCTAACCAGCAGGGGAGGGTGTTGTATCCTCTTATCGAAGCAGGTCATGCTTCCCAGGACGAGCCTGATTGAAATCTGCTCAGAGTGAGAGCTCAACATGTGCCAGCCTTATTACCAGCCCTGTCACTCCATTACAGAGTGACAGAATCTTATTACATGCCCCTTCCTGGCATCCTAATTGGGTTTCCCCACCAAGACTTTCTCAAACCCTCTGAATTACAATCCTACCACTGTGAATACGAAATCACTCAGTGCACATTAGGAAATATGCACCTCGGGAGCGGCGGCTGCTGCTGCTCTGCATGAGTAATCGTCTTCACGGGGCTTTCTTTGCTTTAAATGGAAGGAATCCTGAATTGTTTAAGACTTAAGTGAAGAGTTAGTGAAGCAGACAGAATCATTTATGGTCTGAGTCAAACTGCTACGTGGCTGAAAATGTATGAGCATGTTCGTCTCTCCTGTGGGAAGCGTGCTTGTCTAATAAATATTTGATTGATCTTTTAATAAGTGAAAAGCACTGCTTGAGGAAGACGTTCCTGCGTAAATGTGTGACTTCATCTGTCTGTGGAGAACACTAGACAAACACGGTGACCTAAATGTTTGAAGTTAAATGCTATGCCTGAGAGGCATATTGTTATAGGCTTCAGTAAAGCAAAAGATTAAAGAAGGAGTGATCATTTTTGATTACTTTTTCAATGACAAACTTCAGAATATTACAGAAAAGAGGTGTCCTTTTGATTCCTCGCAGAGCCGTAAACCAATTTATTTCAAGGTGCATATTGTTCTTCATTCATTCAAATAAAATTGCACTCTTCCTTGATTCAGGTGAGACCGTCAGTGGGAGACGAAGCCATCATTCCCCTGTCTTTGATATGTGGAAAAAACTGACACTTGACAACCTCGGCCAACTAAAACTCAAACCTTTGATCTTCCAAAAGGCCTTTGCATTGCTCACACGGTTTGTCTTCATCAAATTAATTCATCTTCCCTCTCTGGATTACCTAAGTAACACATTCAGTAAATACCATGTGGTATAATTTAGTAATCTTCAAAGAGAAGCTTGAGAATGAAGACTTGTTCATGTCCCAGGAAATTTACATATTTTCAGAAAATTTACATATTTTCTGGGACACGAACATGTCTCAGCTCCTCTTCTTGATTCCCATCATCCTCACAACTTTTAGATAGGAAGCTTTTGTCCAGACTGCGACACATGAGATGTCAACTAATCATTGTGTGGTTCAATTAGAAGGCTCACAGTGTAATACGTGTAATCTGCAAATGAGAAGCATCCAAACACTGAAAATACTACAAGGGACACTGTTGGTTGCTTTTCAAACTTCTGACTCCAACTTCCAGCCACGCTCAGATTTATCAACCCACAACATGTTGGTACTAAATTCAGTTGGCTTTAATATTCTCTACGTGATCAGTACGTCCGAGCTTTGTTCAGGTGTATCCTATCCAATTAAATTGCGTCCAACACAAATAAATCTGATTAGCTGTGCACACGGACTTATTCAGTGCAGTGCCGTGACAGCTGATTGAGAGGTGGATGTTTCATGCACACTAAATTTGATAAATAATTCAAACTTTTATTATACCCAGTTGCTAGGAAGCGGTTCCCAGAAGGGCTGAGATGAGACAACAGTGGCTGCTGGAGTGAGTGGAGGAGGCTGCAACTAAGTGCTTCTTCAAGGACGTGGAGTGCAACAGATAACATGTATTTTTGACCCTGTTTGGCCTGAAGGCAGAAATAACTTCTTCTCATTCAAAAGTCACGTGGTATAGAAAAATGTGAAATCATATAATTCAGTGGTTCCCAACTTGTTTTGTCTGATGTTCCTCCACAGCCCTGTCAGATGAACCCCACCCATCATGTCCCAAAGGTGTTCATTTGAATTGATTTTAAACTGGGCTATATTTAACTATTAATGATGTAATAGTGGATGTTACAAAATGTTTTTCATACAACTGAACTGTCAATATCAGTGCACTCTTATTACTACCACTTGGAGTAGCAGAAGCTGGATGTTCCAACCATTTGTCTGTTACTTTTAACAAAATGCTTTAACAATTTATCCATTACTTTAACGGTTTGTCCAATATTTTTAACTATTTCAACTCCATTACTTTTACTCGTCAATTATTTCAACCATACTTTAAGCTAATTATAAGTGTTTATCCATCACTTTCAGCTTTTTCAGCTATAACTCTTATATATTTTAACATTTATACATTTAGCTAACTATTTTAACCATTTAACCATTACTTTTAGCATGTTAACTATTTCAACCATACTTTTAGGTAAACTATTTCAAATGTTTATCCATCACTTTTATATATTTCAACCAGAAATCTGCTACTTTTAGCTAATCTCAACTGTTTATTAAAATTATCACTACTTTTAGCCATTTTAACTATTCTTTTAGTGCTCTATTTCAACCATTTATCCATTACCTTTAGCTAAATATTTCAACCATTACTTTTAGCAAAGTATTTCAACTGTTATCCATTACTTTTAGCTATTTCAACTATTCGTCGTTTACTGTTGGGGGACTATTTCAACTAGTTATCCATGAACTTACTTTTAGCTAACAGTTTTAACTTGTCTTTCACACACTCTTAAATGCAACATTGTCCAGGTGTTATAGCTGAGTCAATATGTTGATATATTATTTTATAAAATTGTAAATTACATTCTGCAACACAATCTTTCCACGTACCCCCTTGGCAAAACTGGAGAAGACTGTAGTACGAGTATCCTTGTTTGTCAATCAGTTTATATTTGAATGCATATGAAAGTAAAGAAAACAACCAACAAAGTGGTATTTAGGTCAAACAGTTACTTCTGAGGATTTTTGGACACAATACTTGTCATGACTACAAGCGTCTGACTGCCAAACTGGAAACTCTGAGCAGATTTGCTATCAGTGCAGCAGGATAATGACCAATAAAATGCTGTCTCGCACATTCGCCAGTTTCAAGAAAAAAAAACAGCAGCTGAGCAAACAAGCCCTCCAATCTGGCAAACACGCAACTGTTGAGTGCACATGTCCCAGACTGGCCACAATGGCAGTCTGTCTTCTGGGAAAATGATGCAGTGCTAGCCAGGACGTAAGTTGTGCAGAAGCTGCATCTGTGCCCTGAACCTTCTTTCTTATCCAACTCCTGCCAGGCTGATTTACAGCCTCCTAGTGAGGTTAATCACTGCAGGGTTGGGGACAAATTGGTAAGGCTTTTCCTAGTCTGACTTGACAAAGCAGATTATTCGCTTATCAGGGTAATAGTTGGTAGTACAGCAGTGACACTGCAAAGCTAGCCAGTTTTGTAGTGCAGGCTTTTGTTAATCAAAAAAACAATAATTTGCTTATTTATTTGGCCAGCAGGTTGGTGTGAAGGTTAGCTGTGAAGTTATGGGACATCAGGCGGGTGTGAAAGGGAATAACTTTATACAATTGCTCCTTTGTACTTCAATAAAAAGACATTAAAGAAGTACATGGTCCTTTTGAGCCTTTACCTAAAGTCTGTCTCTCACACAGCAATAGCAGTGACTTCTCTAGTTTATTACACTGACTCCAGTATCCTAATCAATTGGGAGTAGTCCCAATCAATTAGCGCAGCATTATTTACCCAGCAAGTCCCTGTGGGATTCGCTCAGAAAACAGCAATTACTGTATCTCTTGTCCACTCCCTGGCACTGTGGCAGGAAAACTGATTGCTAATACAATGACATGATTCCCGCTCGGCACATATAATCTATTATTCGTTACTCCCTCCGTTGAGTTGAGGAGTTTCATCTTGAAAATGGAGTAAATGCCTCCTTTTTATTAAAGAATCAAGTATGAATAAATAAAAGAAAGAAATCACGCACGCAGGACATTTCAATCATAAGCAACATTTATTTTCAGGACACATTTTGTAGAAGTTACTTTAACTCCTTATTAAGTTTGGAATGAAATTTAATTTTTCATTGTTACCCTGCTCTCTGCTTCATTGTTCACATAATCTTCCTGTACACTTGCACTGACCATCTGTGACTAGACTGCCAGAAGTGTAGGGAGGGG
>NTHP01000386.1:74804-106760 GCA_003416845.1 Oplegnathus fasciatus | reverse complement strand
TGCTAAAGCTGCTAATGCAGTGACAAGACTTGTACTTCAGGGAACACCATTAGTCCCCAGTTAGTGAGGGCGATGATGACCATCTGTGGTTACAAAGCAAATTTTAATGTGTCCTGTCCTCTGACGTTAAGAAACATATGTGACAGAATTACTTGTTGGCACAATATCCAAACACTTTTTATTTAGGTTTTGGCATTATTTTACTTTTCACTTATTATTTTGATCACATTTTGTTTTTATGACAAGCAAAGCAGAGCAGGGTGACCTCTTTTAGTAGAGGAAGCTAATGGAGTTCTTGGTAAATATGTTAAAAACAAGCTGTGCGTTAATTACAAAACCTCGCAGCAAATAAAAGCTATAAAGCACAGAACAAGGGTGGGGCAGCTACAACCTTGTGTGCCTTTGTGTTCACCCCATATCTGCTGTGGAGGTCAAGCCACGTTTATTACAGGAGACTTAATAAAACTTAAAAGAGCATTAAAACTGTGTCATCAGGGACATTGGGTGACCTTTTGTGACAATGTCTAATATCTTGTGGCAGTAAAGTGGGTTAAGGGATGTGCTCATGCCAGGATTTTATGAAAATATTTTTCCACTCTTGAGTCTTGCATTAACGTTGCTGCAGCACTGCAAGACAGTAATTATCAGCTGAGGAGGAGAGTGGCTTATATGTTAAAATGCCCTTGAGAAAGAAAAAGCTGCATGCACACTATGCTCATGTGTTATAAACTACAAGACAATATGGCAGCTGAGATGTTGGTAGGATGAAAAATACCTTTTTCATGCTAAATGCTTTTCCAGAGTTCAGAGTTCCTTGCCATCTGGCTCTATTGAAATGTGAGGTAATTGTTTCAAAGAGGCAGGTTTGCGTAATTGGGATGAGCAGAAAATAGTTTGCAAGACTTGAATTGTGTCACGATGACCTACAGCACATGTTCAAGGCACAGCTTATAAAGCACGGAGTGATTCTTCAAATTGAATCAGCTGTCTTTCATAACCACTTCCATCAACCTGGATGCGTGAAAGTAAACTTGAGTTCAATGTTGTGCTGCTTGTTTAAAAGAGGTTTCACTTGAGGTTTTGCGTAATACACAGATTGGCTTCTAATAGGCTGGAATGAGCTCTTGCTCATTGCCTGCAGACTGATTTGCAGATGTTTGCAGCCCATAGATTTGCACTTCCACAGCCAAGCGCGACAACACATATGCATTGTGTGCAAATATGCATCTCTGGCTATTCTAATGAACATATTTACAGCAAGACCAGAATTAAAAAATGCATTGTTATCTAATTGTATAATCAAATTTGGTTGAGCCAACACATGCACAGAAATGGATCCAGAAATATTATAATAATTTACAAGCTAATACATACAGATATGTCTAGGGCATTAACACAGACCAGACTGAGCAAGCACCGACTATTTGGTAGGAATGATTTTGAGTGGATTTTCCTTTTAACTGACTCAGCTCCAGTTTGGGGGCAGACACGTTGCACCTCCCTCTCTCTCATCAGTATTCACAATGAGTGTCGTGTCCTGAAATGCACTTGATAAGACTTTCCACGCTCTAATTTACCACAGAGGGGAAACAGGCGGATGAAATTGCTCCCCAGAATATCATTCCCATGACGAATCAATATTCCACTAAAAAGTTGGTTGTTTGATTTTTTTTTTTTCCAAGGGTGACCTTTTGAACTATCGCCAACAAAAAGCTATGATGTTAAAACTTATTAAGTTAAAGCTATTGCATAGCTACGAGAGGAGAGGCGGGTGCAGACTGCATATAGAAAACAAGCACTTAATTACTTCGGCAACAGAGGCATTGGTTCTGTTTACATGATTTTTAGTCAGTGCTGAACTCAGGAAATGCTGCAGTGTGTAACACTATCCAGAGAAGAAGAGTGGAAGTCTTGGGTTGGGTTGTCTTTATGGGTTGTTTTATTTCTTCCATCACTATCTGCAGCTGATGACCTAATATGAAGTGAACAAACATTATCCAAGTTGAACATCTGTAATTGACCGTTCTCTCCTGAACACAGATTTTCCAATCCTAGCTTAGCAACCATAACTAGGCCCAGCAGGCCTGTCAAGCTTTGTGGTTTCTCAGTATACTGAAGAAAGAGCGATACTCTCTATTTAAAAAGCTTGGAGGGTGGTATCATTTTTTTTAGCCTTTCAAAAAACAAAAAAACAAAAGCCAAGAACAACTTAAAGTAATATCTTGAAGATTTTCATTTAAATAAATATCTGTTAAGTCACTATCTATTGCCGAATAAGGTAACACAAAGATAATTGAGCCTATGAGCCACTGATGAAAGCCCTTGCATTTGCAGTATTACACCTGCAATTACTGCTTATCGCCATAGGTGCCGCCAAAAAGAACGAAACAGAGATCTTCGAGATTGTAACTTTAAACAAAGTGTTATGTGCTCTAACGTCAGCTGCAATTGATAATATGCCTGGCCAGCTAGCTTACTATTTACAGTACCTAGAAATCGAGTTTCCAAAGCCAAATAGCACATCATTAACTGAGTATGTTACATTAGTTTGCACAGGTTACAGCCCAGTTCAAGACTAGCACATCCACTGTGTAGTATTTTCTCACTGTGTGGAAGTTGTCATTTCAAAATTATGGAGCCCCTGAGTGGTCACATCATATATTTTGTTCTAGTTCGTATGCTCGTTTTACTAAATCGCGTGCACAATTTAGTAAATGTGCAAACGAAATAGTAAATCGTGCACATGACATACTTAAATCCTGCGCACAACGTACTCAAAACAAGGGGTGTCCACGATATGGTGCTCTGACTGATAACAATGCCTTGACCAGCAAGGGTTGACAATATGTCTCCATAATGCATCCCCAAACTGAAATAAAACTTAATTATTGAATCCCTATACATAATGATGTGGAAACTGTAAACTTATGAAACTGTGGGCAATGAGTATATTGTGTGTGTGATTTAAGTATTTCATGCACATGTTTTACCAAATGAGCATACATAATGAATAAAACGCGTGTACGATTTAGTAAAATGAGCGCACGACTAGAAAAAAAATATATGATGCGACTGCTCAGGAGCTCTGTACGAAATTACTATGAATTTCAAGTGGTAAATCTGCCACTGTTGTCAATGTAAACTGCATATGTGCTGTGCGAGAATGGAAAGCTTGACTATAGCTGATGTTTCAATAAAAAAATTAATAAAAAATCTAGCTATTTTCCCCCAACAACATACTACACTTTTTATGACGATCCTTAGCATGCTTATCTGTGGCAAAAACCCACTACAGAACTGTGTGTGGGCACAAATGTACACAAATACATAAAATAAACCTGCAGCTCAGCACCTTTTGTACACTGATAAGTAAACTAAAACGCTGTTTCACAGTGAGGGCAGTTTGTATAAAGAGCTGTACAGTGAGAGCAGGGGGAAATTATTTTGTTCTCTTCTGACTGTGAATATAAAGTGAGCATTACTGGCCTGTGTTCTCACCTCATGTTTCAGGGCACCGTTCACAACTCAGAGAGGTAATTCCTCACGTCAAGGGGTCCATCAGAGCTCAGCAGAGTGTCAGTGACAGTCGAGACCCGGGATGTTCGCTGACTGACTTCTTCCTGTGGTGTCATTACCTGTGATTGGCAAGTGTGTCATCAACATTATGACAAGTACGTCAGATACAAGTCAGTGACTCACACACACAAACACACACGTCTTGTCTCGGCTGATTCCAGCAAATATGCGACTGCTTTTCACCTTTTAGGGATGAATCTCATTACAGCTGTTGACACATTGATGCCCTCGGCGACAGACATGTAACTGTCCAGCTCAGCTGTCAGAGCCATGACATTTTTTGAGGGTAACTGGGTGGCTAAACTAGAATCGAACCTTGTTTACGTCTACAACAACCAATGCTTCCCATTTTTTTTCAGGATCAGTAGTCACATAATCTTGAGCAAGACCTCCTCCCTGTGTCTGTCTGTGTAAGCTGCTCTAGACAAGCCTCAAAATAGAAAAATGGAAATAAGGCGATACTGACACTTAAACGCTGCACTGACAGCGGGGGTATGTGTTTACATTGAGGCAAACGTGACTGTACTAACCATGCTGCTCTGCATCCTTACCATCATGCTGTTGAAACAGTGTGTGGAGGCAGGTTACATTCATTTTCATTAACAGCGGACAAATTGTGTTTGGGAGGGACTTAATCAGATTGTGTGTTCTGTCGAGGTCTGTGATTTCTTATGCAACCTTGTGCTCCATCAATTGGGGGAATTTTTAGATTTGATTACTTGATTGATTTGATTACTCGATGATTTAATCATAACAGAGTAACTACTAAGAAACTGGTTCACTTGCTCGGCATGTCCAGACTGTCCTTGATTTGGACGATGAATAGATACAAATGTGTATAGATCTGTTTGAAAATGATGAAAAGCTCATTTTGAATTTGCTTTACAGTCTGCATAAAAGCTACAAAAAGTACATGTTTACATACTTAAATTATATATTCATGGCTGTTACCCTTTTATAATTCATACTGATTCTTGAATGCACATTTGTGAGCCTTGAATGTCAGTTTAATAATTGATTAAACTAAGAATGATGAAATATACATCAGAAGAACTTAATAAAATGCTCTGACAATAAAATGAAACTGAAAAGCAGTAGCAAAGCTTTAAGGATGTTTTTATGAGCAGGATGATTCAATTGGCGTTGATTTTTTTGTCCTCAAGGGACTTTACCTTCAGTATCTTTTTATTGTAAAAGTGTGGATGAACATAACTGTCACACTTGCAGTTACAGGGAAATGACACAATCAGGATGATGTTTCTATTTTTGGACGAAAAGTTTGAGGTTACATGTGGTCATATAGTTGGTATCATGATCTTTCATCTACAGCAGCTAGTGCACACTGTGCTTTATGTTGGAAGACAGAAAACAAAGTATGTATGTAACCTTTATTTAATCAGGTAGTCTTATCGAGATTAAGATCTCTTCTGAGAGAGAGACCTGAGTACAGCAGGGGAAACGTGTACAGAGTGAAAACACACATTAAAACATGCGACAGTTCAGTCCTGCTTCTACTGAAACACAAACAGCCCAGTAGTCTCTTCGTGCAGTATTTACTCGTCCACAGTCAAATAATATTTTGAACGTAAAACTTTACATAAGTGATGAACTGGTCAAAAAATATAACAAGCCCACAGATGTAGAGGTGTTTATGCATGATTGAATCATTAACACCAAATCCTGAACTGACTAAACTGAAAGCACCATTGCCAGCTCAGCCATGGTATGCAGTACGCTACTTGCTTGCGGAAAACAATCACGATGTGGTAAATCTGCTACAAATAGGTGGCTGCTGAGCTATTAACCTCATAAACAGTACTTGTGTCGGTCTTGTGTTGTGACAGTCAGAGGCAGTGCTGATTTACGAGGGTGTAATTACCACTTTTTCAGTAAAAATGCAAACACAGCAGTGTCAGTTATTAAGTATCAGGCCACTATCAGTCAAACCACATGTGATTTCAAGTGGTACAAATGCACCGGCCGGCTGGGGCCTTTCTGTGTGGAGTTTGCATGTTCTCCCCGAGTCTGCGTGGGTTTTCTCCAGGGTACTCCGGCTTCCTCCCACGGTCCAAAGACAAGCAGATTAGGTTAATTGGTGATTCTAAAAATTGCCCGTAGGTGTGAATGTGAGTGGTTTGTCTGTCTCTATATGTCGGCCCTGTGATTGACTGGCGACGTGTCCAGGGTGTACCCCGCCTCTCGCCCAGTGCCAGCTGGGATTGGCTCCAGCCCCCTGTGACCTTCTAAGGGTAAGCGGTATAGATAGTGGATGGATGGAATACAAATGCAGGAAACAGCATATATGTAATTTTAAATGTGTGAACTACATCGTCAATGACTGCGAGTCTTTGAAGTCACGTGAAAGAAACAATCAGCAAAGTGCTCAGTAATTTCCACCTTTACTTCTATCTTGAATATAAACTTGATTTGAACTACAATTCTCACCACTGAATAAATACAATGAGGTCAGACTCTGAGGTCAGTCTGAAACAACTTCTCACAAGAAAGGGAATGAATTCACCCAAACACTAAAGCCACTCTGCTTCACACTGCCTCATTTAAGTACTGATCTTCAAGGTCAAACAGGGTCACACACACACACGTTTTTAATCACATAGCCATGATACTTCAGGCTTTTTGTTCTTTTTCTTGTGGACAGTATTTACCCCGTCTGTGCATCAGAGCTGCTTTTTGTTTCATCACCATCAAATCCTCCTGCTAACACACTTGCTCTGTTTGTTTCAGGTCTGTAAGTTATGCAGCAGCATATATTTAGTAACATAACATTCATTAACCTGAGTAATGTCCTTTTGTATTTCTATCATGTACAGACACTGACTCACCTCATCAGTATCTTCATTTTGCGTTTCCTGATTTCCCCAGGTGTCCCTGCTGTCTCATTTCAAAAACAGCTTTTTTTAAATAAAACCACAGTGTACTGATTGTCTGGGGACATTTTCTGAATTTTGCCTGCAGCAAATGTGTGCCTCAGCTGACCTTCTGGAGGTGCTCACATAGCATATCTCTGTTATTGTTTCAAGGTAAAATTCCCCAGTTCAGCTAAACGAGTGAAAGGTCGTGATTCTCCCCCCAAGGCCTGAAGACAGTTGGTGATTTCTGTCTACTATTCATTTCCCGAGCCTTATCCCAATAAGCCGCAGCATGCTAATATCTTAATCGCCATACCGGTGAGCGCACAGACCTTGTGACATCCTTGAGAAAAGCTGCTTGGAAAGACGGGGCAAGATAAGATACGAAAGAGACTAAAAGAAAAAGACAGAGTGTAATTTTAAAAGACTGAATTTAATATCGAGGAGCCAGTGGTCGCAACTCTTGATATGTGATCAGAGTATTGGTATTAATCTGTGATTCTGGTATGTTGTCCTGTGCCGTGTAGTGCAATAAATCTTCTTTGTGAAGATTAAAATGTTCAGTTTTTGTTGACAGCGGCAGGGAGGCACTGATTCCACTCTATGCTCATTTTTTAACCTGAGTTGCGTTTAACTGAATTATATTGAAAAGGGATTTTATAATAATTTGTGCACCCATTCACATACATCACAGCGGCAGAATATTAGAAATTACCACTAACAGCGGTTTCAAAAATGTCACTGCTGCCTGTGCGGGTCACCACTAAACAAGACTAAGAGTTTATAGACATGCTAGCAGCACGACGGTTGTGCGGGAGGGTGGAAACAGGTCGAAGGACCCAAATGCAGACCGTCAAGATTGCAGGACGATTTCAGTGGTTTAATGTAGAAAACAGCTCACAGCCAGGTACAGGTTGGCAGACAGGTAACAGATAGACCGGTAACAGGCAGGCAGGTCAGGTCCAGGTTCAGTGACAGAAACTCAAATGCAAAAACACCAGGCAAGACAGCAACATTGCAATTAGGATGAACTGGTAAAGGAACAAAGGATATGGTATATGTAGTGAGTGACTGATGAGGTGAGAAGTGAGAACAGGTGAGCAGGTGGATGAGGAAGTATGGTGAAAAAGTCTGAGGGCATCTGGTGGACGGGTAGGAAATGGCAAATAATGTTTTTTTGAGGAAGTGGGAATGTGGCTGAAAAGGGGGACAGAGAGGCTGAATGTGACACAAGTTTAATGTTCACCACGCTCACCGTCTTAGTATAGTGTGTTAGCATGCTAACATTAGCTATTTAGCACTAAAAACAAAGCACAGCCGAGGCTGATGGGAATGTCATTAGTTTTGCATATGTTTGGTCATAAACTAAAGTATTGGATAAATTAAAATTATGACCTGATGATGAAGCTAGATGAAAAGTGAGGGGTCACCAAAGTTGTTACAGTTCACAGTGACAGGGACACTTCATGGCAATCCATCTGATAGTTGTCAAGGTATTTCACTCAAAACTAGAAATGTGAACCTCGTCGTGGCGCCTGAGGAAAAGTCAGGGGACCACCAAAGTCAGTAGGGTTCATCTTTTAGTGACCATGAATGGCAATCATGGTAATGATATTTCATATTTCTGGATCAAAGTGGTGGACCGACATACAGACCAACATTGCCATCCCTACAGCCGTGCTGCTGGCATGGCTAAAAATGGGGTAATTTCAGGTTTGCACTGGCTTTGTGAACATCAAGATATTGGACCAATTGACTGCACTAATTGATTTTTAGTAGTATCATGCAGTGCAGTGACGTGCAGTGATTCGCTGATGATCCTGAAACTGCAGAGAGGAACACTAAGAGGAAGACAGACATGAGTGAGATGATTAAAGAAGACAACATAAGCACAGCACATTTACATGCAGCACATGAAAATATAAATGTTCAAACACACACACACTCCTTACACAGCACTTGGTGCATGATGTAAACAGTGGACAGAGGGTTTCTCCTCTTCCCCCCCTTCGGGGTCTAAAATCACTGAACTGGACTGCAGGACACAGATGAGACTCGAGACATAAAAAAAACAAATACATTCGGAGACTCTTGCACTTAGCACAAGAGATGTTTAAAAATGCATAAGCCATTAAAGTAGAACATGTTCTTTTGTACCCCCAGCCTTGAGAAAGCAGACGTGTTTTGCTGCGAGGTTACAGCCAGCAGTGCTGCTCTGGCCCTGTAGGAGATAAGAGACGATTGCTCAAGCGAATCAGCGGCTACAGCAGAATTTCAGCTGACACTGGTTTTGTCTCATTCTATCAAGAAAATCTATTTGTAAGCCCGTGGTTGGGTTTCTGCAAGGTGGTAAAGTGAAACACAGGGCGCATATGTCAGTGTAGTCAGGGCCACTGCCAATGAGAAGGGAGAAAGCTTCTGATTGATAATGTGAGCAACTGGAGCTGAATCGGGTCCTGTGGATTGATTGGTCAAACACTGGATCTGACTTGTAACTGCAGTGACTCTTACAATCAGATATAAGAAGAAGAAACACCAAATATCCCTTCACAAGACAAGTCTTAATTAAGTATTTGAGGTTATATAGTAAGTCCTTCAGGTGAAGATGACTGCACAGCACAGGAGTATTACACAACAAACACTCTGTCTGTTGTGTTACGTCACCCTCAGGCTGTTAAACTGTGAGCGGTGGATACAAACATTAAAGTGTTCAACCAGAACATAAAAAACTCACTTTTCTTCTCTCTTATCCCTTGTGGCGTTGAGCCATGCTGATAATTTTGGTTTTATTTGCTCAGGTTTTGAGATATTCATCTCTTGAGATCTCTGAATCCAGTTTCTTTGACTTACTCACAGTACTGAAAATGACATTTTATAAAATTCAACAGCAACGTCTTTTCCAGAAACAGTGTTCCTGTTACTGTGGATAATCCACAATAGTTCCAGTGGATTATCTATTGTAACTAGGACACTGTTTATAAGAAGTCATGATGCTGTTGAGGAGTTACATTTTTCAGGGTTCCCCTGTGGCATAGTGGTGTAAGGCGTATACCACGTAATTGCAAACCCTGTTTGATTCTGGCTGGGGACCTTTGTTGCATGTCATCTCCCTCACTCTCTCCCTGGGTTGTAGCCAGTATTTTAACATCCTTAGTCATTAGTCTAAATTCCTCCAGTGCAACCCCAAATTTTACACATTTTCTGTGAAGTTTAGTTCCCTATAACACTGGTTCCCGGCCTGTTTGGCTTTTGAGCCCTTAAAACGAAGCGGTCCCTCATCAGTTTGCACATATTTACAGGTTGTTCAACCAAAGAGTGATTATTCCCTGTAAGACTGTTATACTTGAATACTTTTAAGAGGCCTTCAGAGGTCAAATTAATCAGTAAAAAGCAAAGATTAGAAGAAAGTCTGAAAAAACTCTTATTTTTTACCTATTCTTTTAATAATCTCGTGACCCCTCATATTTATCAAGTGATCCTGATCCCCATGGCGGTTTTAAAGAATCCTCCACAATGCCAGGAATTAAATTCTGGTGGAGAAATAATATTAAAAAATGTTAATTTAACTTTTTAACTAAATATTTTGCCCCCGAACAGTCATATGTACAGATAAAGAGAGACTCTTACAAATATCAGAATAAGCCCTAAAAACCCATTTTTCACTGCTGACTGATGTGCCCAGCATGTAGTATTTTAGTTGTTACTGTGCACTCCGTTAATGCGTAAATATGGATATATGTGTGTTTGTACTTTTTAATTGGGAGAAATAAAGCGGGATAAATAAAGTTCTTTTAATTGAATTAAACTGAATTAAAAACTACCATGTGTCATTTTTCTACTATATTTCAAAACCTGAACAAATGAATCTGAAACCACTTTATCTGCGTGGCTACTACCAGGAGTGGTGAAGGATAAGTTTTGGTGAATGGCTTCATTTGGATGAATTGATCCTTTAGGCTCAGTTACTCGCTTTATTGGACATAAAGAATAGGAACGATCAAAGAAGAGAGGAGACGATCCCAAAATCCATTTGAGCACACACATCATGACCAAACTGTAGCAGTCCTAGATACAATTTTAGCTTAGTATGTTCCACTGTCAGCTGTAGATACTGCTAATAGCCTGGAGGCACTTTCACACCATGCAGGCTTCAAGCAGTTTACTTGAATTCAGGAGTTCCATTAGTTCAGTAGTCGACTACAGGAGATGACCCCAAAACGTAAGGATTCATGGGTGTAATGAGATTAATGTTGACATCTGACACCCTGCAGTTGCTCATGCAACAGAAATGAAAATGAAGTGCAAAGAGCGGTCTCAACTGATGCAAATATTCAGCCACTTCTTCATTTGATATTAACTAGTATGAACACTAAATAGGTAAATTATAAAAGAGTGTAGTTAAATGTTCTGAACTGAAGTGGAATAGGATGTGTTTTGACACCACCAGCCTCCAAAGACTCTTCACTACAGGGAAACTGAAAAGTTTTCAAGGCAACAGATTTTGAGTATTTTAGACTCAAAAGACAGATGATGGGAGGAGTATCACTTTATATTCGATGCTGCAGTTTTGCTCAGAGGATTTTATGAGGAACTGACAGTTTGAGATTTGTATCAGATGCATTCACCAGTGGTTAATTAAAGACAGGAATCAAGGCCCGTGTCTGCCATGAGATGAATGATCTGAGGGCTTAGCAGTGCCACTCGCACACCATGAGCCCGAAGATGCATGCATGTGTGTTTCTTATGTAGTGCAGCCAAGGTAAACAAACCGCCTCTGTGCGTATGTATTTATACGAGTAGGCATCCACACACACACACCAATGCGCATTCATGCAAAACACATACATGCACACGAGCGTTCCTCTCAGGGGTTAGCTCCTGTCAAGCGCTGCTCATTCATGCGCACTTAAAACACACAGTTTTCTCCTAGGCACAGCGCGCATGCAACAACTTTAAGTCCAAACACATACACAGCACATAGATGCACACCTGATCTCATGCTTTTCCTGTTCGCCCCTGGTATAACTGATGAATGAAACATGAACGCTACAGTGTTCCACGCTTAATTTCTCCGACTGAAACATCCACAGCTCCTTCCCCTGTTTGTCCTCCCACAGGGATGCTGAAATCCTCCTGTCTCGATTTGCATCTTACATTATTAACAGACATGCTGGGTCTGAACAGCTAAGTGGAGGTGAAGAAGTAGGACTCAAGCTGACATTCACACCTGAATGTCGGTTCGATCGGTTTAAAGGAGAAGAAGGAGGTGGGGGGAGAGGAAAAACTGGAAGGGACATGTGTCTGAATCTCTCTTTCATCTTCTTCATGTATTCCACACTCATGCATGTGCACACATACACGCACATGCTGCTCGTTAATAATGCAGCAGGTGCACAGTGTGCCATACATACTGATCACTGCAGACTTTTAACATATACAGCATTGGTCCAACATTGGTCCTTACAAAGATAGGAAGACAAGAACACATGCACACACATTTAAACACACACATGCATGCCAATACTCTTTGACCCATCAGCCAGTGGTTCCTCCATCTTTGCTCATCATGCCTGTCACAACTGTTTAGCATAAGTCTTCACGCATGTTGAAGCCCTAATCCATGAACCAGTTTTTGTAAAATTGAGGTACTTGTTGGGTCATCCCTTTGATGGCACTAATTTTCTGCAATTTGGAGGCTCTTTTTTCTATTGTTGTTGCAGGTTGTCATTTTTGATAGGTTGCCAATCTTCAAGAGAGGAGGGAGGGTCTTACATAATATGAGCTGGTCTGAGGGCAGGCGCTAGGAAGGGGGTAGAGATATGGACGTGTGAGAGTGGCGTGCTGCAGATGAATGCCAAGAGCAATGATTGTCCATTATTGCCATGATGGATAATGAATGAAAACCAGTATAAGTATTTTGGTTATTTGTTAGCCTAAATAAACTGAAACCAAACGAGCTGAGCGCTAACACAAGAAGAGGATGACGGCGGAAAATGTGTCAAGTATATCCAGGTTTCTTGTTGAGTGGGAACCAAGGCAATCAGGTATGTTGTGGCGTTTGGTACAGTCATAAGTCTTAGTGGTAATTAAATCCCCTTGACCTGAAACAAATCATGTTACCAGTACTACCTGTGCCCTGACACTTTATAATAAAAAAGTCCTAATAAAAGTAATACAATTTCTGCAACTGTAACCCTCCATTCCTTGTGAGAATGCCAGGTAATAAGCTGTGGCAGACATGGTGAACGGGGGGAGGATCTGTTCTTGTTTGGCAGTGAAAGAACAAAGCAATGTCTTTTCAGCGCTGTGTAAAACTCGAGTCAGCGCTTCAGCGACGCTGACCTGGGATCCTCCACCGGAGGGGCTGTTGTGCTGAATCCCCACAGCAATTATCCAGGCCTCCAATCTCACTCCGTTACACTTATGAGTGGAGGGAGATGGAGCTCATCCACATGAAAGAACAGCGCGAGCTAAAGCAAACACACATACGGAGAGGGAATTAAACACACACACACACAGTGCAAAAGTACTGTAACTACATGAATCAATAGCCTAATTACATCCTCAAAGCGAGTGACAACAAATGCACGAGCTGGCACTGGAAACCACAAAACACACAGGCAATAATATGGATTTCATATGATGGGATTACAATAGGCATGGGATGAATGAACACACACACATATGCACACAGCTAATTTTCTCTTATCCCCCCTACTTGTCGACATGCAATTAGATAAGCGAGCGTTCGACAAGGCACTTGGCACCCACACGCTTCCATTTCAGAGCTGCTTTCATAACGGTAAAGCTCAACTCTACCGGCCCACTTTGACCAAACTCTATCAAACGGAGCCCCTCAACCCTCTCCAGCACCGGGAGTCACATCCCGCCCGCCCACTCAAAACCAACTCTCATTTCCCCCGCTGTCACACAGCGTCTAACCCTAATGGAAGCGGCCCTCCTCCCCCACCGTGCCATTAAATATGATTCGCTCACACTCAGCTAAACCACATTCTGTTATGGAGCAGTTGAAAATTGCTTTGAAAATCCAATCCACTGTTTTTCTGTAATGGGTGTAAAAAGTCAGTATTGGAGCGTTGAGCAGTTTGGTGAATTTGATTAGATTCTCATTCCCAAACGTCATCAGTGAAAACATGTTCCTTAATAATGTTTTGGAAATGAAAGCAATTCATTTAGCTGAGCAATCCAGGAGAGGAACGGACTAATCATTCAGTAATTGAATGTGAGAACTTGTCTCTCTAGTCTGAGTAGTTTTGAAGGGAAAACAAGTAAAGGCTGTGACTTCAGTATAAGTTCAAAACCATTACATTTAACCACCAGTTTCATTTCGTTTTCCCATTTCTACTATCTGCAGTAAAACAAGGTAAAAGACCACCCTCTCCTCAACAATGGACAAGTCTCTGAATTGATAAGATGCAAGTTCAATATATACGGTAATAAAAACAAACAAAGCACTTGTCAGATTGTCAAACAGCATCAGAAAGTTCTGTCCGACATAGTAAACAGATACAATTTATAGCCAGGTTTCCAAAATTAGTGTAAATTTCGACCTAATTTTCCAAAAATCAGCGAAAGAAAATGTGAATCGATGTTCATTTCCATCCACTACCATACTGCGAATATTAGGAGTTGGTTGCTGGTTCTAAGTCTCCAGTCGGGTGCCATTAAACCACTGCAGAAGAAGACGACGCAATGAGATGATGTGATTAAAAGAGCACCAGTCAAACCTCAAATGGTGGAAAACAATGTGGAAAACATAAATATGACATTTATGTTTCGTTGTTTTCGCCTGCCGCTATTTTTCGTCTCTCCAGTGAAGCGGAAGCTTGAGTCAATGTGCGTCATGATTTATTCGCTAACACTGTGTCGTGGTTTGTGTCATGTTAAGTCAGTAGTGCTTATGCTTTGTTGAGAGAAAACCATCTTCAAATTTGTTTTTTTTTGTCAGATAAACTGAAGGGTTAAATACTCATTTATGGGTTCCTGCTTCCAGACAGGAGTTTAATCAACCAATCGGCTTTCTTGACACGTAGTTGCTGTAATTGGAGGTGTGTGCATTTCTCTTCTATGGCCCTCTGCCATCTATTGTTGATGTATAACACCCTTCTTTGCGTAGGTGCGCAGAGATGTTAACATTTATTTATGGAGAGGCAAAATTCCAGCTTCAGGCTCATTTTTATAAGCCTAACCACTGAGGGAAGCATCTGAGACAAGTCTAAAACTGTGCTGTAGTTCTTAGCTCATTAAAAGTTTTGGAAATACATGTGTTTTCACAGTAAAGCATTGTTATTAATTCTGGTTGGTCACAAGTTCAATCCCTGCAACAGCCATGCGCCTGCTTATGTGTCTTTGAGCCGCCTACTCACTGCTCTGTCTTTGTGAAATCACTTTGAATAAGTCAGCATAAAGGTGGATGCACTGTTCTGTGGGACACAATGAAATGTGTTAAATGTGCTCCCCAGAGGCACCAGCTGCATATTTGTTCATTAAGTTCATTGCACTTGCGGTTTTGATGCTCGCAGTCGCAGTTGAACGTGTGGAAGGGCACCTTGAGGGTCGATTGAGGGCCGTTGCCCTTCGAGAGGCTGACAGAGTCATTTGTCAAACGGGAAAGGCCATGAATTTACTGCACCCGCCGACTTATCCGCATGTTTAACCCCCTGCGCTCCTTACACACACACACACACACACACACACACACACACACCACCTGCCCCTGCAATGTACGCAAGGGGATCCGGATCTGATGGAATTAGAGTGAGATAGAGTGAGGGAGCGAGGTAGAGGGAGACAGGGAGAGAGAGTTTATTTAATTAGGGGNGATACATTTCACTGTCAAGAGCTCCATCTGGTAGACACATGACACACACGCATTCATGTCCACACACACATGCCACCATTCAGTATCCACACGGACACACAGACCAACACGTACACTGCATGCTCTCTCACTCAGTCAGTAGTTCAGAGGAAAAGAAAACGCTCCTCCGTTTCACACATCCGAGCTATTAATCAGCTCCTCCATTGCCACCATATGGCTCTGACATTCTGCCCATGTCACTGTTCATGCAGGGGTCCATCAAGCCAGCAACGTCATACGTCACACACACACGCGTCAGATACTGTACCACGTGAAGCCACTGCATGTGGCCCTCTCCGCAAGGAATAAACCGAGTTTTTTTNTTTGGGGGGGGGGGATATTTCCCTGTCAGTCTCTTTTGGTGATGAGAATATATTTAAAAGAGTCTGTGACCACACCGAGCTGGTTTCATCAGGGTTTCTGACATGAAACACGCTCACAAAGTTTATACAGGTTGAGTTCAATCAGCCACTCATAATGAGCAACTCTCTGTCAGCTGTGAGAGAGTCAGTCACAACCACCTATCATCTCATCAGTAACATCGAAGAGGCATTTTCCAAAAATGTACAATCCCAAGACAAATATATATATTATTTATTAAAAAGACAAAATACATCTCCTGAATATCCAAATTTCAAAGTCTATTAAAAACATCAGATCGATAGTGTTCATAAAAATAGACCTGGTAAGGCTGAAATAGTAAGATAATAAGATTGTTAAGGAATTAAGCGAATTCAGTAGATCAAGAGATTCAATCATCTCAATTTCAAAGTACGTTGAAGGAATAGTTTGAGATTTTGGAAAACATACTTATTTGATTGAGGTCAATTGCACTCTCATGTTTGTACACTTAGCTGGAAAACGAATAAGCTAACGGGTAAGGTGACAAAATCCACCTTCCAGACGCTATAAAGCTCACTAATTAACACGTTACATCTTGTTTGTTTAATCCACACAAAAAGCAAAGTGAAAAAATTACAAACTGTGGTTTTACATGGGGGGGTTATGTGCTGGACTATTTCTTGGCCAGGAGGATCTCAAATCAAGGTCCACTTACTTAGCTTTTTCTTTTTTTGTTTACGTTTACGTAAGACCATGACATACAGATTATTTTGTTGTATAAAATACTGGATGATGGCTTTAAATAAATATTTAAATAAATCATCCACATGTCCCCAGCAGATTGTTTCTCAGTTTCCTTTAAAGCTGCTCCATGTCGAATAAAAGAATTTAAAAAATCCAGCACCTCTAGAACTAAATACTAAATAATGTTGAATAGGAGATACTGAACTGCCTAACAGTGTGACCAGCTGTGTGGAGCACAGCAATGACACTGTTTATTTTAGAAACTTTTTAATACACTCACTTTTTTTCCTCATTCAGGTTTTTCAGGTTTAGTGGGACAGCTGGTCTATTAAAGTGGCACAGTGATCTACAAAGCAAAGACAATATATCAACTCTTCTGCATAATTCAATATGTCTACTATAATGTATGTTATAGTTAATATACAGATAATTATGTTATAAAGACATAGAACCTGAAAATAAATGATTAAACAAAAAATTTGGCATCCTTGATCAGATGTAAACTACCAACCTTTATATTACAGTATGACAGCTTCAACATCTTGAGCCACTTCATATCATCTTGTACATTACTGAATTAAAGTGAATAATATTGCAGAAATGCTGCATTAAACAAAGAGTCCCACTTTACCTGAAAACACTGTCCCAGTTTTGCTAACACCTTCAGCAAATGTGGGACAGTGCTCAGAGTCTGATTTCCAAGAAACCTAAAGATGACATTGTGCATTCTTATTTTGAAATGTGATCAGAGACAACACGGCTTTATTAAAATGCAATGTCTGTAATAGCTGGCTAACTTACAGTATATTTGCTTAAAACCCTTGTGTTTTTTTATGGTCCAGTTCATTTGCCGGTTCACTTTCCTTAAACACTGACTGTCACAACACCATTAGTTTTGAAGATATTTTGTCATAAACCAAAGTATCTGACTTATTAAAATTTTGGCCTGATGACAGGGTTGGATGAAAGTCAGTTGATATTTCAGTCTGGACCAAAGGAATCCACCGACCAACCAACTGACATTGCCATCCATATAACCGCGCTGCTAGCATGGCTAAAAACATAGGATGAGCTACAGTATCAGGGTACACGTGCACGATTCTGTGTCTCTGTCCTCTCTCGCTCAGTAAGCTGAAAAAATGGGCCAATCCCTTAAAAACTGTATTTCTTTCAACCTCCTGCTATCGCTCCACTGAGTCTATGGAGCCACTGTGGTGTAACCGAGTCCCTGAAGTGTAGGGTAAACGTGAATGAATTATTAAACAGCATATAGTACATGTGTTGTGTGAATGTGGGAGCCTTTCTCTATGAAGTGCAGTAAATGTATGTTTTGTGTGTGTGAGTGCGTCTGTATGTGAGTGTATGTGTAACTGTGTATGTTGTAGATACAGTATGTGTCCAGTTGTGTTAGTGTTAAGTATGCTTCCCTGCCCGAGTGTGTGTGTGCATCCCAGCATGGAGAAGATAGAAGGAGCCTCAGTGGAGAACCACACGGGAGGTGAAATGTTCAGTGAGGTGTGTTTTGTGTATTTAGTGTGTGTGTGTGTGTGTGTTTGTCTGTTACGTGTACTGTGGGAGGACTGAACCTCCCATGGCTGGATCATTGGCTAACCACAGGGGATGAGGTGTCCATAAGAGCTGTCAGTGAAATCCAGCATGACCGCATTTTACGCATGACCAGGTGACATTTAATAGATCGGCTCTGTTTACACAGATGGAAAATATGACATATTTCTTGCAGAGAGATACTTTCATTGTGTAAATGAATAAAATCTCCCTTTGAGGCACGTTTGATCTGCTTTCAAAACCAGATTTCCTGGACAGACTGAGGTTGCGTATTTATTACACTTGAAAGTGTAAGTTAAAAAAGAAATCTGAAGCCAAGTGTGTCCTTGAAGTCCTTGAAGATTCCTTTTATGTATCAGGTGAAAGGGGGAGAAAGTCAAGCTGCTAACTGCTAAGCTTAAGATTTAGGCGGGATGTTAGCTGTGGACCAAAAAGAAGAAAAGGAGAGTCATTTTACCAAAAGGAATATCAGACATTTTGGGAAATCCCCTTATTCCCTGTCATGCCAAGAGTTACATAAGAAGGTCAATACTACTCTGATAACTGTCACTGCCATTTAACTCAGCATAAAGACAGGAAACAGTGGGAAACAGCTAGCCTGGCTCAAAGGCAACGAAAGCTGCCTCTAAAGCTCACTAATTAACATGCTATATTCCCTTTGTTTAATCTGTACAAAAACCAAAGGCCAAAAATGAAAATTTGCCTTTGCAGGGGGGATATGTGTGGGACTATTTCCTGAAGTCTTGTCGTCAACGTGAGGTTGCCAGCAGAGGCTCCAGCAAGTCCCTGCTCTTGACCAAGTAAAACAGCTAATTGTGGTTTTTACACTTCCACTTTCTTCTCATCTAACTGTCTGCGAGAAAGCGAAGAAGCATATTCCTCCATAATCTCAAAGATTTTCATTTTGTGATCTTTTGAGGCACCTATGGCGATAATCGGTAGTTGCAGGTGTGTTTTTGGACCTCACTTCCCAAGTTTCATCGTCTGTAGTCATCGACCTTTTCTTTGTTTGTTCGGCCATCGTAACTGTTTACTCACAACACTAGCAGAGACTGGAAAAAACAGTACGCCGCTTCACACACAGGGGAGTTGAAGAGTGAGTCTGTTGCGCTAAAAGCCTTGTTAAAAGCCTAACTGTGCTTCGCTTGTGATTTTTCTGGGAAAGTCGCTGCAGACACACAGGTCACAATACTGCAAATGCAAGGGCTTTCATCAGTGGGCCATAGGTTCAATCACCATTGTGTTGCATCATTCGGCAATAGATAGTGACTTAACAGACATTTATTTAAATGAAAATCTTGTCCCCAGTAAACATGTTTACTGGGGACTAAAGTAGGGCTAATGTAGCTTCAAAGTAATTTAAAAGTAAATATCTATCAGACAAATGTGTATAAGTTTGTGTACAAAGGCTTGTATGGCTTTATGAATGGATGGCATGCGCTTATACGTACTTTCACATTTCTGTAGAGCACCTGGAACATCAAAGCTCCTCTTTGAATGTCCAATTTGTTTTACACTAACTGATGTCTTGCAAATCAAGGTTTAATAGAAAATTAAAGTGTCAGTTTAACTATTTCAAGGCTCCACTTTAGAGATCACAAGGGCTAAAGGAAACCACAGGAACAATTCCTGAAGGAATTTGAAATATACAGAATTAATTCACCTCAGGCTCAAAAAATCTCTTAACTTGCAGGTTTTGAGGGGAAAAAATGAGGTTACGCTTAGCAATAGCAAGTTCAAACGCATGTGTGTAGCGAGTACTGGTGATAATGATAAATTGCACAACTGTGGTTTCACCACTTTAATAAACTGACAGCTTATTTTAAGCCTTGCATCACATCCATCAAGGTAACCCTAACTGATCACAACAAACACACAGACTGGGCTTCTTTCCAGTGCATGAAAACGCTGCCGTGGCATTACAGGATGACCTCCGGGTCATGCTGAGACGGATCGGGGGGCACACAACAAATGCATCCAGCCAGCAGGAGCAGAAATCATCAGGGAGGCTGTAAAACAGCAGGAAAATGGTTTTGTTCATAACCCCTTGTCAGGAGGGGTCACAGTGCAGATTATTTTACAAACACGTCAAAGCGTATGGGCGCCGTTATGGGAAACACACGCTAGTGGGTGGAAATGGAGGGATCACGGAGATTTTGCCTGTAATAAATTCCCTTGATAGCAAATGGACTGCACTGAGGTGTGACGTGAACAAAAAAGGAAAAATTGCGAGACTCCCTTCTGCTGCTGCTGCTGCTGAAATTGAGTTTCTCGTGGAAAATTGCTGATGTTGTATCACATTTATTACATCACTCCTCCGATATATAAAACAACAGAGGATCCTGCCAAAACAAATCTCCCTGAACATTTGTAGATATTAAGGAGAGAGAGCAAATAATGAAAAATCTAAATCATCTGCTGGACATTTCACCTTCACATTTTCGACTTAAACTCGCACATTGTCATCACAAACCGCATTAGCACAGACATGAAAGGCAAGACATCGTGCTGCTCACAGAAAATTACACTCCTGAGGAAAATCGAAGCACAGTGGAGGAAATAAACAGAAGGTTTGGGACTGAGAGGGAGAGACGGCTCTTTGATGTTGTGAAATTAAAGTTTGTGTTGTCTGTGGCCAAGAAAACACTTGACTTTCTCCCTGCTCTGCAGATATGTGAAGACGGCGGGTATTCATTTTTACTGTAGAAAGAGTGAATCAGTGTTTCTGCACACGTTCATGTCGGGAGACTGTATGAGCGCATACATGATGCCAAGCTGCACAGCGATGTGTCCTCATGCATGTACAACACATAAATCCTTCGTGACAGCGCACACTACGTGTGTGCACTGACACATGCTGCGAATTGAGTCAGCTGCTTGAGTTCATTACTTCCTCGGGGCCCGCTGAGGAGGTTTAGCCGGTCAGTTAGCACAGAGGCTAGTGTTTCCATCAGTGCTACACACTGACACACGGCATTCATCACAATTACACACTTGCCATCATTTTTGATAGCGCTGCGATCCTGTCATCCGGACTGCAACAGAAGCCTGCAATTAAATTGTGATATTTTTCACCGTTATAGCCTGTGACACTGCAAATGCATTTTACAAATGGGAAAAGCCTGTTAAGGGAAACCATTTGAGACCATTAGAGAGCAGTTTTTAACTCTAAATCAGATTAATCAAGCTTGGCAACAATGAACAACACGTGCGGCAATCGGCAAATGTCCAGATTCTCAAGGGATCAAGAAGAGTGTGACAAAGATCACACATGCACCACAACTCAGCCACTTCTTTCAAGCAAATAAAGCCAAATTCTCCTGATAGATATTCAGGGAAAGCCTGTCAGTCAGTGGGGAAACCCATTGAGCCCACATTTACCCACATTTCTTTTGTCCTATCGGTGCTTTGAGGTGTACACAACAGCACCTTTGACAACAAAATTGCATACGCTGGTGTAGGCATACAGGTGGAAAATAGCCTTTCCATTGACGCTGATTGTCCGAGATTTAAAAGAGATGGAGAAGGGGAGCAGGATGGATGGGGAGGGAGGACAAGGATGGAGGCTGACATATTGAGAGAGAGAGAATGTAAGAAAAGGTAGACATGGAGTGAATACATTTAAGGGGGAAAGAGGAGATGGAGGGAAAAAGAGAGGGAGAAAATCAGTTTTGAAAATGACACATATGCAGATGCTGCACTGCAAAACACCTGCAGGGACGCTGAAACCCAGCTGAGAATATATAGATGAAAGGTAAATGTTTTGAATATTTTGAGGCGCATATATACAAGTACTTGTGCAGCATGTATGTATATGTATGAGTATGTGCGTGTTCTGTGTGTGTGTGTGTGTGTGTGTGTATGCAGTAAGCGTTACAGGCAAAGGTAAACACAACTTTAAAAGCAATTTCACAGCATCTGCGTAGGAGAATGAGTTTGTACAAAACCACAGGAGGCACATATACTGTAGAAATAAATGATTTTGACAACTGCAAGAGTGATAACAAATATAACCTTGTCAGATGCTTGTGGGGAAATACCTAATCTAGGAAAAATATGTCAAAGCTTTCTAGAACAAAGCAGATGACTGAAGCCTCTCACTCTAATAAACACGCACATACACACACACACTGTGACAGCTTTATTATACACACCACTTAATAACCTCTTGTTAGACTGTGCGTCATGGGTGAACTGACCTTACAGTGTCCTTGATGAAATCTAGGTACAGTGTCAGCCTCTCATCTAACCCTCAGCTGCTGATTGGTTTTCAGGAGAGGTACAGAGGAATTGTGTTTGAAGGGTTTCAATTCAAATTAGATTTTTTTGTGAAAATGTGTGAAAAGTGTGGAATCAAGGTTGGAGACCAAAAGGTTACGACAGATTATACAATAGATTGCTCTGTGGTGGCCATAACCATAAAGTCTAATATTAAAGGTATAACGAGTAGGATTTTACTTAAAACAATGTATAGACTCGTACAAAAATAAGCCCTCTCAATCTTATGAGCCACTATAAGTGTGTGGCGGTGTCTTTATCCGCAGAGACCCTGCCCTCTGCCTGTATTTTCTTATTTTGCTGTGCTCGGGACGTTTCTGGGCATCAACCTTTGGGCAGTGGTGTGTAGCCCCCAGCCAATAACAGCGCCCAGGGTGTGAGGTGCGGGACTAAAAACGCAGCGACCAATTGCCAGATCGTAAGCTTTATTGTTCATTTTTATATACAAATCATCTAATATTTATTTCAGTGAATATACTAAATAATCTAAAATGTAAAGGTTTTTGTACATGGAACAATTATATAAGAAATTGCAAAATTTCTTGCAGAAATGTGATACATCATAGAGATAAAGATGGACTGAGAAGAGGATGGAACGGACATAAAAGTGGCAAAATAAGCAGAAGGAGGGAGGGGAAAGTGAGTGCTGGTAAAATGTAGATGTTCTATATAAAATTGCTGCCATTTTGTCATCTTTAGACATTAAGTACTTTCCACACAATTTTCTCAGATTCTTGCGATTCTCACAATGGTGTCATTTTGGAGCAAATCATATAAAAAGCAGCAGAGGAGGTATTATATGGAGACTGGAGGTGGGAAAGAAAGGAGGAGAAAAGGATGGCAGGACAGAGACCGTACCCTTGCAGAACTAATTCAGTTTCCACTGCCACAGAGAAGGTCACTCCATATCAAACAGTGGACAACTCCATTTAACTGTGCCAAAGAACCCAATGGGCTTAGCAAGGATTAGACGGCAAGCACACAAAAAAAAGCTCCCTGGCTGTAATAAGTACAGACAGAACAGGGTCAGCCGAGTCCCATCATCATACAGAAATTATGGTTCAATTACAAAGCTGTCTCCTCCTGCTAAAATCCCTGACACATAAAGCAAAAGTTTCAGATTAGCATGCTAACACGCTCACAATAGCAGTGCTAGCATGTTGATGTTTAGCAGGTATCATTTTTACCATGTTCACCATCTCTGTTTAGCGTGTCAGCATGCTAACATTTGCTAGTTAGCGCTAAACACAAAGTGCAGCTGAGGCTGATGGGCAAGTCACTAGTTTTGCAAGTTTGGTCTTTAGTTTGACCTAATGATGGCGCTAGATGAAAAAACAAGGGATCAAAGTTTGGTAAAGACACCAACATCTGTGCCAAATTTAATGGCGATGCATCCGATAGTTGCCGAGATAACAACCAAAAATCGTCACCTCACGGTGGCTCTAGAGGAAGAGTCAGGGGATCCCCAAAGTCATTAGGATACATCACCTGGGAACCATGAATGTCTGTATAAATGTTTGTGCCAATTCATTGAATAAATCTTTGACCTGCTGGTGGCGCTAGAGGAAAAGTCAGAAGATCTCCAAAGTCATTAGGATTCATCTTCTAAGGACCATGAATGTCTGCACAAAGTGTCATGGAAATCCATCGAATTGTTGTTGAGATATTTCAGCCTGGACCAAAGTGACCAAATTCAGACCGGCCTTGGTATCACTGGACTAAAAATTGACTAAAAAGTGGATGAACCTCCAAGAAGTCGTGATAATATACATACAAGAATATGAAAAACCTCACCTCTGGAAAGTATTTACTGTCTTTCCACTCACTCTTTGCGAGTCGATCTCCTGTCTCATCTGTGCTCTCTCTACTTAATCTATTGTGAACCAAAAATTTAGTTCTATATTCAGTGGTTTTTGAAAATGTCTGCCGTTAGAAATGAGTCATATTTCTTTCTTTTTTTTTCCTCCAAAAGCACAAAATACTGTGTTACACACTCTTGTCTTAAGGAGTCCACATTACACACTTTATCACACTAGTTTCCCCACTGACATGGATTTCTTACCAACCAGTGTATGTTTAAAAACCTTTCCTCAGTACTTATTTTATTTTGCTCGAAGCTCTTAATGGGCACTCCTTTATCATGGCTTTTTCATTACTGTCTCAAGGATGAAGGAACACGTGTTTACATCTGTTGGCAGCTTTGACCCTAGCATTCGTTTTTTAATGGGAGTCTATGTTGGTGACCTAGAAGTTAATTGTACTGTTGTGCTCAATGTTAGTTTCGCTGGATAAGTGCCTTCTAAATCCTAAAACGTTCAGCTCACTGTGCAGACATCCAGTTTAGTGCTTTCCAACCTGTCAGGTGAAACAACTGAGCTTTTGCCTCACACACACATACTTTGTACTTACACTGAAGTTTTATTTCACCTTCCATTTATCTATATTGGCAAGATGAATGGATTCAAAATCCGCTGAGACGTATCTTAGTGGAGCTTAGACAAATCCCTCCATGTCTTCAGATTAAATTTTGGGCTTCTCCCAACCTCACCCAAGTACAGAACTTTTGGCATAAGATTATCGAGCAGCTCAACTGCCACAATAACTTTCAGTTGCCAATCAGGAGGAAGAGGTCTGCTACCTGGACATTCAGAATACCAAGGTCAAGTAAATGCCACTTTGTATTAATTGCAGCCAAAGAAATCGCGGCCCTCTTGCTTCCTGTAAGGGTAGTTATGCCAGAGCCCCAGCTGTCTTGTCTAAAACCCCTCTGGGTGACTTGATGGTCAGGGCCGGCCTAAATGGTTTTCTCTCTCTTTCCAGCAGATGGATTGAACAGCAAGAAGATGATAAACAGGCTGAAATGATGGATGAGAGAGAGAGGAAGATCTTTCAATCAATCTGTCATCCGCAGTTCCCCTCTCATCCGCAGGAAACAGGACTGATGTCATGGTCGATACGGGCCGGCTTTTGTCACAGGGAGATGTGTGTTTGTGAAGGGGGGTTTATGCATGCAAGTGGTGTACCTGCTTTAGTCAGATGGTGGTGTGGGAATGGGAAGGGTATGAATTTGTTTGTTTTCTCTCCATGTGGTGGAAGTTTGTATAGTTGAGGTATGTGTGTGTGTGTGTGCGAGTGTGTGTTCGGATGTGTTGTGCCGAAGTTAAGTAGGCAAACTGTCACCATCTGCTGCCTGGAAATACCCGCTGACATTACGCATCAGACAATATAAATGCTCACTTCAGCAGTTGGCTCAGTGGGAGCAGCTCTCCTAATCCAGAACATGTGTGCGATGCAAGTGTTTGTCTGTTTGATCTTGTTTCTTTTTTCATTTAAATTCTCTTACAAGGAGATCACCTAAAAGACTCTATTAAAGGGAATGTTTTCTACTTAATAGGCTGTTTTCACTTAAGGTAATTAGATATGTCAAATANATCAAGTATAGGAGAGAGTCAGAGTTTGTATAAATGAAACATAATGGCACAATATCACACTGTATCCCCGGGCAAATTTAGGGGAGAAAAGTGGATAACCTCAAAATAATGAGTGTGTCAGTCCTGATTTAAAGACTCCAGAGGTTTCGGTCTGAGAGTAAATTGAGAAGAAACCAGAAATCCTGCTCTCTATTGGTCGGTTCTTTAATTTATTTAGTCAGCACATTTCGATCAGCTTTCAGGATTCTCCAAGGAGTGCAGCAATATTTTTAAAGTTGCATTTAAGAGTAAATGGAGTAACTTTTGGCACTAAAAGCAACACCTACATCTGTGGGGGAAAAAAAAGACTCAATCAGCGGCTACTCGTGGTCTTGCAAATGGAGTCACCTGACACCAGGACACCTGAGTCAGCTTTAGACTCTTGTGCACCGTGTCCCAAATCCAAACTACAAAGTAATACTAAGCAGGTTTTGAGTGTGTTCACACTGGAGGAGGGACAAAATAAAGTATACTCAAAGCAGACAGCATCCATACTAAATACGGTCGATTTGGGAGTGCGTTGTCGATGCATACTATTCTCCCACAATGCAATGCACAAAGGCAATGGAGGAGAAAATAAAGCTCCAGAAAAATTTTGGAAAACAAAAACACGAGTATTAAATCTTATGGTAGGAAAAACATTTTGATTTAAATTTAATTGAAAGCGACATTGCAAAGTTGCAGTTTGATTGACATCTGATGTTGCATGTGTTATACCATTTCCTGTTACGATAAAATAAAAATGTTCAGTATGCTAAACAGTGTACAGTACTATGACAATTAGTATGTAGTATGGATTTGGGACACAGCTATGGAGATGAATTACAGTTATAAGCACTAAAAAAGCATGTATGTGTGTTTGAGTTATTTTGTGACACAAAAGAAAACAATAATCTAGGAACTATTAGTGCCATTTAGGACTGATATTGGTAAAATAAAATATCTTGAATATGGCTCCAGATTTATGGGACAATGATCAGAAACAGCACAGCAGCACGTCTCATCAATTTTGTTGAAAGGCTGAAAGATAGAAAAACAATATTTGGCTTGTCATGAACTTTCAGAGAGTAAACCATGATGACCCTTCTGTGAATCATACCTAATGGAGCCGTACATATTCTGAAGTGCACATGTTGTTCAGCTCAGAGAGTTACAATCCCGCTGCAGCTCTTAAGCAGTCTGGGAGAACTTGGTGAGTTCATCTCAGCAGCAGGAATATAGAGCCAGAGCGCTGCTGGGAGGGAAGCCAGGGAGCAACATTGATTAGCAACATTATCACCTTTATTCCTACTGATTCCCCTCAGTGCACACACACGAATACACCGGCATCCAAGGTTATTGCAGGTTTGTTTCGGTTCAATATTGGCTGCTGCACTCAGAGCGAACAATGAATTTTTCAAGGCCTTGGATTTCCCACATAAAAACAAGAGTTTTTTTTCTTTTCAATCGAGCCAGGCACTATTGCTTTGGGAAGATATGAGAATTTGAAGGACTCACTCGTCCTCCTCAAAGTAAGTTTCGTCTCTGCTGCTCCAGCTAATAAACATGTTATCTTACAGTGAAAGAAGGCTCCTGAAAAAGCAGAGGAGTTGATTGTCTCTCTCCGAAGCAATCAATTCTCCTAACATGTTTCATTTAGATGTGGCGTTTATTACATATTTTTCTTTTCTTATCCTGCTGTTTTCTTGATGTTTTCTACTCAGCAATTAGGACCTCATCACATCTTTCGACACACAAAAAAAATATTTTCTTTTTTAAAGGTTTTGAAATCAGCACAAAGAGAGCTCCTGTTTGCCAGGGAATAAGATGGTAGTGAGAGTCAGATGTGGTAAACACACACAGTGTTTCATGTTGTAATGGTTGTGTACATGAGCAACATTTGCAAAAGTCTCTGCCTTTTTCATCATTTTTACAAATAATTAAAAAAACTACTTTTACAATACTTTTTACATTTTGTAGAATGTGAGAGTTAGATGGGAAGATTGATACCACTCTCATGTCTGTGCCGTAAACATGAAGCTACAGCTGGCAGCTGGTTAGCTTAGCTTAGCACAAAGACTGGAAACAAGGGGAAACAGCTAGCCAAAATCCACCTACCAGCTCACTAATTAACATCTTATATCTTATTTGTTTAATCTGTGCAAAAACCAAAGCGTAAAAACGACAAGCTGTGGTGGAGTGGAGACTCCAGGAAGTTATTGCTGGCACGTAACCCCCCACAACACTGCAACTTTGCACTTTAGAGGTGCTGGTAGGCGGATTTTGTTACCTTCGGACAGAGTCAGGCTAGCTGTTTCCCCCTGTTTTCAGTCTTTGTGCTAAGCTAAGCTAACCAGCTACTGGTAGTAGCTTCATATTTAGTGTACAGACATGAGTGGTATCAATCTTCTCATCTAACCCTCAGCAAGAAGGCAAATAAACATATTTCCCAAAATGTCAAACTATTGCTTTAATGTCTGTTACACTGACGGAAACCAGCAACAATGTACATGAGCCATTTTATTGGGAAAATGCAGCCTATTACTTCTTCTAACTTATTCTGCTGAGTTGCATTTATCAATATTAAAAACATAAAACAGTATGTGTGGTTACATTGGTGAAGTTTGTATGCGTATAACATAGTTTTGCGCCACTTTCGCGGAAAGTGAATAAGAAAAAAGTAGTTTTTCAATGTAGTTTTACTTCAAAAATGTTGCTTAAGCATGAGTTTAAGACGTCTTCAGGCTCATGCTCAGACAAAATGTGTAGCCTGATCAAAGCTGTGGACTATTTCCCCTGCCAAAGCTGCTCCATCATCTCATATCCAGTGTGTTATTACTCAAGCTAATCTTGTATTAGCAGCTTCATTGTTTGCCTGCATGTCAGCCGCATTGAGGGCTGCTGTGGCACCTGAGCCAGAAGGCAGAGCGATGCAGGTGATTAATGCTCGCAGGACAGAGTTGATAATAAATAAACAAACCAGCCGCCCATTTGCTGTTCGAGGAAGCAGCGGCTGCCTCCTGCCATCTGTTGTGGAAATAACGTTGCTGCTGCATGTTTGTTGGCATCAACGTGACAGGCGGATCTCTGAGGAAGAGACGTAGAGCTAGTTTATGCTTTAATAAGTATGTCCTTGACGTGATACGCTCCTATCTGTGTGTGTTTACAGTATGTCAGTGACCCTGGGCGTGTGATGCACAGATGTGCTGCATCCCAGCCAAGCAGGTGTTGTTTAAAACAACTATTGCAATACATGAGTCAGGCAGAACATAATGGATATTCATGAACGGTTTTTGACGCATTTCCATCCGCCCACAAACAAAAACAATTTCAGAGAGCTTCTTCAGCTTGTGTTTGTTTGTTTTAAATGTTTCATTTTCTACTCATCACTTACTGATTATGTATGGTCCAAAAGGCTGCACAGATTTAAAGGGGAAAGCTTTACAGACTGTAAAGGTTGGACAGACAACCCCCCCTGGTGGTTAAATATGAACATGACCCCTACTATTACTTTTTACCTACTGTGATGCATTAGCTGCTACAGTAGTATTACTGGCAGAGGTTATTATATAATTAAAAAGTAATATAGGCTGATTCAAGTATTTTTATAGACTTACTTTTTTACAGTTTGACTACTTTTAGGGAAAACAAATGAGTGAAGGATTTCCTAGAATTGTATTCTTGGCAGTGTGGAGGCTTTGAATCAGCATTTAGACTTTCATGTTTAAACACAGTTAACAGTAAATAAAATGTTAAAGCAATTATAATCAATATTTTTATACTAACAATTGATCACATCACATCTTTACTGTTTTGGTTTATGTCGCTTTCATAGCGTTGTTTTTATCTGCAGAAGGCAGCTGTTGTCAAGAAAAAACCTATAAAAACCCACCACATGCTACCTCACAGAAGCCCTGAGAGGCAAGCGAAGGAAGTGTTTCTTGTTGTAATACTAATTTCGGCCACAAGAGGCTGAAGTGTACCACTACCCCATGTTCTAGCATTCATGTTTTCTTCCAGGTGAGTTTTAAATAAAATTGACTTGACTTGATATGAACTAAGGAATGAGTTGGGGGTTTTTGGCAATTTTGCCTTTATTTGATAGTGACAGCTGATGAGAGACAGGAAGGGCGGGAGAGAGAGGGGATGACATGCAGCAAAGGACGCAGGGTTGGAATCAAACCCTAAACGAAAAGGACTAAACCTCAATGGGACACACTCTACCCAGTGAGTTACCAGGGCACCATATAAGGAACAAGTTTTGTAGAAGTCACTGTTATTAAAAAATATAGTGTTAGAGGGAACTAGTTAGTTATTTCGTTGTTAGAATATATTAAAACATATGTTGCCCAGTGGTAGCCCATGACAGTAATGTTACATGACTTGCTAATACACAATATACAGTATGCACCTTGTGGTTAGAGTGCATTTCAGTCCTGTTTAGAATATGGACTAGTGTTGCACTTCAGCCTCTTGTGGCCGAAATTAGTATTACAACAAGAAACTTTTTTTTTTCTCACTTGCCTCTCAGGGCTTCCATACTACCTGCCCCACACCAAATAGCAGACAAAGGTGGTGACCTAGCTAGCTAGCTGCTAAAGTTTGTGATATTTCCATCAGGTGGTGGAAACCAAGAACAGAGCTAAAAGGAGAGTGAATATGGTTTATATTAATGAAATGGACACAAACACGTCTCCAAATGAACACTAATGCTGCTCCGTGTCTGCTGGTTGTGTAAATATGCAACTGTTTGCTAACAAGTTGCCATTTATCAACTTTAAAACTAAATTTTTGTCCGTGTGTTTACAGCTTTTACTATTTATCATTAGCATTTATTACAGGTTTAAAATATCTTAATGATGATTTAAAAAAAGAGATTTTTTTAATTTCTATTTATTTATTTTTATCTGTGTAACATTTACTCAAGGAAAGCTGAATTTCTAACATTTTAGAGCATCTGTTTTTTTGTTTTTTTTTATAAGGACAACACACATTTATTAACATTTCTGTAAATGTGCCGGTGTTAGCCAGCTGGCTGATTTTCCACTCAAACACAATTGTAGAAGCAACAAACAACAGACCTTTCTCACAGTGGACATTCTGAATTGTCAAACACAGATGTTACTAATAACATCAATACTGGCTGTATTCAATTTAGATGGACCAGTTCCAGGGCCCGGGTATTGTGCCCGCTGGCTCAGTGGCAGAGCTTTCAGAGACCCCTAAATGAAATAGAGCCATTGTTAATGTTATTAGTTCCACCTGTGCTTTTCCTGCTATGACGAGTGTAACTGCCTGCCATGAAAAAGGGCCTATGAAGATGTTCAGAAAAATAGTGGCTCTGTAATGTTATGTTTTACTGTAAGAGTTCACAGGCTGTACAGGATTTTGTACACATTTTGTAGTAACACCTCACAAATTACCCTCTCATGATCTCCTACAGATGCTCAACTAGTATCGTAGCAGAGCTTGTGAGAGCCGTTACGGACTTTAGAGGAGTATGTGTGGCAAAAAGTCTACTTTTAAAGCAAAAACAACACACCAATAAAATGAATGAAGGTACCATGTTGTATTTGTATGGCAACAACTACTAGCACTGGGCAGCTGTTGTAAAATTGATCCCTACAGGCCTTTTTCACATTTTGACTTGCCACAGTAGGAAAAACACAGGTTTAACTAATAACACTTATAATGGCTCTGCTTGGTTTAAGTGCCCCGGTAAGCCATCGTTAATTTAATTATTTACACCTGTGCGCCAAAATGTCTTTATTTTTTTAGACCAATGTCATGACAATTGTCCAGACGATCAGAACCAAACACTTTTAAAAATATTTTATTCAAAAGGGAATCTTGAGCATTAATATCTCATTTCCCTACTACCAACGTTTACTTGTATGTGCCATGAAATAGAAGCTGGCCTGGAAGCTGTCTCCACATATAATGCAGATATCTTGTGTACCACAAAAAAAGATGCATATAACAACAACTTAATACGTGATTGTTAAGTAAAACATTTTTGTGAACACCATGCAGAGAATTTCCTAATTCAGACATCGCAGGCAGTCATATTAACACACATCCCATTACAAGGAGGACACATTTTGCAGTATACATTTGAGGTGTCAGCTACAGCTATAAAGGCAGTTTATACAGCACAGTTACTCTCTCGCTGTCTCTCTTACATACCCACACACACTTAATACTTTTAAAGTTGCACATTTTACACACACACACACACACACACACACAC
>NTHP01000386.1:52723-67656 GCA_003416845.1 Oplegnathus fasciatus | reverse complement strand
CACACACACACACACACACACACACAATCATACACAAAACCTCTGTACAGCTGTACTGGCAAGATAAAACCACTAGGGGCTACAATAACACAACCAATAATCTAACAAACTTTGCTGTTCAATCATGTCCACTTTATATCAGATGAAACTGTATTTATCAAGTACAAAGCAGGTGTTTTACAATTGTGTTATAAAGAAGGTGGGATTAACGTGTGGTACTCACTGAGGCACGTCCTTATTCGTGCAGGAGGCATCTAAAGGGTTGACTCTGCAGCTGCTGTAGTCATAGCTGCCGCTGTAGAGCTGTTTGCCCAATTTCACAGCAACTTTTCTGTCACCCAAGGGCACGTCTTTCCCATGCCAGACGTACACTTCGCTGCCAAAATCAAACACTAAGACCTGTGGGGTATTGGCAGCAAGGGGAAGGGGGTAGAAGATGGAGAAAGTTTAGAGTGTTTTGCAAAGCAACAGAAACAATGTGTACTGAAATGTCTGTCTGAATTATTACGGGTGCTTTATGAAAAACCTTTATACCGTCCTTTTTCAGACTTTCTATGCAGGTCCCAGACTTTTCCCAGGTGTAAAATGGTTCAAATGTGTTTTCCACACTCCCCAGACATGAGGTCATTACTCTAGTGGTGGTGTTACCTCTTTAGAGTTGAGCAAGGAGACACTCGGGATAGAGGCCCAGGCATCTTCATGAGGCACCAGTTTGTCTCCCTGGAGTCTGTACACCCCATTAGAGTCTAACACACCACTCTCATACAGCTCGTCCTCCTCTGGCTCCCCTGCCCCTGTAACACACACACACAGCACAAAGTGCAGGGTGAGCATATGTGTAGGGTGTCGAGGGGCCTCTTAGTCAGACAGATAATCCCTCAAATGCTGAGGTGTTCTGAACGAACAGACATTCTATTAAAAAGCATATTATATCGTAAAATGGGTAAAAACTAACTAACTAAATGTGTATGTACTGCATTAACCCCTGTTTGAGCTTGAGCTAAATAAAACCTGCATGTGATGATGTTAAAGAGAGACAGAGACGTATGAATGAACCTCTGTACTGGGTCTTTCCTCCCAGCAGGCTCCAGAACTCTTTGGCCCATCTGTTGTCAGTGTTGATGCCCTCCTCCAGCACCGTCACCTGGGGGGCCTTACACCCGAGGTCCCTCTTGGCCTGAACAAACGACGCCATCTCCGATGCCTGTGTCACACATAAAGCATAATGTCACAACTGTATTCATGTAGAAAGTTTGTGTAAACCTGTCTAGACATGCAAATCCAAAACTGGTTCTGAAGCCATGTTTTCTTGAAGCTTTTCATTCTGTGAGAGAGAAGTTCACTACCTTTGCTTTCTCAATGACGTTGGCAAACTCTCCGCTCCACATAAAGCAGTGCTTTGGCGTTATGAGAAGGAAGCAGTCGCCACTGTTTAGAGAGTGGGCTGTGGGCTCCATCAAGCGCACCTGGACGTGCCTCCGACCTACAGACAAAGCAGCTTATACATCTTTGCAACCAGACTTCCTATGCCTGAATATTCTTGTTTTGTGGTTTATTAACTTTACATTCTTAAAAAATGACACAAGAAACACACTTGAGACTTTCCCATTAACAGCAGTTTTAAGTGTTATGTCATTTGCTCTTCATTATAAGTGGTTATGGGTGATAGATCACCGTACATCACACCTGCATTCAACTATTCATAGAAAACAAACACACAGCACATTTTCTTGTGTTTCTGACCTTTGATGCGAATGAGCATGAGCTTGTTGAAAGGCAGCGCACTGTTGTTGGTCACAACGTCGGTGGACTTCACACTGCGCAGGCTGACCTTGCGGAAGTTCTCCTTGCTGGCGAGGCCTGCTAAGGCCACATCAGCCAGGTTTGTTTTGGAGTGTTTTGCCACTTTGAGGGAGAGAAAACGATCAGAAATGAATAGAGTTGAACTGACACGTTGTGTTCTTACAGTTTTCATTACTATTCTTGATCTAATCTGCCATCTCGTTAATTATAACAAATAAAGACCACAACCAGATTTATAATATAGATCAGAAGACACAGTACAAGTTTTCTAATTTCTTCTTTCACGTGAGCTATACTTCACAGCCTATACACAGCTGTGGTGTTCACTTCCTCTTATGTAAGCTGTGAAAAGGTTGCTGGAGGTCAGACTAGTCTGTGAAAACTGTCTATAGAGAGGAAATGAATATAGGAAACACGCAAACAGCAGGCTAAACTGAAAATACAGTCCTTCAGTACAGTAAATTGGTATCCAGCTTCAACAACTGCTTTCATGCAATGTGTTAACTGTGCATACATTTAAGTAACCCGGTTACTGTTGGCTTTCTGCAGTAATCTGATTTCTTAATCATCATGTAAATGAGAATCCCGGTTTCTGGAGCTTAGAGAAACACAGCCCCCCTCCTTCATTTCTGCTGGAGCTGATTTTTTAGCCACACATACAAGTAACCAGGTTCCTAAGACTTCAGAGTTATTATCGTTGTAACAGCAGTTGACCTATTTCATGCTTTTCTGCTCATGGTACTGTGATTTAAGGGCTAAAATTTAGTGTAAAATGTCCTTCATTTCTTAATATTTTTCGCGGGTGGATGATAATGAAAAACTTGAGCAGTGTTTTAGGAGGGGAAACTGTTTTGTGGCAGATTTTATTTGTATTCTGTGGCACAGGAGACAAAGCTCTTTGTTTGCAATGAACTATATATAAAAATGTAAGAAGTTATGTTAATGTCTGACAAATGTTTCACCACTATAACTATAGTTTTGGTGTCTTATAAGGTCCTTGTAGGCATTTATATTTACATGACACAATAAATAAATAAATAAATAACATAGATAGCTGCGTATTTACAGTAAGTTACTAAAGTGCATGTAAGTGTGTTATACTGTACGATTTCCTGCGTAACCTGAAAGGAAATTAAAGTTTTGTAATTTTGTATTACTTTGGCCATTATGAGATTCCATTCAAGTATTGAAATGGTATAAAATCTATTGACTGTAATCTCATTGTTTTGCTATTATTTTTCCTCTTTATATTATTGTTAAAATACACCAGTAGAGCACACTACAGCCTTCAGAAACCACTAAAGGCCACTGGAACCTTGTAAGTTTATCAGGACACAACATATCTTGGCAGAGGCATTACACAGCAAATTTTGGTCGTGGATTTAACTGTTGGCGGTCCTTGAAAGCCGTTGAGCCATATAAGACTCTTAAGCCTAGCTAGGGTGAAAACCTTAATGGCGCCCCAGTAAGTTAGTCTGAGCAGTCTTACTCCTCTCCACTTGGATCCTCTTGGTCTCCACTGTGGCTACGTTAAGCCTCTGCTCGGTGTAGACCTGGCGGATGTCGTTGCGGGCAGCCAGAGCCCGCAGAGGGTTCCTGGAGCCCTGATTCCTTCTGTTTGGTCTCACTGCGCGCTTGTGTTCTGCTACGGCTGAGGTGAGCCTGAAGACATAAATACACAAAACAGAGGTCATTCTTAATTCAAGCAACCAAGAACCCGAGAGTGACAGTCAAGGAAATATTGTGTGGATTATAAAGTTGCAACAGTTAGAACATGAGTAATACATTTTAGTCAATAAGGTACAGAAAAAATTCTTACAGTAGTTCATTATTGTTATGATTATTATAAACTCACTTTGGTGTATCAGCCTGGATCTGGCTCAGGTCCTCCTCTGTCACAACCACACCGGAGTCCTGGAGTGCCGAGGGTGAGACAGATTTGTAGAAGTTGCCGAACGTCTCGTCATCATCCAGGGTCATCACTTCTTTCTCCGTCTCTGCCGTCACCTCGATGGTGGATGTCTTGCTTTTGCTCACACCTGACACACCCACCGTGGCAGGAAACAGGAAGGATGGAACAGGAAGTGTTACACAGAGCTTTTCTCTCGCTAATGATGCTTTTGGTGAACAGGATCAGGAAAGGGTAAGGTGATTCAGATATATACAAAATGTGTTGGGTATCCTGTCCTGTGAGCTTACGGAATATTTTGTGTAGGTTCATCTATAAAATGCTTATTTGTAGTGTCCAATATATACTATGGCTATGTGGCAGCAAAAGGGACTTAAGATTGGAATTAAATAAATGTGGAATAAAAAATTAGTATACATAAATGTACAATAGGCCCTTAATAATGCAATGTGTAGTTAAATATCATCATATGTGGAAAACAACAACAAACAGGGGGATTGTACCTTTATTGTGGAGCTTATCGAGGAAAGACTCCAGCTTGTCGAGCCTTTTATCTCCTTCAACCTTGACATCAGTTCTACTGGAGATTTCTGTCCAGCAAAAACAAACAGAGGCCTGATTAACTGTGGCTTAGTACGCCAAGTGTTACAATAAAATATCAATTTTGGCATTAATATTGTTTTAAAAAGGCATCAAAATCTATTAAAATTACAAAAGATTGAAATGAAATCTGTGTGATCTGGACTTAGTAGCACTTTGGTGACACACATGGCCAGAAGAGTCCAGTTCAAGTATCAATATACTTGAAATATTCACAACATCTGCTGTATTAACACGGATCAATTCAATCATTTTATTGATTAACTAAATGACTCACACACAGACTGATAAGAAGGGGAATGTCTCCTACCTTCGTGCGGCTTCACAGGTGTGGCATTAGACTTCTTGAGAGAGATAAGAGGTGACTCTTCCCTTCCGGTATCTGACACAAGACCTGATGGAACAAAAGGGGAAAACTAGGGGGTTCATCTAACGTTTTCAGTATTGATTAATCTGCTAATTATTTTTTCTTGGTTAATTGCTTTGTCTAAAACTGTGAGAAAAATGCAAATAAAAATGTCCAGATGGTAGCATATTCAAATGTCTTGTTTGGTCTGACCAACAGTCCAAACATATTCTGTTTACTTTCCAGTATGAAGAAGGAAAGCAGAAAATTCTCACATTAGAGAAACTAAAACTCAATTTAAGAAAAAGGTATTGCTAGAAAAATGACTGAAACTATCAGTGCATCAAATTTGTTGCCGATTAATTTCTGTCGATCGACTAATCGATTATTTAACTAATCGCAGCTCTAAAGGGAATCACTTCTAGGTCCCACATACAGTATCCAACAACCCTGAAGATATCCTATCTCATGTGCTTGTGCCTGTGTATGGAGGATCAAATGTGACGCAGTAAAATTTCTATGCATGCTGTTATAAGGGCTGCCATGATTCTTTGTCCAGAGAGTTTGTAAGATTGGTTTGGCTTATCACAGCAGAACAAAAAAGTACATTCAACTCGTGTCAAGCCGCACTGAATAAACACACTGTAGTTTTACCTCTCTTGGCCATGCGTCCAGCCACAGTGAACTGGATGGAGTCGTTGGCTGCTCCTTTGCCTTTGTTCTTCCACTGCTCCTCCTTGTCTTTAAGGATCTTCATCCTCTCTGCCAGCGACATCTTGGGCTCCACATCTACGCTGGACTTCTGTTGGAACATTTATTCAAACAGACGGTTATGCGGACACAGCAAACTAACCACGAGTGAGCGAGAAAAGGTTGCACGAGGATAGGAGAGACTACTGGTGATGGTGAAGTAAGATACTGGAGCAACCTCACGGGCAGAAATTAATTTAGTAGGCAATTATGAAAGATCCCATTACTTTCTAATTATTTCTGGGGGCTGGTGGCTTCTCCCAAAAACAACTACTTCCAGAAGTTTTCACTGTGTTATTCAAACTTGATTTTTACAACAAAAAAACATAAAGAATGTTGAGGCCTGACAATAAAACACCAAAATCCCTGTTTATATACTGACGCCATCCATCATACACTATTCAGTAGAGCTTTTCTTGCGTGATTTACTCCTGCTGCCATTTTTGCACCTGAACTCCACCATTAAAAATGAATTAGCAGAGGTTTACTGGCCCCCCAGGTCCCACTGGTCCCAAGGAGCTGTTACAGTAATTAATGATATTCCACTCCTAAATATTTGAAGCGTTTTATGGCCCTGCCTGGGTTTTTACTGGCTGCCTCCCCTTATTCCTAAGCTAATAATGAGCCATTCACTCTGTGTAATGTACCATGAGTGGTGACTTCCTTTCTACAGTGGGTTACACACAGCATAGTCTTGCAAAGGCAAAACTATCTCCACACTATGACTGCGCAGGAGAAACACACTCAGGAAATTAATTCTAAGCAAATAAACATCTCTATATGGTTGGTGCTTGCATGTATTTACGTGTATACTGTGTATTCTTGGGTGTACTTGTGCCTACATGAATTCATATGAGAGTAACAGCAGGGCAGTGTGTGCAGCAGGAGATGGAAATAAATGAACAGCAAATGACTGGGGTTCCCAAAACCAAAAAGCTTGTTAAAGTCACAGAGGAATTTTCTTTGTGGCTGAACAATGATCAGTGCGATCTGCTGACTGTCACCCTGTAACTCACAGCATCATCTTTACTGTAAGCTCTGAAGAGTCAACTTAAACATTCACAGATGTCAGCAGCCTTAAAGCGAAAAAGATGTTTGGCTGAAGTGGTGAACTGCAGCCAGACTGATGTCAATGTGGTATTAGAATAGGAGGAGTTTCCTTGCTAAATCAGTCCATCCTCTAATTTTTGACATTAAATTGATGTTGATACAAAAGCATAGGCTGAATGATTTCAGAAAAGCTGACCACATTTTTTGGCAACAGTTGTCTTTAGGGAAATCAATGGTTGGAGCTTAACTTTGAGTGAAATTTCTACAGCTTGTTAAAATTGTACTTTTGCATTGCAGTTTCAATTGTTTAGCCCTACAATAGCAGGAACAACCAACCACCCTCTCCAGGTTGCCCAAAGAGTGCTCGGATAGCATGACAGTAACTCGTACAAATTGTCGATGATATAAACTTTTAACAAACTACAGTGTGATATTTTCAAAGGTTAATACATTATTTGAGTACCTGATTAATTCAGTGCTCACAGCTACCATCCAATATATTTTTGTTTTGTTTGTTTTTCCAACAATAGTCACTAGAGCTCAGAGTATTTAAAAAAAACAACTTAATTTTGAAAGAGAAGTCATGCAGATTTGAGTTTAGCAGGCCAAAGCCAATGATTGCTTGGTAAAGCAGAAGAAAAATAAGCTGGCGGTCGAAGATATTCAGTGACTGGAAGGTCAAAAGTTTAATCCTTTTGACCTTCCAGTCCTTGTGTCTAACAATATATTTACTGTTGAACTGTCCCTGCTTAACCAATATGTTTCGATACCCTGGCAAGGAAGGAGCTGGAAATTGCCCTGCCATATTATGAAAATGTAGGAAAATTTAAATAACAAGCCTGAGGAATCCTCTGTGTCCGTTGTCCAGAATTAATGTGACACATGCTGCAACAGACAAACAGCCATGCAGCTACAAAATGGAAAAACACCAGTAACAATCTTCCACTCAAACAAAACATAACACAACACACCCTCTCTCCCTTTCTCTCGCTGTCTCTCACTCACTACACACAGTTTCTTTGTAGTTTAATGTCAAACATGTTGCATTGGTGTAGTCAAATATTAGCCCGACATGAGGGAAAAGTTCAAAGACATACATTTAATCACACTGGCATACACACAGAGACAACACACTAGGGCTGAACATCAAAGTGAACTCTTGCTGATTTCATAACATGAAAGAATATGATACATACAGAGCTGTTTCTGCACATGTCTGGAAGATAGCATGAGTGAGAAAGTGAGTTTTTAAGATCTCAGGACAATTCAATACACAAGTAAGACAAACTAATACTCCTAATTGCTTGTACACTACTTTACATTACAGTCTCTTAGTGTAATAATGCTTGTACATGCATGCAAACTACATTATCTGTCATCTCACACAGTCCTAAAGCCTTCTCACACACTTACAGACTGACACAGCCCCTCCAGCTAGCAGCCCATCTCTGGAGTCAATCAGAGAGGGGAAATACCTTGGCCTGACAGGACCCCAGAGAGAGGGGAGAGGAGAAAAAGGCACTGGGCCTCAAACCCCCACAGGAAACCATTTTTCTCAGCCCTGTGTTACTGTGCGGCGCAGGCAGTACCCTCGGCCAAACCACTGACACAGATATCGACCACCGAGGGCCAGAAAACCACATTCATGTAGCAACAGCCAGTGTGTTGACAGCTCTGATTTCTCAGCCGTAACTCTCAGGGAGTGTGAGAGGTTGTCCAGAGCACAGGTAGAGAAAAATAATTGATCAAGTCCATGCAAAGCAGCACATACAGTACGTATGTATGTACAAACACTCACCTGAGGGGACTGGGAAAAGTTGACAGGCAGGTGTCAAAGTCAAAGAAAGGGGTAGAGTCCGCAGGTGAGAGGAAACAGAGGAAACTGGAAAGAAGGGTAAAGGAGGAGGAATAGTAGGAAGAGGAGAAGAGGAAAGGAAAATTATCAGAGGAGTATGGAGGAAAAAAAGCATAGCAGGGGCGACATTAGACTGCAACAGCTGGAGTGAGCGGGTTTTAGTATGAAAGACTAAAGAACAGACATGGTCATTTAAAGCCTGGCATAAAGTTTGGGAGGATGGGAGAGAACGGAAAAGGGAAATAGACTGTTTATAACAGTGCATGCAGAGAGAACAAACACCAGCAGTGCATGTATGAATCATTCCAATTTCTGCCTCACGATTTATTTGGGATCATCAAGTGAAAATGTCTCACCCCTTTGGTGGATTTAACGCAAAACTTTGATTCCTTTCAATGTATTAACTTAACAAATGATGCTATGAGTTGTCTTTATAAATTTCCTGTTTAAAGAGCATTTTTCACACTCACAGCCTATTGGAAATAACCAATTATCTCTAAAACATTTTCTGAGAATCAGCACACCAGGGACAATATTTCCAACTGATCATTAGACTTAATGGACTGGATCAGACTAGTCTTCATGGAGTCATTACTGGAATACAAAACCTAGACATTTAGCAAATCCTCAGGGTTTTGAAAGCAAACTGTAGATTTCAAAATATTAATATCTGTGTGAACTGTACACTTTAAAATTTGTAATTTAATGTATTATGAAAACTGAATTTAGATTAACAAAGCAGCAGTTTTCTGTTACTTGTGTTATTTAGATAGAATTAATCATTCACTAATGACATGTGGCAAACAGTCAATGTAACTTATCATTATACAAGACAAGACAGACCCTCTATAAATTAAAGTTACGACAAGGCCTCACTTTACAACACCGTGGTGTACAGAACAGCTTCGCAGGCTTAACAGGAAACATCTGGAGCTGGCTGAAGATGACCATGGTGTGTACCATGCATGCTACATTCCCTGGTCTCCCACATATCAACCAAAGAGCAACAACATCTGCTCCGGCTTGGCAGCGTACGAGGTAAAACGACATGCCTAAACATGTAAAACCAATGGCTTTTCCTCAAGAGAGAAACGGAAATGTAACAATAATCACATGCAAGTAAACGCCCCATTGCTAATGCCAACATGGCATCAATGCCAATAATATAGCCAAACCATGTATTATCTCTGATGTGAGTTAGTTTCCCTCTACAGTAGCAGCCGCAGTGCACACTAGGCTCCAGACCAATTCACAGGCAATAACCTCAGATAGAATTTGAGGAAGAAATCCGCAGACATGTTGGACACCAGTTTGGTCTTCTTTCATGCGTGTGAGTGTTGAGGATGCAGTTTTTGTGCCATTAATGGAACTACACAAAATTTTTATGGATTTGTGTTGATTCATCATAATGAAGGCAGACCACACAAATATAAAATGACATCAGTTTTTAGCATTTAGTCGACTGGGGATTAGTAAAAAATTCTTGGCTGTCTGTACTTACTTATAAAGTGGCTTTTTCCAGACTAAGAGTGGATTTATTCTAAGGTTAGGTCATCCTTGGATGAAGGATGAGCCCAAACCAGAAATCCCCCAAGAGGATCATTGATCTTAACAGACATCAAGCCAAGAGATTGTCTGTGTAAATAAACATGACATCACTTCAATCTTAGTGTCCAATTGACCGTTTTGGGGATATCCATGTAGCACACATAGGGGTTTTTTCCACTTCTGTGGTACCATTCTTTACTTGCACTGTCCGTGGAATGGTTATTACAGAATGTAGTGTTGTTTTTCCACTTGAGCAGCCACTCAGCAAGGGTGGTCTTGTTTGTGTATGAGAAGAGCATGTCGAAACCTGCATGCACTTCTATCACCACTTCAAAATATGTCACTTATATATTTAGCATGTGTCTATTAAACGCTGACCTGTGTAAAACTGCATGACCTGGATGCTTATATACATTTGTGAGACATGAATGTCTATAAAGAACACAAAAGCTTGCTTATGGAGGGCCTTCTTTTTTAACTTTGAGGCGAGGAGAAGAGAGGAGAGTGCAAAAACCAACAAAGGAAGCAGGCATTAGCTTGGAAGGCTTGCAGGTGTTTGGTCATGGTGTAGGATTTTATTTTTACAAGGGGAAGGGGTGTGTCTCTCTTTCTCTTTGGGAGGCTAGCTAAGCCCTGGATCTCTGGCTTTGGCATCACCACTCCCAAATCTGCTGCACCCCCCCGCCCCAAGCCCTCCTAACCTCACACCCTCTTGGCAGCAGCTCCGGGAAATAAGCTGATTCAGCAGAGGAAGAAATGTGTCCGCAGCCAAATCTTTCTTTCCCCTCACACAAAGCTGAGGGGAAGCCTCAACATATGGCAGTATTTGCTCATTACTGCCCGTAAAAACCCACACAAAAAATAATACACTCCAACAAAAATGGCTTGTATTTTTCAGAAGTCTTATAGAACTCAGTAACCAACTACTAAACCCCACAACACAAAGAAAGAGTTTGCTCAAAAAGTAAAAACTTACCTTTTTCCTCCAGGCATTTTCAGCATCATGGAGCTGACCGAAGCGATCAGCCAGTGACGTCTGGATTAGGTCGGCTGGTTTGGGCTTCTTCAGTCTATCCTTCTTCTCACCTTCACTACTGAACTCTGCCAGGCTGCAAAGGGCAAAGGACACATTAGTTATTTGCCCTGATCTTTCAAAGCAGCATTAAAATGCACTGTCTAACTTACCTTTGCTATGAATTTTAGAAAGCCTTAACTTGAGCCTTAAGTCTGGGTATTAAAGATGTTTAAACGTTGTACTTCCTGGCTTCTCTTTTTGCATATTACTTGGTCTATATTTGTTATAATTACTGTATATTTAAGAATGTATGAAATTCAAACTTACTGCTTTTGCCTGTAATGGTGCTTATTACACCATTTATTACACTATTTAATTATTGGACGCTTTAGTTATATGCCTCAAATGAAAATTAATTCAAATTCCATTTAAATATACAGAAAGGGTGCATGGATGGAATTCTTTTTCAGGTTTCAATACTGATTATAATATAATATCTTTACTTATGTAGCACTTATCAAAACAAAGTTACAAAGTGCTTCATATAGCAAGCATAGAAACACAAAAAACAAAGCACTAAAAGAGTAAAAAGTACTAAACGAGCCACAAAAGTTTTTTAAAAATGGCAAAACCCATAAACACAATAAAAACTGGAGTCAGATGAAATCAGGGAAGGCGGTGCGATAAAAATACGTTTTAAGCTTAGATTTAAAAGAAGTCACTGACGTAGCTTGTTGTATTTCCTCGGGCAGGGTGTTCCAGAGCCTCGGGGCTCTTATTTCAAAAGCTCTGTCCCCCTTAGTCTTCAGCCGAGAGTCTGGAACAGATAAAAGGCCCCTGCCAGAGGATCTTAAAATGCAAGCAGGGTAGTACGGGGATAAAAGATCTGAGATATACTCAGGAGTCAGACCATTTAGTGCCTTGTAGGTAATTAAAAGAACCTTAAAATCAATTGTAAAACATACTGGAAGCCAGTGTAAAGAGGCTAAAACTGGGGTGATGTGTTCAAACCTGTTTACTCTGGTTAAAAGCCTGGCAGCTATCATTGTTTTTATTTTGTTTTGCTAGAATCCTTCAGTAAATCAATATAAGTGTGGTGTGCATATGCACATTTAGGCCTTATGCTTAGTCCTTCCTCATTATGCATGCTATGTTTTGTGTACATCCAATCACCTCTGTTTGAGTGAGGAGCTATAACTTCCGTCCAAACTGCTCTCCAGCTCCTCAACATCCTCCGACACCGTGGACATCTGCTCCAGGCTCTCGTCAGGCGAGGGACTCCTCATCTCCTCAAAACTCCCTCTGCTGCTACTGCTGCTTCCCTCCCTCTGTTGTCTGTCGATGCTGAAGCTCCCTCCATCTGTGATATCATCAGCTAATGATTCATCCTCTCTGTCATTTTCCCCATTGGCCTCTTCCTCCATTTCCTCCATCTCCTCCTCCTCCTCCATCTCCTCCTCGCTCTCGGGGTGGCTGAGGGTGACACTGCTTTGTCGAGCTGGCGCGCACTCTGGCGTCGAGCCCTCGCTGTGGTCCGACTCCACGCTGGTGGAGCGGCTTTTCTTTAGGATTCCCTTGATGCCTCGGGGCCCTGAGTCTTGGCGCTGCAGCGAGGCAAGCTGGCAGGGAGGAGAGGGAGAGGGAGAGGGAGGGGGAGATGCATCTCTGTTCTTGCTGAGGGGGAGAGCTCTGTCAGAGAGGAGACTGGAGGGCTGATGTAGAGAGGGAGAAAAGAGAGAAAGTTGGGTTTTTTTTAGTACCAGTCATAATATTTATAATATCTGGAAAAGACAATTAAAGTTGGAATACTACTTGAAGCGTATTCTATGGTCCTTGATTATAGCATGTAACTCTCTCTATGGCAAGACCAACATTTTCCAATTTCAACTCCACATTTCCACATAAACAGTGAAAACCCCTTGTACCCAAGGGTACAAAGACTTTCACTGACCTACTGCTGTTATCAACAGACTCTGGGTTAGTGTCAGATGAGCAGGGGATATAAAAGTGGATAAGTAAATAAACAAACAAAAAAAAGACTTAGGGCTTGAGAAAGCCGAAACAATGCTTATGAGGAAGAGGGATCAAGTGAGAATCCAAGTGTTAATGGGTGAAACAAAAAGAAGCAAACAGTGAGTCAAGAGAGATTGAGTGGGATTCATCCTTTGTCAATAAATCTGCAAGACTTGTTCGGAACATCACACATAAAAACTAGCAAGCACATGTTAATAGTAAACACGTGTTGTGTTGAGTAATGTTGTAACTGTAAGACAAAAGCCTTTTGGTCAAAGATACCATAAAATCTTAACCCTTTTGAGATTGTGATCATGCATTCTAAAGAGTAATACTTCTTTCAAAATTACAGTAAATGCACATATAGCAAACATGGATATTCAATAACTTATAATCGAAACACACCCTTTTGTGTGTTTTTTCAATATGCTATTGCTTAGATGATACAGCAGCAGCTGGAACAACAGCGGACGACCTACTGACAGGTCAAAGGTTATGAGGGAGTGCTGATTTAGGAGGAGATGAAGGGCGATGCAGATCGTGAAGCTTGCTGGGTGTGAAAGTGCAATGCTAAGCAGGTGGTCTTCTCAAATGAAAAACACCAGCGTGTATAAAGTGTGTCGTATACAAGACATATGTACGGACTTTCATTACTTGTGAGGATCAGTTCAAGACCTGGGTGACGTAATCACACTTTGTCCAGATGAATTGAAGAGTGTGTGTGTGTGTTTGCGCTGCAACTGTACATCAGTGACATGAATTACAATCTACACGTCACCTTCAAAAACAAAAAACTAAACTAAACCAGACCCAGAGGTAAAGAAAGCCAAAGTTAAGGTGAGTAAGAGTTTTGGAATTGGATCGCATGCGGTGGTAACATTTTTCAGAATTGCAACAGCAGTGGTCAAAAATATGATCTTTCCAAGCACAATCCAGAGAAATTACTTTTATATTTGAGCCTATGGAGTTATAAAAACCATGTGACATTTTTAAAGATAGCTTTATAGTAGTACTGTGTAGTATGAAATCTTTAGAAAACATTAACTTTTGTATAAAATGAAAAAAAAAAAAATACTGACCTTCTTTTCTTCCTCTGTGGCAGCATATTCACGCTGCTCCTTCCAAGAAGGTTCATCTGCGGCCTCTTTCTCATCCATGACCTTGCCTTTATCAGTTTTGGGAAGGCTAATATATCAGGAAGGACGAGCGTGGTGGAAACAGACAGATAGAGGAAGAAACAAGTTTTTAATACATTTTATGTAAAAACACTTTAGCCATTACTAATGGAAATTCAGAAAAGAGCTGGCTGCCAGGTGAATTCAAACCAGAAACTAAGAAATGTAACAATCATTAGTCTGCTGTTCCACCACGACATCTTCTTTCTGTTATGGCTATATTACCAATTACCATTTGTATTTATTAGGTTATACTAAATGTAATAAGAATACAGTAGTAGATAATCACCCTGAACTGATGTTACTAAATCTATCTGCATAAAGCTTGTATTAAAGTTGTATTCTACACAACTGCAGAAGATTTTGTAGAGGTTTTTGTTTTCCTTGACTTTTACTAACACAAAGGGCGTTGCCAAAATCAATAAACAGTCAGTGATTTGTTGCTTTGTAATCAATGTAGGCACTGAGCCAGCATAATAAAAGACGGTGAACTTCGCTAATACACCACAGCAAACCCTGGCAGGGTAAGTAGGCCCACAAGCTCATAATCATTTCATCTGATGTGTGTATTTTTAACCTTTGGAAGCTTTCAGCATGCTTCTCATCTCCTGAGTAATGTGTTTTTATGTAATTGTTTTGTTTTTGTATTAAGGTCTTCAAAATTGACATTTATTTTTATGACTGTTTGAGTTTGTTGAATGCAGTGCAACGGAGCTGAAAAGGTCAGTGACAAGGTTGAATTGCAAATATACTGAGACCACTTCTGACTTGGGAGGAAACTGGGAACACTTTGTGGGTCAGTTCAAACTCCATGTGGACAAAAAGAGACAGGAATAAACTTACTTGCTTCTTACACACACACACACACA
>NTHP01000386.1:16738-47035 GCA_003416845.1 Oplegnathus fasciatus | reverse complement strand
CACACACACACACACACACACACAAAACAGTCTTTCCAGGTCAAGTGGAAGTTTTCCTTGCTGGGGATAACAGCCTGAAAAATGCAGACAAGAAAACTGAAAGGATATAATCTTATTGGCTTCACCGCTGCTTCTAAGGTGTCTTTGGATCAGAAAAGGAAATTAATGTAGAGATATTTCCCTCGCCTCAGGATGAGTTTGAAAAGTCAGTGGGTTCCAGTGACATTCAGGCATAGAGGGAAGGTAAAACCATCCTGTATCTATCAGTGAGTCAAGAGTTTATGGTGAGATAATGGACTTTTTAAAGACATGAATACTGTTACTGTGTGTGCATATGTGCGAGAGAGAAAGAGAATTATTTCTCATGGGAGTTGTCTAATCAAGTGCAGCCCTGAGAATATAATCTTCTAATCTGAACAAAAGGAAACCATTAAATTTTATGATTTTCCAAAACAACACAAATTTCTTAAGTCAGCACACTCAAATTCATCCTCCCACTCTAAATCTGTTTTTATTGCTTTGACAATGTGGCATTTCGAGCCAAAATTGTTCCCCCTCCTAAGAAAACAAAGGAACAAACAAATCCAAATAATGGCCTGTGTCTGACAAAATCCCCTTTTCCAATGGAAACAAAAAAATACTCTAGTTTTGATTTATGTTTCCAAGCTCCCCTGCTGTCCAGAACTTAGCGTGATTTAGTTCAGATGATGAAGCGTTACGCATTGCAGACTGGTGACTCCACTCAGACTGTACTCTTTTAGTTTTGACTCCAGTCCAATCTTTTTTACATCATCATCCATCCAGCGTCCAGGGGAGAGACAGAAAGAGAGAAAAGAAAAACTCAAGAGATGGAAAAACCTCCACTTGAGTTTACTGACTTTTCCACAAGTGTTTTCATCAATCTTATCCACCAATTATAGCTGCTGAGAGGTTATTGGATGGACCTTTGACCTTGTAATGGCCAATAGAGTCTGCACATACGCGAATATTAGGCAATAGACTCTGAGGGAGAATGGAGAGTTAATTTAATCTGCATGTTTTACAGCAGAATTAACTTTCCCCCACCAAAAGAAAATCTAATAGAGTATTTACTTTAAACATCAGCATGTGTTTGATAGCACCCCTGAAAAATGGGTACATCCAGCATACCTGTGCTGAGTCATAGTGAGCTAAAATCATTCTGAATGCACTCGATACTGAGAGAGTATGCTTGTATTGATGGCTTGTGGGATAGCTGAAGGGTCGGGGAAACCCTTGATGTGACCATGAGAGGCGGTCTGGCTCAGAGCACTGAATCCTGTGCCAGCTTGGACAGGAAGCTCCATCAGCCATGTGAATGCTCTCACACGCTCTGGCTTTCACACACACGCACATATCTCCATTGAAGATGAACACTGACTATCCTTTGTTCTTCTTTCTGTATCTTTGGTTCTTTCTACTAAAGGTCTTACTCTTGTCTTCCAACCAGAGAAATACACCGGTCATGTTTGACAGATAATCATTCAGAGCAAAGGAAATCTCTAGTATTCAGTATTATGTTGTATTCTGTTCCCAAATTAATCAAGTCATTACAGTATTCTTATAAAGATATTGTGATTTGCATTTTTTTGTCTAAACCTTTTAAACTAAACTAAACTTTACTAACACACGAGAACATAGGTGAGGTTAACGTGGGTTGAATTTTTTACAAGGTAATTTTAAAGACTTTCTTAAATAAAAAATAAAAAAAAGAAGAAAAATGTGTTTAAAAAGTAAATAGTAAAAACATTTGGGAAATACTCAGTCAGGGAACAAATACAGTCATTTAATGTCCTGTTTGTGTTAACAGACTAGAATGGCCATTGGACGACAAAAATATATGTGGCAATATGTAGCAGTGAGCTGATGATTAGTAGCCACTGACTGTTCATTTCCATCTTCATGTTGGGTTTTAAATTTCACAACAACTCATCGTAGATCAGAAAAGGTAGCACCTGAGCTGCTGCAATGAAAAAAGCTCCACCCGAGGCAGCAGGTGAGTAAGCACTTCAGTCGTACACTAATCAGTGTTTGGATAAAACCTATGATTTATATGCACATGGATACTCCAGCTCTGTCATTATTATTTATGCTTGCTCTGCACATTTACCTGAAGAAAGTCGAGGTCAAATGTGTTTTAATCAATCAAGAGAATGGACGGCAGATTGGACGGAAAAGTAGCATATAATATAACGCCAACATAATGGCTTCCATTCTAGTTTATAACCTATATCATTTACACTTGATCTACTAGACTTCCTGATGAACTAGGAATGTAAAGAAATGTCTGTTTAAACTGTTGAGCAAATAAGACACGTTACACAACACTGCTTCACATGTCCTGAAATACTGAAATAACCCTGCTGTTTTGCTCTTGGGACCATCCTATCACCTCTCTCTGTCACTATCTTTCTTTCTCTTGTGCAGTCTCACACACACACACACACACACACACACAGCAAGTAAGCAAGCACAAAGCAGGACAGCCAAATCAAATACATAAGCAGAGAAACACATACAGACAGGCAGGCTAACCAATGGCTAAAAAGGCAGGAGGCCAATGACACAGACAGACAGGCGGCAGACAGACAGACAGACTTTCAGGCTGTGGGCTCAGGTGGCTGAATGTGAGTCGGACAAGCAGCCAGCGGCCCATGTGTAAACTTAGCCATTTTCCTTTTCTCTATAGCAGCAGGCTCCAAAATTAGTTCATAACGCGAGCTGGCTGAAACAAGCTTCCAGTGTAATTGCATATGATCAAACATTTGCACAGAAACACACACAAGTGTAAGCGCACACCCACTAAGTCATGGTCTTTGAACAAAAACTCTGCAGACACGTGCCAAACATTATCTCCCTTATTTTTTTGGAAAAAGGAAACCATCGCCTGGGGCAAAACATTCACTTTAAATTATACAGCAAACAAAACAGAGCCAAAGACATCGGTAGATCTGTTTTCTTTCACTCCTCCTCAGTGGCAGGGTATTAAACAGCCAACATCTATAAACGAAGTAGGTGATCTGACATCAGCAATGAGCTCAGTATTCCTTTAACACTGAGTAATAGAGAGGACTTGAGTGAGTTCAGGGATAGAGCAGTCTGTGGAACAATAGAGGATCTGACTGCAGTGAAAGTGGAGAGTTCGTCTTACCCTTTGGCTCCTCTGTGTCATCAGTTTCCAGCAGCCTAGGAGAGAGACAGAGAGACAAATGAGGTCACTCTCTAACACACTTAAGTGATGACAGAAAATACGTGTCAGTTACAACTGAGGCTCGCAAACTAGACAGAAAAATGAGAATCTTACTTACACAACTTCAATCCAAAAACGTACACTCGAGCCACATAAAGAAAATGACGCAATATAAACCAAACCGACAACAGGGCTGCTGAAAGCCACTTACTCTGCCTTGTGTGATACGCATCCTACAACATTTACTCATGTTGCTCTTCCAGTCCCATGTTACTGCAGTGATATAACAGCAATGCCCGTGTAGCATCTGAAGATGGCCATTCATCTCTAAGTAATGGGCGTTAAATATGGATGGGGACAGCAGCTGCCTGTGGGGTAGCAGCGATGATGTAACAGGAGGAGGGGAGAGGACTGCTTTAAACACAATAGAGAACCGTGGTGGACATCTGGGAGGGGTCAGAGGTTGCTGAAGAAGGGGAGATGGCCCCAAGCCGATCTGCAGGTTCCGCATTTTTTAAAGGATCGGTAACGGCTAAATAACGTTGTATCCATTTTCGTGTACACTGCACCGCACAGCACAGCAAGTGAGCTGTGGAGTGTACAAAATAAACACACACAATATTTTTATATATGGGAATAAAGGCACACATTTTCAGACAGACGGTCACTCCAGGAAGGCATTCAGAATGTTGAAAGGTGGAAAAGTGGTTGTCTCGAAAATTTAAAATATATACATATATATGATCTGACTCAGTATCGTCTGACTTTTCCTTCGACTGGTGTCATGTTTGAAGCCCAAAAAATTGTTGAAAAGTAATTTTTACAGCAGTATATTATTATGAGTAATTTTGGGCTTGGGTTTGCCCTACCACAGAAAGTTTTGTCAGTTTTGGCCTGGCACGCCTCAGCACAGCTTCGTGATATAGTGGGGAAATCTAAAAATGCCAGGCCAAGGTATTTATGGCGTGTGAATGTGGTGTAGTTGGAGATGGGAAATGTGATGGAAGAGCACAAATTGATGTAGGTGTAACAATAATTAAAGTAATGTAATACACAGCAATCTGTGGCTGTGTAATATGCACATGAACTTTACAATGATTACACAGTGTCACATAATTTACTTGCCACCTGGGTAAAAGCGCTACAGTATGCAATGTTCAGATACTAGAAAGTCTGTTTGCAGAGCTTGGCGATCTCAGTGACTGATGCCACCAAACGCTCTACTCTAACACCCTCCTCTGCAACCACAGCGCTCAGTGACACTTCATCAACCCCACCCACACTTTGACTGCCGACTGAGGGGAAGGGCCGCACGCGCCGGTCGTACGCTGCCATAAAAACTAAAAAGAGAAGAAGAGTGGAGTGCAGTGCAGAGAGGGGACAGCAGTACAGACAGAGTAATGGGGGAAGTTGAAGATGTAAAAAGCCAAACACACATTCGAATCAAGGCAGGCAAGTCATTAATCAAGCACTTACTGTAAACTTTCTCACTCTTGCTCTATTAAATTATGTCACAAAGCGCAAAGTGAGACAGTTAAACAGGGAGAGAGAGGATGAAATGAGAGTACAGAAGGGATACAATCATGACTGCGGCATAGTTAAAAGATTTCATTTTAATGTCTCTAATTTGCGCGCTTAACTGTTGGAAAGCTCGGTTCTTCACATAGCAGGTACTGCAACTCTGTAATGGTTCAGCCATGTAAACAATAATTAGCCCAAATCACATTCAGTCTTGTTTATAATCCAATTGGCAAACCCCAACATGCCAGTAGCACAATTACTGTTGTTTACTACACATGCTTAACACACAGAACATCAAACCCAAAATACTACAATATGCCATTCACACGAATACAATCTGAATATAATCTTCTACGAATCAACTGCATTTTTGTATCGTAAACAAGAATTGATGTTAAATCAGTTTCATGTACAGTCTGGTGTACAGTTAACTATAAATCTCCCCAACTCCCACAATCTTACTTTTGTACATCATGATTATACACTGCAATGTTCTTCACAGATCAGTTTGCATGCTCAACTCATGCAAAACTGACGTACACAGAGTGTCTTTAGATTAAGAATCAGATTTTGTACAAACAGCGCACTTACAGTTCAGCTGCTAACATTAACCAGCAAACCAAGGAACCTGATGCTACTCTTTGTTGTCTTTGAAATGAGATTAAGGCAACCAGGAAGCTGAGATTACATTTATATATAACTTTGTGTTATGTTCTTACTCTGTCTGTTTGTTATTGTCCTGTTTCTTTGTTTTGACCTGCCAAGGGACTACAGATGCGAATTAGCTTAAAGCTATAATCTGGTACGATGCATCAAATGGTGACATTTATGTTTCAAACTGTACATGGTCCCTTTTAAATAAAATAAATGAATAGCCTAAACATGAACAAGTATCAATGTTAGATAATGGGACGGTACAGAATCTGTATCTTCAATAACTAAGGGTGGTTTTTCAGTAACAGTTAATTGTAAGTGTCAAAATGCTGTGTTTTGGAATGTCACCCTTCAACTGTAACTTTAAAAGGAAAGGAGTCTTGTCTGTGGCAGATAAACGTGTTGACAGACAGTTTTCATTATCACAGGAACAGCTGAGTTCCAGTTTCCTTTACGCTATTCCTGTAATAGACACACACAGACATGTTGCCCTCAAAGGTTCTGTGAATAATCATAAAGCACATGCAAGTCAACCAGGAATCTGGGATATATTCTATTAATATACAATTCAGAATGATCTGTAAAGATGCTTTGAAAGGATGGGTGAGAAGACAGACAACACTCCACATTCTCACGTTGTGATTTTGAATTAATAAATAAAATGCAGACAGACCCTAGCATAATATACAAATAAGCCACAGATATCTGGGGATCAGCTGACAAGTTATTGGCTAATAACAATAGCTTCTATATAGCCTCCTCTGTCTAGGTATGTATGCTGCGTAGGCGTGCCTGCACACAAGACAGCACAGCTGGACTCTGACACCCAGCGAACATCATAACAAAACTGACAAGATTAGTAGCTAACGTGACAGGCATGCGAGACAAACACGTCAACACGTCAACCCGCTTCTGAGCTCTCTGTAATTAAAAATGTAGCTCTCAACTTTGAGTGCGACTTTACTCTGTATTTTGCCAAATATTCTGCTGCGGTAAGCCGACGCAGTAAGAAAACAGTTCCTTTCACATTGCATAATGTGCAAGAAAAACAATTTACTTGAAATTTCCTCCATATCCACAATTAAGCCCAAAACTGGTGCTTAAAAAGACTTCTAAACTGGATCAGCTTCATTACACATTTTTGACATAAGCAGATTCATATACAAACAAAACCAAAACCAAACCAAACCTTTGCAATGAGAGATTATAAAGTAGAATACTTGATGGCTGAGATTTGCTGAAACATGCCACACAGCACGTACTGCATTTTTTTTGCACGTCTATTACAACACACGTCTTCCCCAGAATCGTATGAAATAACTGGTCCATGATATCTAACAAGCCATCAATCGCAGCTGTCTAGATGTCTTGCTTCATTAAGCGCAGGGCATGAAAACTTGGCAGAGCCTAAAAACCCTACCCCCTACCTCAAGCTCTGACATTATCTCAGCACTCTGTCCATCTCAGTTCTTCTCTCTATATTGTCATTCCCTCAGGCTGATTTTCAAGAACAAACAAGTCTGGCTATGTGCACACAGCACAATCCCCAGCTTAATTACAGCTCAAACATCCCCAGACCCACGACTGGTCATGTTTTACTCCATCTATGTCCAATTCTCAGAAGAGCATTCCTGGCAACCAATGAAGAAACTCCAACAGTCTTCCAAGTCATTCCGCCAATTCCTGTTTGTCATTCTGAGATGTGTTAAACATGTGAGTTCCCCCGTATCGCTGTTAAGTGAACCAAAACAAGCAGCTTGCATGCCATCACAGCAAAACATACCATAGCAAAACAAATGAGGCAGTCCTCTGCTTTGCACACATGGCCAATTTTGGAAATGTTAGCAGCCGTGTTTACCTCAAACAGGAGATAGCACTAAGTGTTCTCTAAATGTGCCGACCTGTTGCCTCCTCTTCAGTCATTAGGAGCCAGCAAGCCCTTTAACAGTTATCTACTTTACTGGCTAAACTGCAAATATTCTCCACTTGATGCAATTGTTATTAGAGGGATTATGTACATTATGCTCCATGTTTAAGCAGGTGTGTTTCTGAGATGTTAGCTTGGGCTCCACTTGCACCAGGCTTCTGAGTGTCTATGCCCGGGCAGCTTTGTGTTTCATGGCCAAGTTTATGTAACATTGAGACACAACACTGTGACTGCTCTTGCACAAACAATGGGCAACAGAAGTGTGCTTTGTCTTTAACTTGTGACAGTGTGAATAAACTCACCTGAAATGAGAGGACGTCTTCATGGAGAAGACAGCTTCTGATTTGGAGGATAAAATTGTGTCTGCTTTGAGGTGAGTGGTACCCTCTTTTTCCCGGGCGGGCTCATCATCACTGTGCTCCACAGGTTCTGCTACTTTATTCCTGAGGCCCCTCCTGGTATAAATTTGCTCTGAACCATTATCCCCGTATTTTTCCTTCTCCTTGGTTTCTGAGGACACTGTTTCGGATGTGTCGCCAATTTTCCTGTCCCTCCGGACATATTTGGAGGTGAATTCGTCTGTGTTGCCATAGCGCTCGGCAAGCTCCCTCCTCCTTTCGGCCTTGTAGCGAGCAATTCGCTCAGCCTTGGTCTCTGGGGCCGAGCTCTGCAAGGTGTCTATTCCATCCATTTTGCAGTTCAATTCAGTTTAAGGTTCGAATGCAGGCGAGAAGATTCCAAGTTGCTACTTCAGTTGTCCTAACCCAGATATGTGGATCAGCTCTCTTGTAGATCTCCCTTGACAGCAATGTCTCACTTCATCAAAATCATCCCAGTGCTGCAAAGAAGAAAGGAAGACATCATTAGTGCGTCATGATTGTAGAGTGCAATTTCAGATGACAGGCACTCTACAACTGTGCAAAACTGCTTGTACCAAGACATATACTTCTCCAGGAAACAGGCTCAGCTGTAGAGCTCCAAGCCAAGCCCTGCCCTGCCCCAGCTAACAACCCCCCCCCCTGTGAGAATGATGTCAGCCAGCTCTGCACAAAGACAGCCGACCACCGCAGTGAGACTCTCATATAACCTCTATCCCATCGACTCACTTGGAGCCAGTTGGAAAGAGGGAGGAGAAAGGGAGAGAAAGGGAGAATCACACGTCAAATAACATCCCATTTTACTGCTTACTTAGTTGAGGCTTTGTTCCTGAGCTAATCACCTCTTGAACATTATTCCATCTCATAATGATTCTGTATTTACTACAAACACAATGCATGAGAAACTCTAAATTTCCCCTAAGTGTGAATATGTTTGTCTGTCTACATATTGGCCCTGTAATGAACTCTCCATCTATCACAGCTTCTCAACCAATGCATGCTGGGACAGGCTTCAGCCTCCTGTGTCCCTGAAAAGGATAATCTGTTTAACATCTCAACTCCACATCTAGCACAATAAAAAAGTCTACTATTTAATGACTTTTGACTTTTCAATACCTAGCAAGTTAAATTTAGGAGGTAACATATGAGGAGATTGGGTTCAGCTCATTTTTTTCCATTAAGTATTCACAGGGCAGAAAACCACACATGGCTCGGATGCAGAGGTTTGAAAACTACACTCCTTTAAATGCATCACCAGCTGACAACAGCAATAAAAATTTCTGATTGCTCCGCACCAAGCACACGGGCTTTTCCACAGCCATGTCTCAAAGCACAAGTATGCTTACGATGCTTTGGGGCTTCTGTCCGAGGACAGCCAAGGAGAAGAGAGAGAGGTGAATAAAAGGAGGTATATTTATATTAGAGAGGCAGAGAGCGGTTTAAAGTAGCCCCCTGGTATACCTCAAATTACAGGGCATGAGTTAATTCAGCACACTGGGTCTCACATTTAGGGAGGCATGGGAAAAATATAAATGAGAGCGCTGTGTCTGGACAATGTTAGTAATGAGAGTGCTAAGAAGAGAGTGGGAAAGTGAAGAATGGGTCAAGGCAAGAGGGAAAAGAGAGGCGAGTGTGGTCATAAGGTGGAATAAATGAGCTGACTCCAAGAGCCTTTTTCTGTAATGATGACAAGCTTGAACAAATCTCAAGTGCACCCCGTTTGACCCTTGACCACCTGCTGGGTTATAAAACCAACCCAGAATCAGCACTCTTGGTCCCCCTTGAAAAAAATACAGCTTTGAAATATTACACAGGAAATCAGTGTATATGTCAGGGGATATGTGTCTGTGTGTGTCAGCCTTCACCTTGACCTCTCCTATCCCTCCTCCACCTGACATAACAGTGCTTGGCTAAACAGTGCCTCCCTTGTGTGCATTTAACCATTTAAGTAACCATAAACTGTAACTATGCTGGACGATTACATGTTCCTCCTTGTTAAAAGCCTGGAGATGTCCAAGACACCTACACTCTGGGAAATGTATGCTCTACACTACATAGAAAAAATTCACCATCTGTTTGTTAAATCAAACAAATCAGCAACAATCACTTCCATTCCAGTTAGTCCAGCAACAAGTATCCATAGCCAATTAAACTTAGCCAGAACAGAAACTAAAGCATATTCTAGGAATGTAACCAGGATCAGTTGAGACTAAAGCTTTTTAAATGGAATTTACTGCATAATATGAAAACCAAACAGTCTATTAAATGTGCAGGCATAATCAATTGATAGCGGTAAATCCACTAGTACCCAGCCTCAAGCCTTCAAGAGCTCCACAGCTCAATAAGAAAAGGATGTTACAGGAGTTGTATTACATTTCTGCTCTAGGGTTAAAAAAAGTGTTGCATTTCGAGATAAGGTTTGTTTTGTTTGTGAAGTCAATGAAATATAATGGTAAAAATGCCAAAACATACCTTAAACTGAGGCAGCAGTGAATTGTGATGCTCCCTGACCTGCCTTTTGCATTTTTCTCAGCAAAAACTAATGCAGATATCTTTAACTTGACTTGTTTTGGGGGTTTAAACTGAATGTCACTCCAAAGCCTGTGAATTGCCTTATGAAGGCAAAACGATCCTGAGTCTGGATGTTGATTTCAGGACTATGCACACACTTACATAATTCACCTAGGCCACTACCTATAAAAGGAGTGCTAAACAGTACGCTAAAGCTCGTCCGTGGAGACCCAGAACATTGAGGCTGCTTTGTTTGGAAGCTGCTCGTGTTATTTTAAGCAACAAAGGGGACTGAAAACACAGTTGTGAGTCATACTTCAAAAATCATCACCCCTATCAGCAAATGTGAACTCACCCAAGAATATTTGTTTTGGTAGGTGTCTTACACTGCCAAAACACCCCAAGGTGTCTTTACCTATTTATGGTTATTTCTTCAGGAATACAGAGTGGAGCAAGCAGATATGTGCAGAACCAAAACACATTAAGAGAGGGCTCTGAACAAGATCTATTGTGCTAGTACTCAGCACATGGTGGTAAAGGTGGTTTTGGAGGGGAAAAAACTCATCCACTTCCATTTCCATTAGATTGAAGTGGATAAGTGAGCTTGTTTGGTCCGACTGTCCTGAAGGCACTCTGTCACATTTACCACAGTTGAGGGGTTTGTTGATGGACGGAATGAACAAAAATATCTAAGCACACGCATGGCTTTTGTTCTAGTGACGCCAATGCATCTGTCTGCTCAGTATGCAGTTATACCAGTCCTACCTGATAATTCATACGGGCAATATTATTTCTGCTCCTCTAGGGCATGTAAACAAACTGAGTCCTCAGTTTCCAATCACTAGAGTGTTCTCTGACCTTTTGTTGCCCATTGGGAGTTGTTACTGGCTATGAGAGGAAGATCTGTCTCAACAAAGGCCAAGTGTATCACATCCTGACCGTGCCCCATATCCTCCTTCATAAATGCACGATTAATCAGGAAATGTTACTCATAAGCCTGGCAAATGCCCAAAACTCTCTTGAGAGACGGAACGGGTAAGGGCAGTGAGAAAACTTTGAATGGGTTCAACAGTGAGACATCCCTTTTGCACTCAAAACAGTATGGGATTTAGCGTCATCATTTCCTCTTGTAAGGACTCCATGATGGTCCTGTTTTTAAATATTTACTTCTCTGCAAAGACCTCGAGTGGTTATAAGCAGTTACTTTAGATTACATAATAGCTGCTCTTGACCCACTAACAAATGCAATATACCACAAATGCAGAAGTTGCAACAGTCAAGACAGTTGAAACAGTATTTAAAACATGTGAGGAGAATTTTCACTCCTTTTTATCTATGTCAGTGAATCCTGTACTTCATCTGACAGGTTTTTGAGGACACCACTGAATTTGAACCATTTATGAACCATTTATCCATTAATTTGAACTAACTATTTCAACTGCTTATTCAATCCATCTAGCTATTTATCCATTACTTTTAGCTATCTATCTTCCTGGCAACTGCAAATGTACCCCCTGGGTCACAAGTTACAGTAATTACTCACATTATTACTGGTGTCTTTATATTCTCAGTGTGTTACTGGGTGGTGTTTTGCTTTGCTTGGTGTTTAACATTTCGATAAAAGTAGGGCTTTTTGTTATCGATTAATCTGCCGATTATTTTCTCAATTAATCGATTAATCGTTTGTGAAAAACAGTTAAAAACGCCCATCACAATAAGTGATGACCTCATCAAATGTCTTGGTTTGTCCAACCAATAGCCAAATATTCAGTTTATTATAACGCAAGTCACATTTGAGAACTTGGAACAATCAATTTTTTGGAATTTTTGCTGGAAAAATAACTGAAACGATAAATCGATTATCAAAATAGTAGCCGATTAGTTTTCTGTCGATTGACTAATTGACTAATTGATTAATCGACTAATCGTTGCTCTAGATAAAAGTGAATCAACTAAAGCACCTGAAGAAAATTCAGCCAAATTTCATTATGTCATTGTTACTCACAGCCCACTGATGTCATTATCTACATGTGTGAAGCAATGGGAAGCGGGCTTCTTACGGGAAGAGAATACCTGTCACACAGATCCATAGGGAGCACATACACATTAACTCACTGATTAATTCCAAGACCAGACAGAAAGCTGCCTCAGAGGCACAATTTGACCTGTAGCCCACCAGTCTGTGTATTTTTTTCAGAATTCACATGTTCACACAGGAGGACAGAGCAGGAATGCAGGCTACACCCTACTCATCAACAGTGGATTTGCATGGGAAAAGATGGGGATCTTCACTGTATAAAAATTCAGGGGCTTTGTCTTCAAGTGGGTAACGCCCAAAGTAAAGCCTGAATAGGCAAAGCGATAACCTGGTCACTTCAATGGTCCTGGTCCAAGCAATGTGCATGGAAGCTCTGCTTAGCAAACATTTAAGGTTGTATAATAGTCTGCCTTTTAGTTTAACCACAGAATCCACAGCTCTCTATCAGTCAACAATTTAATGACAGGCGCCACAGCACTAATGGAACATATAGACCTAGCAACCCAAGGCAGACACAAACTATGGTACAAACGTGTCCATTTTATCAATATTGTTTCAGTTCAGCTTTACTGGAATTGTCCCATGAGTCTTTTATCTTTATCTTTTCTTACCCTGAAACTCTTACTTAACATCACAGAGATTTACACCTGAACATTTGCCCACATTTTGACAGTGATTAGGTTTAAAACGTACACCTCTTTAATGTTGGACTCACACTTGACATGGACAGTACACAGGGTATCTGCTCCAACACTTTGTATTATGACAACAGTTTGCCACTGTGAACCTTCAGGAATCCACATAAAGTTACCGCAAGCATCAGAGAGACTTTAAGACATCAACTTTCCTTCGCTGTGCAAAAAGAGAGGAGGCAGTTAAAGATACAGCCAGCTCCTGACACACATTCTTCCTGAGGGAAGAGGGTGGAGAGTGGAAACTTTGCTCCACTAAGAAAACCAGGTGCCAGTGCATGGATAGCAAAGACAGCAGGCAAAAACAAACCAGCGGTCCATTTTTAAGGAAAAGTTCTTCAGCTGGTGGGGAATTTTCAGCCAACAAAAGACGGAAGTATCTTTAATGCAGAGGCAATCGACAATTTCAATGCCCAGGATATCTGAGTGACTTCCAGTAGTATTGTTTCCTTGCTTTGAAGTTTGGTCACGTAATGTGTATCCTAATTATCCCAAATCTTAGTACCAATGTTGCAGTGTAAAGAAAGCCTCTTACTTAGGGCAAAAGGAAAATCTTACCTTTATTCTGTTCAATATGCATCCAGAAAAAAAACCCATACCAGACTACTGTTGACTAATAACCAAAATATTGCGAGAAAGCGTCAAAAGGCATGTGTCCTGTGATTTGTACAGTATACATTATGTTGCATGTTTATGTGCATGGGTGTGTATGACTGCAACCAGGTCATGTGAGCAAATATTGAAAGCAGATAGGCCTGAGTATGGGTCACCAGTCCCTAATCCAATAACTCCCTCCTTCACATACTGTACATTAAGCGCTGGCTTCTAACCGATCTATTCGACCAAACAAATGCATCAGAAAACGGCCGAGGAGGGGCGCGGGTCCGGGGTGTGTCACACTTTTTCAAGCCACCCTCATACAACAATCAACCACATACTGAGTGGCCAATGTGTTTCTCATTAAAAAGCAATCTTTCAGCACTTAAGGCGGTTTAAGTACCCTGCCTGCAACCGCTGGCAGAATTAAGTTTTAATTGCAATTGTAGAAGCTCACAACACTTCATCCTGTTGAAACGGGCCTCCGCTAATAGAGAGCTTCAAAGGATCATTCTGACAGGGGGGTGTGTTTGTCTAACATGGCAAAAGCCCTTCATTCACATGACTCAACTCTTCCTTGGCTTTGAGCTGCAAGGAAAATCGGAAAAGGGGAAGAAGGGGATGAAGCTACAGAGGAAAGAAAAGCAGAGGGAGGAAGAGTATGCAGGGTGGAGGATACAAAAGAGGGAAGAAGGATCAAAAGAGTCCAGAGGAGAAGAGTGAGAATGAAGAGAACTGCAGAGGTCAAGAGAGCAGGGGGAAAGAGGAAAGAAGATGGGAAGGGCTGAGGAGAGAATGGGCTTTTGTGGGGGTGGATGTGATGTCTTTGTGGGGCATGTGTCTCCAGGGTGCCAAGGGGCCCCAGTCTGGGGGGGGGACGACAAGATCTGCTGCTGCTGCAGAGGAAGAGGAGGAGGGGGCAAAAACAGGGTCTGAGCCTAATCCATCTCTCCCTCTCCCTCCCTCTCTCCCCTCTCTTTCTCACACGGACACAAACTCCCTCAAATCCCTTTTACCAGAAGTCACCCGAGAGGCAGTTGACATAACAACCCCCTGAGTACTCATGCCTGCACTCTGTGTTGGCTAAGTAACTGACACTGTAAAAACTGTACTGACCTGCTTGAGGCGGAGCCACCATTGTCAGCAGGCAAAGAAAGTGTGCTGCTTCCCCTCCTTGAAATCTTTGTCCATGGGGACTACAGCATATGTCAGTCAAACTCTGTGTGTTTTCCTGTTTTGTTTTGTTTTTTTTACTGGCTAGCTCTTTGTCCCAGCCTTCCGGCTTTCTGTTTGCTGCATTCAAAGGAGCCATTAAATGTGACGTATGGGAAGGCAAACAAGCAAAGTCACACAGAAACACACACCGAAGAATCACAAAAAAAGGCCGACGGGAATACACACTGGCTCTCCAACAAGGCTGCAATCATGGAAGCTGGAGAGTGGAGTGGGAAGGGTGGGGTTTATGGGGCTTTATCTAGCTAGGGGATCTTGATATGCACGCATACTCGCACACACACACAACACACAATGTGCTACGTCCTTTTAGTGAGTTAATGTGGGCCACAAACAAACACCCACACTGTTTTTTTTAATAGGACAGATGTACTGTAGTAGCTACAGTTAAAGCACCTACCGTCACACCGATTGCTACCCTTTGCTGCACCATGACATACGGAAAGCATTGCCTCACTCCAGCAACACTTCAATTGCATTAAATTTGCCAATTTTTGATGGAAAGAGTAAACAATGTGCAAACTGACCGATGCATTCATCAGTACACTCAATCGAAGCTGTTTCAACTATTTTAAAACTTGAACTAGGCCAGTCATTCCATGTGTATTTCCAGGATTTATTTTAGTAGTTCCTGAAGCAGCTTGCAACCAAATGAGCACAAACGTACATAGCATACACATATAATAAATCTGAATTAAATACTGAAATTTGACAAATTACTTAATTACTTTAAGTACATACTTCAGTGGCAAGAAAATGGAATAAAAATGCATGACCTCACCTTATTTTTCACTCAAAGTAAATGTGTTACAGTTGGACAACAATTATTCAACTTGTGATTATGTAATGTAACTACATGTGCATACATCTCAATTTACATATACTGTATGTTGTGACTGTGGTATGACTTATATGTGTCAAAACCATGACACAAACACAGAAATTGGTGACTTCTACTGTCATTCTTGCTCACAGTTCACTGCAGAGTGACTACAGAGGTGTCTCTCCCTAGCAACCATCTAATGCGATTTTTCCGCTTGTCAACAACTTATCAACATGGACTTCATCCCCAGAATGGCCGCCTATAAGATACAGACAAGACTGAACAGGGAGAGAGGGCGACAAGAGTGGGTGGGGGGGAGAGATCAGTGGGGTGGAATGTCTCATCCGGTGAATCCTGCTCGTGGGGTTTCTCTCTGGTGTCCGCTGTGCAGAGCAGACACCATCTGGCCAGCTGGAATGCTACTGAGCAGGGGGTGGAGGGGTGAAGGGGTCTCCTATGTTGCAGGGGGATGGGTTATGGCTGAGAGATGGAGTATTAACAGTAGTGGTATTAACCATTTAATACCAACTAAACTCTTAAGTGGAAAAAAAATGAAAGAACACTATGGTAAGAAGCACTGAGGCCATTTCTGTGTCCTATAAATATCAATATGAAATGCTTAAAATGCTGTATAAAGGATAAATATAACCTGTTGCCTAATGAGGTACACAGAAACTGATTAAAAGTGTGTACTGCCTCCTCATGTGATATTATAAGAACTGGGCACTGGGTTTGTGTCAGGTTTAAAGGAAAAGCCAAGAGTTAGTGGAGAAGATTGAATCCACTCTCAAGGCTGGAAACAGGGGGGGGAACAGCTAGCCTGGCTTGGTGCAACGGTAAAAGAATCCTCCTACCAGCACCTCTAAAGCTCACTAATTAGAGACAAGAAATAGTTTGGCACATAACCCCCCTGTAAAACAACAACTTATTGTTTTTACACTTCAGGTTTTTGTATAAACTTAACAAACAAGCTACACCATGTTAATTAGTGAGCCTTAGAGTTGCTGGTAGGCAGATTTTGGTACCTTTAGACAGAGCCAGGCTTGTTGTTTCCCCTTGCTTTCAGTCTTTATGCTAAGCTAAGCTAACCAACAGCAGGCAGTAGCTTCATATTTATTGTACAGGCATTAGAGAGGTATCAATCTTCTCATCTAACTCTTGGCAAGAAAGTGCATAAGTATATTTTCCAAAATGTCAAGGGTTTTATGGTTGGTTTAAATGACGGTGATGGTGAATGACGATGTTTTTTGGTTGATGTTGCAGGTGGCTGATGAAATTAGGGCTGCAACTAACGATTATTTTCATTATCAATTAATCCGTCGATTATTTTCTCGATTAATCGATTAGTTGTTTGGTCCATAAAATGTCAGAAAATGGTGAAAAATGTTGATCACTGTTTCCCAAAGCCCAAGGTGACGTCCTCAAATGTCCTGTTTTGTCCACAACCCAAAGATATTCAGTTTACTGTCACGGAGGACTAAAGAAACCAGAAAATATTCACATCTGAGAATCCAAAATCAGAGAATTTGGACACTTTTTCTTAAAAAATGACTCAAAACGATTAATCGATGATCAAAATAGTTGGCGATTAATTTAACAGTTGACAACTAATCGATTAATCGTTGCAGCTCTAGATGTAATTTCCGCTTTAATGTGAAAAATCAACTAACCTCTGAACAGATCTTCACATTGATTCAACCTTAAAATACAACTGGTTCCTCAATTCCTGTAAAGCTGACATTTATAGCTCTATAGAAGAAACATGTTTGAAATCATAGTACAATATACAAAGACGGTACATACAATTTACTGGCAATAAAACTAAGAATAAGCGGAACGAAGGCAGTATATTTTGAATAATCCCTGAAAACTTGTCCCCCAAGGATATTTTCCAGGGAGCATTTATATCCCCTTTTTAGTTTGCTTTAAAATGTTGCTGTGTTTAAACACAATGCTTTGACTGTATTCCTACATATGGCTTACAGCGATATGTCTGTTTGTGCATGTTTTATTAATGGATGTTTCATGGCAACATCTGTCACTCACATGGGCACAAAGGCAATAAAACCCTGGTTGACATGCACAGAGAGGGTTGCCCATAAACTCACTTGTTTTGAACTTAGATTCAAAACACCCTCTGATATTTTATTCTAAGGCTTTATTTTCAGTTGACGATGGTGTCGGACGAAATTCTGCTCTGGAATGGAGCTAAAACAAAGTGAAACGTAATATGAAGAGAGGCCTTGTGCTTCCCCTGCGCATGGAAACTATTATGTGTGCACAAATCAAATGAAGTCTGAATATAACCATATGTTTATGTGCCATGCAAATATTACACTGGTTAAAAGACGTCATTGAAGTGGGCCTTGGCTGTGCAGTTGCTGACCAAATACAGTTAGCGTCTTGGTGGCGAAGCTGGAAGCAGTCCACTCTAACTGCTAGCCAGGTTTATAAATATGTCTTAGTGGAGATTAGCCTGAGGGTAACCCCTAGCACTCCTCCCTGCGGAGTTCCTATTGCTCACATTGTCACATCCCTTCTGCTTTATATAAATATTTGTACTGCAGAACTTCTTGGCTGTGCAGCCGACATCAAACCCTACTGAAAGCTGAGGAGAGAGGATAGGTCAGACCTAGAGAGAGGGAAGAGAGATGAGTGGGTGGATCTTGTGCCTGACTTTTTGCAGCCAAGTTTTGCAGTTCAGCTGCAGCATGTTACTTAACTGTAAAGTGACACATGCCGGTGAAGCTGAAGACTGAAAATGCTTAATTAAGACACTAATATCATGCTGACCATATGAAATAATAAATAAATTCTTCCCTTACACGTTGAGTCTTTTTAAATATGATCACAAACATAGGGCCGCAAATAAATGTAAAAAAAGAAAATAAAACTTCCTTCACTCTCTCTTTGCAGGTGCAGACATGCACAACAGGAGAAGTTTCAATAAAAGCAACTGACAAGAGGACATTCTTCAATAAAATTATGTAGGAAAGCAATCAAACGGTCTAAGCATCACACCGCCGATCCCAAATGGATATAAAAGTAAATCTTTGCTAATTTTGAACTAAACTGAGGCAATCTGGGTGCACAAGTGTACTTATTTTGGGCTTTTTCCTCTTAGAGCCTTGTTAAAAACCTTAATTACCCATTTAAATCTAACTTACAATCCTAATTTAACAAGAGGGTTTTTTTTTTACATCCCTTCAATTACTTTTGAGCTAAGCAACACACTGTGGGAGGTAAACTTACACCTTCATGACGGAAGGCTGGAAAAACAGCAGAAAAAAAAAAAACAGAATTACAACCCAATGAGAGACCATTAAATGATCTGAAGCTTTAGGAGGAGGGAAAGTCCTCACAGAGGCCAAAAAAACATGAAGGCAATGCTTTAGTCGCACAGTTTTTGAGGGTAAAGTCAATCAGTACTGAAGCTCGCTCAGCAGAGGCAATCAACATCACACATATTTTAAGTGCAAATTGCTCTTCCACTTAAGCTTTTACTTCTGTATCTTAAACTTCTCTGAAAAGTAAAATCATTCCAGAGAACAGGCCTGGGAGATTTTTTGCGTTCCTTGCTATAGCTTCCTTGTAATATTAGTGATCCAGGAATTGAAACTTGATCCACAGTGGCACTCATGACAACCTGCTCTAAAGAAGAAAAAAATGAATAACAAGTTGATGTTCCAGTGTCAAACAAGACAAGTCTCTACAGCAGGAGCCCTCATCCACAGCATGCTCCTCCACCCTCCAAAAATCCCTCTCGCCAGTGTTGAGTAACAAGATCCCTGCAGGGGCGACGCCACCCCCAGATTGACACGAGGCGTTCAGGTGAATGACAACACTTACCACAACCACATAACACCTACTTCTGCTCAACAACAATAGAGCTTCTGTCTCTTTGTTTGGGGTCCTTACATGGTCCAAAGAAGAGGCAGGTAAAGAGCAGCAGAATTATGTAGGTGGGTGAGAAAAAAAAGCACTACAAGAGCCACTCCCTGCCCGGACACGATCTGCTCCAGCTGCTCTGCACAGGCTGCATGTCGCTCAGCTGGCGACTGTGCTTTGTCCGTCAACTTTCTGTTATTTCCCAACACGACAACAGTAACACAAAGCAGCACCCTCTGTTATTAATAAGTTAAAGAGTAACACAAACATGTGCTGTCCTGCACAGTGCCTGACACAAAGACACTGAGTATGTCTTATCAAGGCATGCATCAGTTTTCTTTTTCTGTCTTGCTCAACACCAGCTGGCAGAGGAAGGTCTTGGGAAACCTGTTGTGACACAGGCCGCTTAGATGCCGTACAGTGAGAAAATTACAGTCTGGCAAGCCTCAAATACCGTAGCCCTCGGATATGAAGCTTCAATGAGTTTCATTCTATTCACCATTTGAGAAAAAAGTGACAGCTACTCTTGAAATGATTGATAGCACAACATTTTTTGGAAGATGGTAAGTAAGATAAATCTTTGGGGGACACATAAACACCTGAATTCAATGCCAGGTGACAAGCGATAAAGGCCAGGCCCAGTTAAAATCATAGGAAACGCACACTGAATAAACACAGGCACAAAGAGTACAGTTACCATATTTCAAAGGAAATCAAACAAGTCTCATCCACCTCAGCGTACACATTACCCAAGGAGTATGCAAGTATTTGCATAGCCATGGCAGCTTGACACAGATAAACATGACTTTGATTCCAAACTACTTTATGCCAACTTAATTAATCTAGTCTGTAGTGACATTATTGCAACCTTTCTCACCACAGCAGAGTTGAAAGCTACACTGACAGTGTGTCTTGAGGCCATTTAAGCTTTCTCACACTTTCTTATCACTTTGTTTTCACAGGTGGTTTTGCAGAACACAACCCCAAATGCTCACTCCTCTCTGCCACTGTTTGCAAAGTCCAAAGTAAGACAGTGGGTGAAAAGATAGAAAGCAGCTGGTTTGGACGTGCTGTCACTCGATATGTCACACAGGGACTGCCTTAACAGCCTAAATTCAGTGGAGCACTACGTGTTGTTTTCTTCATAGGATGCGGTTATGCAAAGGCACAAGTCTGAACAAAACCGTACAAAAAGCATGTAAGTGCAAGATTAAACAGCAGAAGGTTTAAGCAGTGTTACATCAAAAGGACGTTTCTATCATCACCGTGAGAACTATGTCAATGATTAAGGAAGGGAACTAAACTGACTAATGCAATGACAGCGTTTCGACACAAAACTACGTATTATATCCTTGAATGCATCATTTTGTACCGAAAAGTATGACTGTCACAGATGATGCATTTCCTTAAACACCTATTAAATACTCTGGAGGAAGCTTACAGTGAGTGCTAATGCCTCAAATCAACAGCATAGTAAGTTGTTACACTGCAACACTCATAACAAAGTTAAAACACAAACTGCCACTGTACATAACATACCTGAAATCCTTTATGGAGGTCTGCTCAAGCGTTCAAACTCAACATCCACGTTGATATGACTATGGAGCCCCTGTAAGACAGCCGTTCAAACAAAATACGACGTTTTAACAGCACCTTAGCTAACTGTTAACTATGTTTTGGAAAGTTCCTGACAATGCTAGCTTAACGTTAACCGCAGCGCGTCACTGGTGGTCGACTAACTGACGTTTTAAGCCGGCAAGAGCGAGTCCTCGACGAGAATGAGAGAAAAAACTGAACTAAATCGACACTTGTATAATTAATAAAAGAGTTTAGCTTTCTTTGCTCATCCTCCAGCGAGACTGAGGGGGGACACGGCTCTGTCCTGCCCGTGCAGGGAGCAGAGGCGGCAGTGAAGTCTGCTGCTGGCAGGTCCAGTAACTTCAAACTTAAAATGCCTTCTCGCTTCTGATTGGCCCAAACATGCTGCATTCACGTACCTCTGGTAAGCGCCCACTTCTCTGCTTCTCTGAGTCCACATTAAGACTTGTTTGTACGTGTTTTTCGATAGTACAGAAATAAACATTCACATTAGTACATTTTTACATACTTACTTGAGAATTTCTTGTTGTGCTACTTTCTATTCCTACCTATATTTTAGAGGGAAACGTTGAAAAGCGTAGTAAAGTAGCCTACTTATTACTACTCTGTACGACTGCAGTTGATACTTGATTTTACAGGCAAAAGTTAAAGAGGCTTTTAGATTCAATGAGTTGCAATAGATAAAACTTCTTGTTTACTTAAACAGCTTGCACATGCCCATTTAAGAGTGATTTAAGAGTTATTGCCCTCTAAACTTTCCAGACTCTTTAACTTGATTAATTGTGAGGGGCCCAAAGGGATAAAATTATCCAATATTTCGCACACAAAAAACAAAGATGAGAGAATAATCCCCAAACTCAATTATATTAGTGCAGCAGAACAATATTTTTTCCTCTGTCCTATCCTGTTAATCGTCTTTTGACCCCTTAGATTTATCTTGTGTCCCTCTGGAGGGACCCTGACACCTAGGTTGGGAACAACTACCCAACATCAGCATTTTAAAGGAGGACACTGCTGATACTTTCTTGATATGTTGGAGCATTACTGTTGTAGTGGGGTATTTACCACTATAATATTGCTCTAACATTTTTCTGTAAACTTGTAATTTAAATATTATAAAATATTTTCGACAGGGCCAGCTGGGATCGGCTCCAGCACTCCCGCGACCCCCTAAGGAAAAGCGGTATAGATAATGGATGGATGGATGGATTTTTAACAGGCGTGAAGGCATGATTTTTTTCCAACAATGAAAATGCAAAGCAGGTGATGTCTGCTTGTACTGTGCCTCTGTAGTTGTTCACAATAAATGGGCTCACTTTATTGTTACTGTTGCAGCGCCCCCTGCTGCTCATATTAGACAATGTAGAGTATTGTTTACAGTGTGATGCCTTCCAATTAAGTAGTAGTATCCCTTGTAGTAGTAATCAGTGGCTGTTTCATGGTCTAAAAGACAGAATTACATGTTTTCTTGAACTGTAAGATATTGATCTTAGATTTGTGAGAGCATGAATTACTCTATAGCATTTTTGTCCATGCTGTAGCTTTGTTTATGAACTGCCTATAAGGGGTTAAACCAGTAGAAACATGCTTTCTGGTTTTTCATAAACATATGTCTTGTATCCATGTCATGTCTAGATGAGATTTAACTTGATTGCTTTTACGCCTGACATTATGTATCTGCTGCATGCACAATGAAATGGATTGTGCGGGCCTGTATTAGATTGTGTGCCTGTCTGTGTTCTTACATGTCTGTGAGAGAGAATGATAAATGATCTTGTCCTCTAATCAAATTACACACTAATATTAAGTGCCATGTCACCAGAGGTTATGTGAATTGCCTGTTGTAATACCCAGAGACTAATGCACACACACACACACACACACACACACACACACAAACACACACACACACACACACACACACACTGGTATTAGGATGTACAGGGCGCTTGAGTTTGTTTACTCAATTCTCCATCATGTCAGAAACAATCTATTTCTGTCGCAGAAACACTGAACCCAGTGAATAACTGTCACCCAGATGATGAATGTATTTACAAATGGAATTTCATCTTTATTTCTTCCATTGATTTGTGAGTGTGTGTGTTTTACAGTTTGCCAGTTTATATGTTAAACCCAAATTCATGCTGGTGATGCAGTTTGGTGTTCTGCCAATCACTCTGGTCCTTTCATCTTCACCACTTCGTCTTCTCTCAGTGGCAGGTTAGTTGGGTAACACCAAGCCCACCTGTAAAACATACACTCATTTCAGTGAATTGTTGATGACTGGCGGCTATCAAACACAACAATCATCCCCACTGGACCTACAGTGTATGTCACAGTGTGACTTTAAGAACTTGTATAACACAAACTTTTATGATTTGCTGCTGATTTTTCAGCTGCAATGAGATCATTTTCACCTCGTCTTACTGTGTGGCAATAAAAGGAAGTTTATAGTATCATGCATCATGATTACATTTTGAATTTGGTACATACTTGGATCTGTTTTCAAACATTTATTGTTTTGTTTGGTAAGGTAATTCTAGATATGTACCGTGGTGAAAGAAGTACTCAGATCTTTTACTTAAGTAAAAGTAGTAATACCACAGTGTAAAAATACAAGTAAAAGTCCTACATTCATAATTTTACTTATGTAGAAGTACAAAAGTATTAGCTTCAAAATATACTTACAATAAAGTACAAAATATAAAAGTACAAATTATGCAGAATGGCCCATTTCAGAATAATGTATATTGGACTCTTGGATTATAATTATTAATGCATTAATGTGTACATCACTTTAATGTTGCAGCTGAAAAAGTTGGAGCTTATTTTTTACTATGTATACTGTAGCTTGTGAATTTCCCCCTGTTATCAATAAAGTTTAATCTTTATCCATAACAATACATCATAATTTATTTGTTGATTATATTTTGTATTATTAATCTGAATCTGCAAAGTAACAAGTAACTAAAGTCATCAAATAAATGTAGCATTAGTGTAGTGGAGTAAGAAGTACAATATTCCCTCTGAATTGTTGTGGAGTAGAAATAGCAGAAAATGGAAATACTCAAGTAAAGTACAAATACCTCAAAATTGTACTTAAGTACAGTACTTGAGGAAATGTACTTAGTTTCTTTCCACCCCTGAATATGTAGTTTTCCAATAGCAGAATGACAAACTTATATCTTTCCTGAAACATACCAATATTGCACAAGGAGACAGCATTTACAGTATTTATGAGAATTCAAGAGTTTCATTCTTGTTTTATAAGATACTTGATGATGAACTTGAATCTTGATTTTTTTTTCTCTTACATCTAATTCATAGCAGTTTGGTAAAAATCACACAGCAGTCAGCAGAGAGGGATGGTGTGGAGGACGGGATGACAGTTGACAGGTGGAGATATTACAGTGTTCTGTACCTTGTCTGGGCTCACATTAGGACACATCCAGTTGTACAGGTAGTAATGAAGGCTCCCGTCATTGATGCTGAACTTCAGCTTCTCCAGGAAACTCTTGTTATCCATCACGTCGAGAGCAGAGAAGATGTCAAAACCTTTCTGTCGGTGAGGAAAAAGGGCCTTTATTTCCTCTTAATACACAATAAACCAAACTACACATATTAAAAGATGTTGATGCTAACAACCCTTTCAAATTTTGTCCTATAATTTTGAGGATATTTATCATTTAACTGCATGTGTGTAGTTTGGGGGGAAAATAATACAAAATGAATCACAGTTTCAGTGAATATTATGAGTACTAGTGGATTAAGTTACATATTATATTGTTCAGGAAGTTAATCAGTAATATGTGTATGACCTTCTTAATCATGCACATACAGCACATACAGTACATGCTGAATGTACGATTTTAGTGTTCTGATATCTATTTTATAAACATTTAGAGTTCTGCATGTCTTGTAACTTCTTGAATACCTCTCAAAGATGAACACCTTGTGCACTTTTTAAATTAAGGGGATTTTTATTCTGACACACTCACAGATTTAGCCAGGACCAGTGTGTCCTCCATGAGGTCGTCCAGGTCAGTGGCAGTAGAGGCGATGTAAAGGAGACGAGCTGCTCTCAGGCCTTTGTGGACCGGGTGATTCAGCACCCTGCAGGAGACGCTATAGAAACTCACCACATCTGTCGGTGCGCCATCATCCCCCTGTGTGTGGGGGTGGGAGGTGAATCAGTTCTTAACTACTGCAGTGTCATATGAGTTTAAATATTCCAGAAAATGTCTCTCTCCAAAAAAATTCAAAATAAAGATACTGAAGATGACAAATTGTAAGGTCAGACCTCCACAACATAGGTGTCAATCACATTCTCCCTCGGCAACAGCCAGTGCTCTACTTCCTGCAAAGACAAGATGGGGCTGAGGGGAAACTTGCGGAGGTTTGCCTGGAATAGTGAGTGTATCCCCACAACATCCTCTTTAGTCATAGGGCGCAGACCTGGTGTCTTTGTCACCTTGGAGAAAGAGGAGGAAAGACAAAGCAGGACAGGAAAAACAACACTTTCAGTAAGTGCTATAAGGAGGCCTGATGATTAAAATCAGTATCTTTAAATATTTTGAAAATTCTGTGATGTCAGGTCAATGTCAGACTGTAATGGCACTGACAGGTTTTTGCCTCTAGGTGGCAGCACAAACTAACCTCAGGCAAACGGTTGAATTTGAGAGCTCTCTGCAGGTTCATGTTCTGTCTCAGACCTGGGTAGCCCACCTCCGCCAGCTTTCGGGGATTCAGAGGGCGATCCCAGTATCTAAAAGGATTAGTTTGTTTATTTGGCAGGGACAGTGAAGGTAGACATTGCTTCATAAGAAAAATACCAAAGATGTGATGTATTAGGGTACCTAACTGAAGCTTATTTGTAGCCCAAAATTGTGAGATACTAGCAAATGTACACTAGAAACAAAGGCTGCACAATTAGGGGAACAGAAAGTGGCACACATAATTAGATAAAGAAATTTTATTCATTTAATTTTTATTAATTCTTGCTCATTCATTGTGTTAAAGACCCTGAAAACTCAGTTTAAGTATTTCTCTATAACATTAAATATTCATGACTAAATAAGTAATTACAGTATATAGTTAAATTTGGAGTTAAAAACATCAACAAGAGTTTAACACTCAAAAACCCACAGCTGCCATTACATTTTAATTCAAATGTTGCTCAAATGTAAATAAAGCAAAGACAAAAACAGAAATCTTCCAAAATTCTTGTGACTTTGGCAGAAACTTTTCTGTTCAAGTCTAAGCCCGTCCCTATATAAAGAAGTATGTTGAGAAAATATTTCTTCAGGGGCTTTAAAAGTGGTAACTGTAGCTTCACTTTGCCTTTAAGAGAAGTGTGAATCAACACCGTGTAGCAGCCTATACCTGCAGGAGCTTAGTGGTGTGGGCAGCACTATGCCAGCTGTGTAGACAGCCTGGTAGACGCCCCGCTGGTTGACCCGTCTGGTGAGCTCTCGGATCAGAACTGGAGTCATCCGCTTGAGGCGCAGCTTCTTATGAACACACAGGAACTTGACCTGCACCATACGCTTCTCCCTGCAGAGCACGTTTTGAGCATTTGCTTTGAGACATTTGCAGGAAAATTGCTACCGTTTTGTTGGCAAGTGTCCTGAATACTAAAACCACTCATCAGATTTCAAACACATATCTTTGCATATATTTATGAGTTACTCACGTCTCATATATGCGCACATCCGCAGGAACAGCAGCAATGAAGCCGACCAGCTTGTTATTGGTGTCTACTCGCACACCACAGTGCCACTGGGCCAGCCAGTTAGGAGGTTGTAAAGCCCTTAAGAGGAAAAGAATGACATTTTCTGCAATATGACTCTGTGAATAAATGTAGGGGTTCAATAAACTCTGATTAAGGACAATTTCCAATAAAAGAATTGAGCATGGGATGACTGGGGTGAATGAATACAGCAGCTTTCTTCAACCTCAGGGCCAAGAGACCTGTGCCAGGGAATGCTAATGTTTATTATTTGTTTCAAAGCAAATGTAGTTATGTTTTGATGTACTGTAAGTGTTCCCTGAAGGGGGAGATACCAGTTATGCAGATCACAGAGAAAAAAGGCAGTAATAAAGCGATTAGAGTAGCCGGCTTGTAACTGATATGGTGTGTTGGAGGGTAAGGCTGGAAAGTTGGGTGGGATGTGGATGAGTAAAAACTTTTTGGGAAATACGCTTGGTGGCCTTCTTGCAGAGATAGTTGAGAAGATCGATACCGCTCTCATATCTGTGCATTATACATAAGGCTACAGCCAGTTAGCTTAGCTGTTGCTGCTCTAAGCAGGGTGGAGCTGTAACAGAGCATGAGCACTTAATCAAACTCTAGCAGATGATTAGGTGAAAAAAAGAAAGTTTTGCTCATATACACTCAAAATCCAGTAATAAAAGTGGCTAAATGCACCCTCTTGAAGCTTACCATCGCAGATACTCCAGAGAGAAATCAAATCTGATAGTGTTGTCATCATCCTCCATGTAGTTCTCATTTAGTAGAGTGCATAGCTCCCTCAGCTGAAATTATAGATGGAAAATATTGAATTTGCCTGAATTTGAGTCAATTCCTCCTGAACTTTTACACTGAGAACAGATTACAGTAAATTTCCTTACTTCTGAAAGACTATAATGCGACTGGTGTGTGTGATGCAGTTTCTAATGATGTACAGTAAGTTACAGTAAGTAACTTACCACCGTGGGGCTGCTCAGGTCCAGACTGTCCCAGGAGAAACCTTGAGGTAGAGAGTAGGGCTCCTTTCGGACACTGGCTTCACCCTCTATTAATGGGCCATGAGTCACGATACTGTCACCTGAGGACACAAGGATAAAGAACAACTTGATTCTCAATGATGTATGTGCCTCAGGTAATGGCTTTTTAAAATTAATACTCTGTAATGTTTTTATAATTACAATACAAAAATAGGATTATAGGGCTTCTTCTTCTTTTGTATTACCATTTTGTATGACAGCATAACTTGAGGGTGAGCTGAGAAGTCAGTCTAGATCCCTTTTAAATCCATGAGAGCGTGAGAGTTTGCAATTTCATATAGAGGCTGTAATCAGCACTGGAGTTAAAGATATATTGATGTAAACAATTTAGGTTTCTAAATATTCAAAAGGAGGATTTCCAATAGTATTGACTTTCAATATTTGAGCACAGTGATTAGCACATATTTTTATACTTTAGGAACAGTTCAACATTTTGGGAAATACGCAAGATATACCCAAGTAACAAAATCCGCCTACCAGCACCTCTATAGCTCACTAATCAACATGTCATATCTTATTTGTCTAATCCGTGCGAAAAAAGTGTAAAAATGACATTGGGTTATGTGCTGAACTATTTCTCAGCTGAGAGCAGTAACTTCTTGGAGTCTCCACTGGCTGCCTGACAACTGCTTAGAGCCAAGAAATAGTCCCACAGATAACCCCCCATAACAACAAAACTGGTATTTTTACACTGGGGTCTTTGTACGGATAAAACGAACAAGACATAACATTTTATTTACTGAGCTTTAGAAGTGCTGGTAGGTGGATTTCATTACCGTTGGACAGAGCTTGTTTGTGCTAAGCTAAGCTAACTGTTTCCTGGCTGTAGGCTTATATTTAATGGACAGATATAAAAGTGTTATCGATCTTATCTATCATATCTCTCAAAATGTCAAGCTTTTGCTTTAAGTTTGAGCCAATGCTTTTTTTTATATTAGTATTACAACAAATAACTGCTGGAAGAGGAATAACTTACTTACCCAGTCTGGGGACAGGCTGTGTTTCCCAGAAACGGTATGTGTGATTTTTGGCCTGCTGCAGGGTTTTGGGAAGGCTTGGGCCCAAGGAGAAGAGGTGGAGTGCTCTCTGGATCTCCTGCTGCTTCTTCTCCGGAAGAGAGTCCAGCTAGGACAGGACGAAACCGGCAAGGACAAGTTACTATATAATCTTTCCCAAGAAGATTGAAGCTTGACTGTCACACAGCTTGAGGCCTACAGTCAAAACTGATCATTTCAATAGACATATGTACCTGTGTGATATGCACCCAGTACACCCACACAAAGATACAAACCATGGCAAATGGGTCCCTGGGTCCCTCTGGTCTCCAGGCATCTTCCTTCTTTTGCTTCTTTTTGCTCTTTTGTAGACTACCACTCTCGTCCTCTGTCAGCTTCTTATCACTAAAAGACATTTTTATGCACAGACGTTCCTGTATGTTGTAAGGCTCAATTTACTAAAGGAATGTTTTACTAACTGAAAAAGACCCAGAGAACTGAAAATGCTGTCATACTCACAACGAGTTTGAATCAGTCATTGTGTGACAAGTGCGAGTCCTTGAAGCTGAGGGTGAATTGGGGTGTTTTCTGACACATTTGTGGTTTTTCAGCTCTTATCTTGGCGAGCAGCGTGGGGAGGAGAGTGACCGCCTCAGTTACCCAACCCAACTCCCACCCAGCCGGTAGATAACTGAGAGCAATACTAGCCATTAGATATTACTTCTCACGGTCTTCATATGTCAGACAGCTGCTGGATAGAGCGCTGCAGCAGATTAAAGCTTATAGGAGCTTGATCCAGGGTGCAGATTTAATTGGTTGAGGTTGTCTAATTGCAGAGTTCCCATATAGTCTTCCATTTAAAATGCTGCACTTTTTTCCCTGAGCTTTATATCCCTCGTGGACTTGATGATCATTGTCCGTGTTCAGTATAATGTAGAGTCTGTTAACACTGGCTCAGCAATTTGAGCATACAATAGACTTATTGTCAAATTGTTGAGGATTATTCCAAACAAAAATAAATTGTAACCTTTTAATTTACATGATGTTTATTATTACATACATTATAGAAAAACTAAACAATCAAGTAAAAAGTATACAAATTGTCACATTTAATTAATTTTCACAGAAAGTTTAGCTAAAAAAAATGCTTTCATGGCATACTGGCATAAACTGAAATAAAATACATACCTGTAGCAAAGCAACACGGTCTTAAAAGTATTCAGATGAAAGCATTAGTGATGAAAGGAACTTTATAGAACATTTTAGAACATTATAAAATAATATTTAGACAAAACAGAATTAAAAACCAGTTCAGCCTACAAATTTAATTCACAAGCTTTATTTACTACTGAGGAAGGATAAGAAGATTTGTATGAAGTCAGGAGCACATATTAAATTATGGTCGTGCCAGCAAAGCAAATTAGAATTTTAGAGAGAGTGTTTTTTTT